>CM039480.1:31294771-31511838 GCA_022433065.1 Begonia loranthoides
CAGGCGTTCATCGCTCGCCAACACCTACTCTCTCTCTCTCTCTCTCTCTCTCTCTCTCTCTCTCTAGAGTCTCCAAGAACAGAGTAGGTGGGTTGGATTGAAATGGGCTTGGAATTTGGATTTCAAATTGGAAAGGGCTCCAATAGTTATTGCCATGGGAGACTTTTGAGCTTCATCCACTCTTTTTCAAACTAGGTCATTTAATGGTGGTGGGAGGGGCAAAAGTCAAAAGGATCATCACCTAACGGCTACATTGAATCTCTTTCCAAGCCCTCAATCCCCCCTAAAGAAGCCGTTTGTAAAGGGCTTTACATTTGAAAATTTAAACCCAAGTTTACATTGTCTGTCCGTTCAAGTTTCAAGTATTACTTATGTCGTGCATGTGTTACGTTATCGTATCATCGAACACTGCATAAATCCCCGAAAAGAAGCCATTTGTACAGGGTTTTGCATTTGAATGAGAGAAATTTTCGAAATTTAAACCTATGCCGACATTTTCATACATTTAACTTTTAGTAATGCTTATGTTGCGCATGTGTTACATTATCATATCGTCATACACTGCATAAATTCTTTGATGGAGAAAATAGAAACACTACAATTAGATAACTAGAACACATAGACCCATGAAGGTGCATACAAAGTATCTTTTTAGAGCTAAGATTCCATATCCATCTGTTAGAGATCAAACGATAACTGAAAAACAAAAATACAATATGAGATATTAGATTTACGTAAAAAAATTATTTTGAAAAAAAAAATCATGAGTAGAGCAATAAATCTACTATAAAAATCAAAACACAACCGTGAGTTTTACGACTCTATCTTATATAAATTTATAGAGAAAACAAAATTTTAACTGAAATCTACAATGCAGGTCCACTAATTCGGCACAATATAATTCGGGTCACACCAAAATATAACACCATCAATTTTCAATGCTAACAACCCTAAATTTGCTTTAATAAGTATTAAAATCTATCAACTTCTTCTTCAAATTCATTTCAATGTACTTGTAGCTTGTATCCTAATAATTTTTACTACACAAAGTAATATTATTTTTGGGTAATGATAAAGATTTTTATGCCCCAAAAATGGGTGACAGCCTATAGTTAGTTTTAATTGTCTTGTCTTGAACTAGTGAAAATGGCATTACATTGGTAAATATTTGCATCATATATTAAAAATTGAAGAATCTATAAAATAAAATTAGGGTAATTAATAAAAAAAAAATCTTGCATAATGAGGTTGAGACAAGTAAAAACTTAAACTAATTTTGCTAACAAAAAAAAAAAAACTCTAATCTATAAAAAATGAATAAAACAAACATTGCAATCACGTTTTCTTTTAAAAAACATGTCTCAGATGTCCACATTTGTCTACACTTTAATTTGCAGACATCCGCTAAAACCTACGACGTCCACACTTTAATTAGCTGACGTCTGCAGAAATCTACGATTATCTGCACTATAAATCTAAATTAATTCAAATTCCATAGATTGCCGTGATTATCTGCTAATTTAAAGTGAATACGTTTGTGGGTTCATGCGGACGTCCGCTAATGAAAATATGAATGTCCGAAACACATTTTTTAACGAAAAACGCGACTGAAAAATTTATGTTTTTCATTTTTTATTGTTCAAAGTTTTATTTTTTAACAAAATTAGTTTAAGATTGATTTGGTTCCTTGTATCATAGTTCAAAGTGTGTATATTTTTGTTAATACCCATAAAATAAAAATAAAAAAAAACATTTGAAGTAAACTGCAAAATGTAATTTGTGTTATAAGCAACAAGCAAGTTTACAAAATACAAGTCCGACATAGGTGGTTGTAGATGTCATCCAGGAGTGAAAAGGAAAGGGGGAAGAATCGTAACGGTGCAGGCTGAGAGGAGGAGGGCAAAAAAAGCTTCGTTTTTTCTCTGCAACTATCGAATATTTTAATATTAATTTGAATGTACTTTTAACTCAGCCGCACAGAGAGACGTTGGGAAGAAATGGCTGTTGGGATTTCTCACCTTTGGAATCAAATTTGAAGAGCAGAGAGAGAGAGAGAGTCAAAATTTATCTACTTTTTTTCTGCAACTTTTCGATTGAGCAAGGCGAGCATGGCAAGCAAGCCAGATGCAATGATGGGCAACGGCACTCTCCGGTCTCTCCCCCTTTCCTTCGCATAAAAATCGAATCTTTCTGAAACCCAACTCAAAAAACTTTGAGAAAGCCATGGAAGTGTAAGTCGAAACGTTGGAGAATCTGAGCTAATATTTCCTTCTTCTGGCTTTTGGGGTTCGTAAATTCATGCTTTTCAGAATGGAAACTTTGTTGGAGAAGAGCCAACACTTGAGAAAAGACAAGGAAAGGTCTGAGTCTTTCCGTCGTAATGGAGTTGAAAATGAGTCGCTCACAGATTCAATTGCCGTAAGCAGCTCGAGCAGGTCGAGTTCTGACATTTCCAGCGAAGAAGTGCAGGCTAAGAGCTGCTCTTCGCCGCCTCAACTAGGTTGGCCTATTCGGAAAGCTCATCCCTGCAAGAATCGGATTTCTGATAAGGGCGAAGGCGAAAAAAAACGCACTTTGAAAGATCAAAAGATGAACAAATTCAGTTCTAATGTTTCAGGTTTGTTCTTGCTCTGTTTTCTTTTCTGAATTAATTCTATTTGACGCCATTTTCGATTGACATTTCGATCGTCATGGAAATTATTCAACAGAGTTAGATATGATGAAGGAAAGATTTTCAAAATTGTTGCTTGGGGAAGACATGTCAGGGTCTGGAAAAGGAGTTTGCCCAGCATTAGCCATCTCAAATGCAGTAACCAATCTCAGTGGTATAAATCTTTCTTCTTCTCTGTTATTATCTTCCTCGGCATTTTTCTGGGTTGAAGATGACGTTTGCTCTATTTCTCCGCAACATAAAAAGCTACCATTTTTGGGCAACTATGGGGATTAGAACCTCTTTCTGAGGAGAAGAAATCCATGTGGAGAAGAGAAATGGAGTGGCTTCTCTGTGTTAGTGATCACATTGTAGAGTTAACTCCCTCTTGGCAAACATTTCCCGATGGAACCAAATTAGAGGTAAATTCCTCTTAGAACTCATTCATTCGATCAATCCGGTCAAGAAATAGCGAACACTGATCAGTTCTTTCCATGGCGAAATCAACAGGTCATGACGTGCCGGCCGAGATCCGATCTTTCCGTCAATCTTCCGGCTCTCCGTAAATTGGATAACATGCTAATTGTAAAATCTGAACCCATCTGCTTCATTTTCAGACAATTTACAAGTATTTCTCTTTTTAATTTGGGAGCTTCATTTTCTGTTGACAGGAATTATTAGATAGTTTCACAGAGACGGAGTTTTGGTACGTGGATCAAGGAATTAGAGCTTCGGAAGGGGACGGATCGGCATCGTTTCGCAAAACTATTCAACGGCAGGAAGAGAAATGGTGGCTCCCGGTCCCACGGGTCCCGCCGGGAGGTCTTAGCGAGAATTCGAGAAAGCAATTGAATCACAGAAGAGAGTGTGTCGGTCAAATACTCAAAGCTTCCATGGCCATCAACAGCGCCTCATTAGCAGAAATGGAAGTTCCTCAGTCATACCTCGAAGCTCTTCCAAAGGTTTCAAAAACTTACTGAATCTTGTGTTTGATGATGATCTCTGAACTATGGTTAAGAATTTTGATTATTCTGATGAATGTGTTGGCAGAATGGAAGAGCTTGCCTCGGCGACGTGATATATCGATACATTACGTCCGATCAATTCTCCTCCGACCGTTTGATCGACTGTCTCGATTTGTCCTCCGAACACATTGCTCTCGAGATTGTAAACCGTGTGGAAGCCTCGTTACATGTTTGGCGCCGTAGAGCTCATTCGAAACCTCCGACCAATCCGAGCCTTCCGATCACAAAGTCTTCTTGGGAGATCGTTAAGGATCTGGTGATCGTCGACGGCGATAAGAGGTCGTTGCTCGCAGAAAGAGCAGAAATTCTCCTCCTTTGTCTGAAGCAGCGATTCCCGGCCTTAACCCAATCTACTTTAGACACGAGCAAGATTCAGTCCAATAAGGTGATTACTTTCTTTCTTAGAATAATCTTCCCAATTTCGCCTCGAGATTTTATCTGATGTTCTTCCGCTTTCCAGGATGTCGGAAAGTCGATTCTCGAAAGCTACTCGAGAGTTTTAGAGAGCCTAGCTTCGAATATAATAGCTCGAATCGAAGATTTACTTTATGTTGATGATCTTACAACACGTTCAGGCCGATTATCTGCAATCTCGACTGTGAATAAGATATCGTATCCTTTTTCAAGCTCGCCATCTTTTGCAATGCCGCTCATTACTCCGGCGAGTGGAGAGAGAACGCCTTTTATCGCCAACAGATGCAGCAAACCTCCCTGTCGAGGATTTGGAGTGAGAAGAGTCTTAACGAATTATCTCGGGGCGGAGACAAAGCCGAAGCTTTTCGGCAATCTGGTTGATGGGTCTGGAAGCAATGCGACAGAAGTTGCAGAGAGACAGAAGAACTCATTGGTAGACAGAAATGGAAGTAAACCGCAGCAAAATTGATGGTTTTTTGAGGTTGTCGACGTAGTAGTGTCTCTTTTGTGTTACGCTGATTTCTCACTTTTTTTCTATGAGAATCATTAGTTATAGGAAGATGGAATCTGGGTCACCTTATTTTATATATATAATCTCCATTTTTGTTAAGTTCAGACCCCCAGGATACATGCAGTGGACTTATAACATCATTAAAAAAAAACCCAACATATTATTTACTGCACCAGAACTCCCATGATGTTTTGTCTACCAGAAGAGACTGAAGACGACGACATACAAAAGCTGGACACCCCATTTAAACTCCATTCAAGCTGCTCCTTAATCACCTTTTTAGTAATAGAGTGAACCTGGTGGAAGAATGAATAATTAAGTTTAGAGGAATTAGGAGAAGCCAATTCAACATAATTAAGAAAGTCCATGTATTTACAGTCATACCCTTCCACCAGTTTCCTCTCGAAGCACCGTTTGAATGGCTTCCACCGGCGTCGTCAGCTTCTTCATAGTTCTCAGATTTACTGACCTGATATATAGATGATATAGTGTCATTATGTTTATACGAAGAGCTGGGATTTGACGATTATTATTGATGATCATCATGCGTACCGTATGACGGGTTTCGATGGGCCTGGTTCTCGGAGAGTAGTTTTCACGGCCGCCATAGTAGATCGATGAGCTGAAATAATGAGGTTCCCCTGACTGATCACCTTGCATGAAGCTCTTTTCTTTTCTACCACTTACGCCACAGCTTCTGCTGAGATTATCTGCGAAAATATATTTCAAAATCAAGCCAATCACGAAAGACACAAACCTGGATTTGATCCATATTTCATGGACTTACAAACTGGAGTTCCTAAATCGTCTTTTCTTTCCCTCTCCAAGTCCTAAATAGTTACAAAACATAGACGAGGATTAAAGACCAAGGTTGATTTAACAAAGTGTTTTAACGATGATAGATAGGAATTAAATAGGAAGTACCGATGATGGGACGATAGAGCGGAAAATCTCAGACGTCGGGGAAGAAGATGAAGAGGAAGAGTGGTTAGGAGCAAAGAGATGTTGCAGAGATGAGAGTTTTTTGTTTTCCATCTTTTTTTGGGGGGTTGTGTTTCAGCCAACGAACAAAACTACAAATGTTTTGATTGATAGATATCTTTCAACGACCAGGGAGTTAAATACCCAGAAAAAGAGAAGTGGATAAGATTTCATGGGAAGCGAAGGACAGTTTATCAGCAGAGATGAGAAGAGAAGCACGTGAAAAGAGTTCTGAGCAACTGGTAAACCCCGAAAAAATGGTGGTGGGGAAGAAAAGCTGCCTCGCCATGTGCTCTCATTGAATTCCTTCTCTAGTTCTTCCTTCCTCTCTCTCTCTTTTACAGATGTGACCTAAATAGACATGTTGAAATCTCAGCCATACTGCTCTAGAGAGAGAGAGAGCAGATAAAATGAAGATATGTCCTGCCATCATCCTACAAAAGTAATGGATAATTTTCCTCCATGCTTTTTCATCGAACGAAAAGAACAACAATACGATGTTACGTGTCGATGAATGTAAGGAAGATGACATATTCCATGATGATCTACATTTGTCTGCTGTGTGTGCGTGTGAGAGAGAGAGAGAGAGAGAGAGAGAGAGAGGACGCAATTGCAGTCAGATGAAGCATATATTCTCAAAACAATAATCGTTGACCAGCTCAGGACTTCATTCGTGGATCTTAACTTCTCTATAAATTTCCAAGAGAAGTTTATAATGAGTTAGAATTCTTGATCCCAAGATTCAAATAAACACACGTAAAATGACAAAAAATGGCAAACCCATAAACCTTCTAGATAACCAGTGCATACTTACAATCAACAACTCCAAGAGCACTTATAAAGTATTCAAACTTAGGCTTTCCCAAGGCCTTTGCAAATATATCAGCAATTTGATCATTCGTAGAAATTCCTTTCAACTCAATTTCTTCATCCAGTACCTTTTCTCTAATGTAGTGATGGTGCACTTCGATATGCTTTGTTCACCCATGAAATATTGGATTTGCAGCAAGTTTGATTACACTTTCATTGTCTCATTTAATCTGTACAGCATATTGAACTTCACATATTATATCTCCAATTAACCTCTTTAACCACATACATTCTTGTTCAGCCATAGTTGCTGCAACATATTCAGCTTTAGTACTTGATAAAGTAACCTCATGTTGCTTCTTGCTACACCAAGTTATCATTGCTGAACCAATGCTAAAACAATATCTAGAAGTTGAACGTCTATCATTTGCATCACCTGCCCAATCAACATCAGTGAATCCACTAAGAATTAAATTTTGAGACCTTTCATACATAAGACCATGATCAAGGGAGCTCTTCACATAACGTAAAATTCTTCTTGTTGCATCCAAGTGAGAGCTTCTTGAGCACTGCATAAATTGGGAGATGATATTGACAGAATAAAAAATTTTCGACCTTGTTATAGTTAAATAAATTAAACTACCAACAAGTTGTTTGAATTTTATAGCATCTTTTAACACTTCTCCATTATTTTTCATTAGCTTTAGCTATGGCTCCATGGGAGTGGCTTTTTCTTTTGACTCCCTTATGCTAAAATGTTGCAGAAGCTTCTTTGCATATCCCTTTTGAGAAATGAAACATCCTTGATCTGATTTTTGAACTTCCAGGCCAAGAAAACAACCAACTTCCCCTAGATTCTTCATTTCGAAACGAAGAGAGAGATCATTTTTCAGCATAGAAATCTCAACCTCATTACCTCCCGTAATTATCATATCATCCACATACAATAGAATCAACAAATGCATGTTTGATTGTATTATAACAAACAAACTAAAATCTGCATCAGAAACTTTAAAACCACAGAAGACAAGGTATTATGCAACTTTACCATACCAAGCACAGGGTGCTTGTTTTAGGCCATACAAAGCCTTCTTCAACCGGTACACATGGTTTGGATATTCATTTGAAACATAGCCTTCTGGTTGAACCATGAATGCTTCACGATCTAGATCTCTGTAAAGAAATGCATTCTTTACGTCTAGTTTCCATAATTTCCAGTCTTTAAAAGCTACAAGAGAAAAAATTGATCTTATCGTTACCATTTTTGCAACTGGACTGAATGTCTCTTCATAATCAAAACCATAACTTTGAGAGAAACCTCGAGCAACAAGTCAGGCTTTGCATCTCTCAATAGACCCATATGATTTTCTCTTTAAACGGTAGACTCATTTGCAAGCAATAGGTATGTAGTGTTTTGGTTTTGGAACCAAATCCCATGTCTCATTTTTATTTAAAGCCTCAATTTCTTCTTGCATGGCTACTTTCCATTCTGGATGAGCTCTAGCTTCTTCATAACTTGCAGGTTCTTCATTTATTACTCAAGTAAAGATGCATGAAACAACATAACATTGATTTAGCTGCATCTCATAATCTTGGAGGTACCTTGGTTGTCTTTTCTCCCTTGTAGATCTTCTTTCAGCTTTTTGTACACCATCCATAGCATCTGAGATGTTTGGAGTTGAAATTCCATCATTATTTGAGGCCTCCACATTATTTTCAGGATACAACGGCATAATTCTTTGATCATCCTCTAGAGAGATTTTTTGATTTGAGGAACTTGGGTAGAAAAGTATGATTTCACTTCATTGAATACCACATCTCTAGAAGTAACAAACTTCTTTGTTTCTGGATCCATACATCTCCACCCTTTCTTACATGAATCATATCCAACAAAAACACACTTCTTTGCTTTTGGATCAAGCTTAGTTCGGTTAGTTTTTGGAATATGTAAATAACAGATCGAACCAAACACTCGAAAATAATTTACATTTGGTTTTTCCTCGTGTAAAAGTTCAAAAGGAGATTTCCTTGTACCTGGCCATGGAGGTAGACAATTTACTACATAACATGCACATTGGATAGCTTTAGCCCAAAGTTCTCTGGGGAGATTTTTATCATGTAGCCAGGAGAGACTAATAGAAGCTAGATGAGCTAATTTCCTTTATAAAATTCCATTTTGTTGGGGTGTATTTGGACATGTTATTTGCCGTCGAATACCGATTTTGCTACAGTATTGAAAAAATTCTTCTGACATATATTTACCTCCGTTGTCACTCTGCAAGCATTTGATCTTCTTTCCAAATTCACTCTCCACTGTATTTTTAAATTCAACAAACTTTGATAGAGCTTCATTTTTCTCCTTTAAGAATTTTACCCAAGTATACCTTGAAAAATCATCTATTAGCACCATGGCATAACAATATCCACTATAGTTTGGTGTCTTCGTTGGTCCCATTAAATCTGTATGGACTAATTCAAACATGGCATATCTGCAATTTGACGAATTCATGAAAGAGAGACGATGAGACTTACCAAATTGATAACCTTGACAAATTACATCTTCATGAACATTTTGTAAAGATGGTATGCCATTCACCAACTTTCTTGAGGAAATTTCCATCAACATTTGGTAGCCTAAATGACCCAACCTTGCATGCCAGATTGTTATGCTATCTGCTTGACTTGTCTTCTTTACATAGGCTTCACCTAATGACATGACAAACAAGGAACCTTGCCATTCACCAGAGACAACAATATCAGCAAACATAGTTTTAATATTATCCAAAACTTTACATCATTTGGCCCTAATAATACATATTTTCCAGACTTTGTAATTTGAGAAACTGAAACTAAATTTCTCTTCAAACCTAGAACATGGAAGACATCATTCAATTCGACTGTGTTTCTATCATTTGAGCCAATCTTCACAACTCCTTCTTTTGCTACTGGATAAGCTGAATCATCATCTGTAACAATGAATCTCTCTCCTTTGTGTTGTCGTACCTCATAGAGTAATGAATCATTCCCAGTTACATGATGAGAGCAACCTGAATCGATAATCCACTGCTCTTTGCATATTTCATGATCAAGCAAAGGTTGAACTTGAGTTGATTTTGTGGCAACACTATTTTTTACTTTAGCTATGTCAACTGTGAAGCATTGCTCCCATGCCGGCTGATTGTCTTCTTCATCTTCACACACAATGTTTGCTTTAGAAAGTTTTACACGGAAATTTCTCTTGATATGTCCTGTTTTCCCGCACCTATAACGCTTGAAGGATTTGTTTCCTTGTGGGTTGTTGCCTAAACTCTTTTCATCATTGCTTTGCTCAGAATTTTTCTTTTCAATTCTTCTACTTGAGAAAAGAGCTGCATCATATTCATAAGTAAGATTTTTGGCCATTTGTTTTGCCAAATCTTCCTGATTAGAAAGCAGATTTTCTAGTTCTTCAACCGATGGTTGATTTGCCCATCCTTGAATAGAGGTAACAAAAGGTGAATATTCTTTCTTCAAGCCTCGAATAAGAAATCATCGTAGTTGAGCTTCATTGATCTTCTCATCCATATCTAATTCTGAGAATTCAGCACAAATATTTTTAACTAGCAAAAAATGTTCAGAAATTGACATACATTCTTGCATTGTCATGGCTAATTCATTCTCTAGAAATTGCAACCTTGCTGTATTTTTCTTAGAGAATATCCTCTCAAGAGTTTCCCAAACTTCTTTTAGAGAATTTATGTTATGAACATGATCAATGAACTCCTTGCTAATGGAAGTTCTCAAGGCAAACAAAGCCTTTCCGCATTTGATCCTCAATTTTCTTCTTGGTTCAGCATTGTCAGGAACATCAGCTGGAATTTCAGCATGTGCACCAATAATTAAATCTCATAGGTCTTGACATTGAAGATAAGCTTCCATGCAACATCCTAATGTGTATTTGAGCTATTTCCCCCATTTGCTAATTTCATCTCTCCAAGAAAGAAAAAATTTGTGAAAGTGCTTTACCATGGCTCTCATACCATGTAATAAAATAGAGATAAAAGATAGCAAAACAAATCTATTATTGATGCTAAAAACATAACATACAAACATAAAAATGCAGAACCTTTTATAGAGAGCTCCTAACGTTAACTTCCTAAAAGATGTCTTACAGATCTAAACCAACATGACGTAGTCTTCCTATTCAATAGGAACTGTATTATTTGATTCATTAAACAGAATAGCAAACCAATTTGTTCTATGCACTAATTATCAACAACCAGAAACACAACAATGGGGCTTCTCACTCGATAGAAACCATCATCCCACACCAAGGAAGCTGAATTTATGGTTCTGTTTATAGACCCTTTAATGGTGACTACAAAAGACAGCTCCTGCCCAATGCGAGAGAAGGAGAGAACAGGAGGGTAGACTGTGATATTTAGCCCCAATGGAGCTTCAACGTTGGATTTATACGTACTGTTTGCCGACCCAACATTTGTGACAGTCCTGTTAAAAACTCGGGTGGGTAATTGGGAAGTGGAGGTAGATAGAGCAAAGGAAGGGTAGTTTAGGTCCCATACAGTCCCGCTGTTGGTGGGNTTCCTGGCGGCGGACCAAATCCATAATCACGAAAGCTCGGAGATTCCGGCCAAACTCCCGTATCAAGAACTCCGACAATGATGTTGCTTTCTACGGCCGTTCGACGAACATGCTGCGAAAACTTCATGAAATCCCATGATCTTGTTGTATGGAGATGTCTTTTCTGGTTCGGAAACACAGACACTACCCCGGCCATGCCTGAAATCGTATCAAAGTCAACACAGAAACAGTAAATATGATGACGACGACAGACTAGAATTATATTTCACCAGCTAATTTTTGCACTTCGTCCTTCGTTAATTTGGCCACAAATCCATTGAAACTCCTCCTGTAGCTGTGTACTAGACATTCCGGTGGAATCGAGCTGCAAGAACAGTAAAATTACAGAGAACCCATTAATATTTTCTTCAACTCTAGATCATCGTACCTTTTTTTTTGAATTTTTACTCGAAAATCTCGTTGAATAAATGAAAATTGAGGCCTATATTCTGTAGTTGACTATAACAATAATTGATAATAAATAATAATAAATTAAGTTGACCTTCCGGGAACTTCCTGTAACATCCTCTTGTGATGATCAGAAGTTAAACCCTCATTCTTCGGCTTGTTTCCCATGTAAACAATATACGCCTGCACGTTTTGAAGATAAATTTAAAAATTATGTCAATTATTGTTCTAAATAAATAATTAAAAACGAAAAAGTTTGAATTTTGTTCGAAAATTGAGATTCGCCGAATATTAATCTGCATAAATTAATCTTTTCAGACGAACATGGATCGCAAAATACGATAACTGCATCGAAGTTAAAACGAGAAATAATTTTTTGCTAGGGGGAAAAATCATATTAGGTTTAGAAACAAACGAAGAAGAACAAAGAGAGAACGAAGATTTAGAGGATGTTTTTCAACGGCCATGCCTTTCGTTCTTCTTGAGAATCTGTCTGGGCGAAAAGAAGATTGCAGAAGGAGCTGAAGAACAGAATCCATAATAGAAATGGAGCTATACGATTCGCCATTGAAGAAAATTGTTCTGTGATCGGTTGAGACTAAACGAAGGTTTATATACAACATGTGACAGTTGAATATGTTTTGTTTAATTTTATAATAAAGTCTTTAGTTATATTATTAATTTAGGGAATGCTATCATTAAAATATATATCATTCCAATGATACGAATAATTCAATTGCTCGATCGTTAACTAATCCGTAAATAATTTGAACGGGTCAAGCGAGACGGCTTCAACGAGTGTCAAACCGCCAATGGTTGATTTAGTCACAAATGTAAAAGGTTCAAAGAAGAGGAATTAACCTGGTTATGTGGGATAGTTTAATAATGATTTGATTAATTAAGTATTCTAAGTCATAGTTTTGTTAATAGAAGCTTCCTAGACTTAAAAATTAATTAATTCTGAATTATTCTAAGTAGATGGGAGGAAGACGAAGACTTGTTATTTGAAAAGACAATGTTTCGCAGTGGAACAACAACGTTTTTTAACAGAAAACGTAATCAAAATGTTTACATCGTCCATTTTTCATAGTTCGTCGTTTAAGTTGTTAGTAAAAATTGTTCAGTGGTTGACTTGTCATTGTTCCTATAAGATTTGAACAGAGAAAAAATGTCGGGCCCAGGAGCAGGCCCAAGTTTGATTGCAAACAACGGATTCTGTGTAATCTATTTAAATTAGTCTTCTTTCCCCGCCGGCCTCCGCCAAACTTTCCCGATGAGGTTCCAAAATTTAAAAGAGAGGAATGTCGAAATTGGATATCGTCCCTCCATTTCCGCATTTTGCTTTTCCTTTCACTTTACTCTCCAAAATCTACCGAGATTTTAACCAATTGGTGTTTGAGTTTTCGTGAAAACTGCTGGGTTGGTGTGTTCTGCCGATTTCGCAGGGGAAAGATTGCGTAGGGAGGTAGGATCATGAGTTTTGGGGATCCTTCCCTGGCATTACTGGCGTCAAGCGCCGGCGACACCGTCAAGCTCTTCGATGTGTCGGTGCAGACTGGGGAACACGGCGATCCGTGTGTGTTGAGCTACACTCCCTTGGCCGGTTGCCAAGTCAATTCTGTCAAGTGGAACCACACTAGTACGTCACCCTTTTGAAAACTGTTTGTTTCAACGCGCTTTGAATTTGGTTTCGATCTCACAATGTGTTTCTTTTCTCTGACATTTTTTTTAGTATGAACATCGCCTCTTCCTTGTTTTGTAAAGTTAGGATTGTTGTTCGAGAAAGTGAAAGAAGCTTCTCAGCTTTATTTTAAGTATCATTTACTTTGCTATAGGGAATAGTTTCATGTGGGTTAGTGACTTTGTTTTGATTAATTTGATCTTTATATTATTTGGATGCGCTTTAGCAATTATTCAAAATGTCCAGAGCTTAATTCTTTTCTGTAGTTTCCTAGCTATATACTGCAATTTTTTTTCCTTTTTTTAAAGTTTGCTTCAAAAGAATGATACTTCTGCAGATTTAGTTGTGGCAAGTGCTGGAGATGACAAGAAGATTTCATTGTGGCGAAAGAATGGGCAGAGCATGGGAACCATTCCAATGGTTGGGACTGATAGTGCAGAAAACATGGAGGTAAATTATTTATTTAGCGAAGAGGTTATATTGTGTATGATTGCATGTTCATGTTTTTAACTTTGTTTTAACGTAATTCTTGGAATATTCCATGAATCTTGTTTTCATTTGCCAGTGCTTATAAAAATGAGGCACCTAGAGGTTGAATTGTTTTACCATGCACCCATTTTATATGACTGTAGAAAGTATTTTTCGAATAGCTGTGGGCATGATATTTGTGACTTTGAGGGTAGATTTTCTTAGCATTCTTATAAGCTAAGAAGTTTGTTTGAAGAATGAGACTTATTAGTTACTGGAAACAGTGTAAAGGACTGGGGTGCTTTCTATAACATAATGTGCGCAATTTAGTAGCTGTTGGCTTTGGACTGTAAGTGTTGAACTTTTCTGCAGGAGTCAATATTTTCTATCGGCTTCAGCAACAAGGTATCCAGGTACATATGCTCTGGAGGAAGTGGTCAAGTTGTAAGAATATGGGATTTGCAGAGGAAGCGCTGCATAAAACGGTTGAGAGGTCACACCCATACAATAAGTGGTGTAATGTACAACTGCAAAGATGAGCACCTGGCATCTATCAGCCTTGGTGGAGATCTTATAGTTCACAATCTTGCATCAGGTGCAAGGGCTGCTGATCTTAAGGACCCAAATGGACAGGTTGTCCACTTGTTGCATCTTTTGCTCTATTTTATATGTTTTCTAAATCTTCAAGGTTTTAAGTTGTTCTCTTTCTGCTGGCCTTAAGACCAGGTACTGAGAGTGCTTGACTATTCTCGAATTAGCCGGCATCTTGTAGTGACTGCTGGTGATGATGGAACATTACATTTATGGGATACAACTGGACGTAGCCCAAAGGTTGGTGCACTCTACTGATTGGGGTGAATTTAATTTGGGATGTTTGATAATTACTTTCTTCACTCATTAGTTTCTGAAAGATGCTTTTGTCAAGTAACTTTTCTCTTCTGCTTGAGTTGTAGGTTTCCTGGGTAAAGCAACATTCTGCACCAACTGCTGGTATTAGCTTCTCACCTTCTAATGACAAGGTCTCATACTTGTTTTTGTTTGTCATGGTGTTTGACATGAAGAAGATAATGTTTTCTTTATGTTCTGTAATAGTGAAATAGTGTGACAGTTGAGGAAGATTAGTGAGCATATAACCACAAGTATCCTTTTCCTCATTGTAGAGTATTGCGAGCGTGGGTCTGGATAAAAAACTATACACTTACGATTCAGGGTCAAGAAGGCCCACATCCTTCATTCCTTACGAGGCACCTTTTTCATCTTTGGCATTTAGAGAAGATGGTTTAATACTGGCTGCTGGAACAAGTGACGGACATGTTGTGTTCTATGATGTTCGAGGAAAACCAGAGCCATTTAGTGTTCTTCGTGCTTATAGTAGTTCGGAGGTATATTGATTTCTCCATAACATCTTGATCTGGTCTTTTTTTTTTTTTGGTAAGAAACGATGTGAATTGATAGAGAAAAATTTCAAAGAAGAGAGGGGCTTTCAAAAAAAGAACAATGATCTCAAGCTGGTCCTTTTATAGAGCATGTTTTGTTGCTCGGAGGTATTGTATGCTTAACATGGCTGTTCGTCTGGATCAGTCTAATATAGTCTTTAACCATATATGGCACATGAAAAAATTTGTATATGGTATTAAAGGACATTGGTTTTTTCATGTTGAGTTTCTGTTTATTGTCTTGTCATCATAATAAGATATGATTTTCCAGTCTTTTATTTAGGAGAGGTATGGGGTTTAAACAATGATACCTTTATTTTGAGTGTTGAAATCCATTCATTCTGTGTAATAGGACACATTAATGTTTATTGCTTTAAAGTCTATTGAGAAAAAGAGGAAAAATGACTGAAATTTAGAAGCTTTCTTGTGCTATATCCCTGATTATGGTGAATAATAAGCTTTTTCAACTTGTCAAAAAAGATTTCATCATTTCTATCTGTGGATATTTTTTGTATTAATTGTCTCAAAACATTTTAATCAGGCTGTTACAAGTTTATGCTGGCAAAGGTCAAAACCAGTTATTGTAAATGAAAGTAATTGCACTGCAGAGACTGCTCTTTTTGGAGGTGCAATTGAAGATTCCATACTTATGCCTGACCCACTTCCTTCCATGTCTTCATCCAGCCTTTCTCTGCCGACAGTTGTATCTAGTTCTCGAAATTCTGGTCGTCCAGGCCAGTCACTTGATACAGCATCACTTACTACTTCCAGTACACATCCGACATCAACTATGCTTCATGGGTCTTCTGCAGAGGAAACACCACTTCGAAGTCATTTGTGGCCAAGTGGAAGTTTCTCTAGATTGAATGCTCCTCGTTCTACTTATAACTTTAATGATGAGATGGATGTGTTTTCTCCTCTTGTGGATGTTCAGCCAATAACACCCTCACTTAATAAGTTCTGGCATGATCATAGTGGAGCAAAGAAAGATCATCAATTAGTAGATAAAAAACCATCTATGTTATTTCCTTCAAGTAGGAGATTTAATTTGACGGAGGATGGAGTCATTGACAATTCAATATTTGATTGGAAATCCAGCTCCGCATCTAAACAGGTCTGCTTTTTTGCTAAGATTCCTTTCAGTTTGTGATTTTAAGTGTGCTCTTTGTGATTGCTTTACTTCGTTCTGTTTGTGTTCACTGGTGACTGTCTTTTGTTGCTTTACTTTCTTTTGTTCTTGACATGAGTGATTGAGTCTTACTGTTGTTAACCATAACCTTATTTGAATATCCGGCGTTAAATATTCAAGATCATAACTGTTCCCATAGGATTTGCAGTGTATAGCTCCTATGTTCTTATGAACTTTATTATTACAATGGTTATCTAGACATTTCAAGGGTTGCATTTGTCTCATCCCATCTGATTCAACTAAAGCTTTGAAATGGTGTTATGTAATTTTCATGTTGCATTCTTTCTTTGTTCTAAACAGGATGATGCCCTATCATCAGTGGCAGTTTTGGGCTCAACTCCCACACCAACTCCTTCCTCCAAAACTGATGATTCTATTACACCTCCGGAAGCTTGGGGTGGTGAGAGATTATCTGATAAAGTTGCTCACCTGCAACTGCCAAGCACATTGCCATCGCGTTTTGGTATGTTTGCTTCTAGTGGTCAGACATCTGGACCAATGTTTTCTGGATTGCAAGATCCTTCCTTGTCAACAAGTCATAGCTATCAGAGCACCACGACAGGTTTGAACTTCAGCTATCCAAGTTTACGCCACAAAGACGCTTCATCAATTCAGGAGACTCTGCTAGGATTTCCAGAAAGTATATCCTCTAGTACCATGCCCCTATCTCATAGTCCAAGAAATACTTTAGGGCAATCATATCCAGATTCTTCAGGGACAACATCCACGACCCTGCCTAAGAGATTATCTACATATGCCGAGAGGATAAGCACTACATCATCTTATAGCGATGGGCCATCCCTTGCAATGGGTTCACCAAAGACAAAGAAAATGGGTTCTGAAACAAGAGACGAGCTTGTGAACAACTTGTTATCGAAGTCTGATGCATCAGCATCTGTGGCCGAATCAAGGGTTCTTCCATTAGCAAATGTAAGTATTTTGGCTTGACAACTATTACTATCTTTATGCATAAGGGTAATATTAGGTGTTCCTTATAAGTTTACACTCTAATCTTATCGTCATGAATTGAATTATAATCAAATTGCTTTGGGTCGTTTACCAATGTCAGTAGTTGACGATTCTACAATTCGAACAATTTCCAATTTTACTAAAATTCCAATAAAAAAAGAAGTAAATTCCTTGATTAAATAGTAATTGGAAATTACTAAGTTTCTGTTTTAATCTAAAGGAATGAAGTTTCTTTCGTTTTGTTTGTTTGGTCACTAACAAAAAATCTAAATTTTGATTAATTAGAATTGCAGCTTTTTTTGAATGGTTGTTCATTAATTGATAATTATATCATATTCTAATTATTTATAATTTATCACGTCGTGTTGGGAAGGAGGATTAGAATATAGAACTAGAGAGTAAACTTAATGTTAGAGTTCAGTGTGACCCAGATTCTAATTAGGCCAGAACGGTTTTGTCCACATTAGGGGTTTCGTAATTTCTGCAGGATTAAGATTTTCTATTTCAGTATAACCCTGTATGTTATAAATATATGTTTGAGCCGCAAATCTCATTCTACCGATTTCTATTAGTGATTTCTCTCATCTGCTCGTGATTTTTTTACTCGTCTTGGATTTTTCACGTAAATTTGGTGTCCATTGTTTTCTCTTTTGCTCTCTTTCCGATTCTCATTCTTTATTTCAACACTTAGTATTATTACGCTATGCGAAATGATATAAACGGCCTAACATATCTGGCAGTGCATTTATTACATGCTGTCATGAAAAACGCAACGATGCAGAATTTAGGATTATAGTTTTCAACTGACATTCATTGGCAATAGGTTTCTTCCCATGAGATTATGATTGTTGGCTAACTTCAAAAGAAACTTGTGACAGGGAGGAAACTTGCAACCTCAAAAGGTCCATCAGATGAATGCACAGCAGGGAACTTCCTTCACACTTCAGCTTTTTCAACGTGCTCTGGAAGAATCTTTGGATTCATCTCAGGAACCTATACGCGATAAAATGCGGAATCTTCATGTCGAAATTCTGAAACAGTTTCACATTCAGGAGGTACGGACATGATTTACAGTTGAGCTGTTGTTCTTCCTGCTCATATTCATCTTGTCCTACTGACTCTCTGGAATCATGAAACAGATGCAGTTTTCTAGCGCCATGAGTGCAGTGCTGGAAAACCAAGCCGAATTGGCGAAAGAGGTCAAATCTCTGAGGAAAGAAATCGAGCAGCTTCGGCAGTTGCTCTGAACTACCCATAAAGGTCATGTTTAGTTGTTGTTCTCTTCAATACTCCCTAAATTGAAGCCTCTTTTGTAATGTTCATTTACTTTCAGATAGCCATTTAGGTAGTGGGTATGTATGAATATGTATAAAAAGATGTGTTTGACTGAAGATGAGAGTGAATTAAGTAGAGAAGTGTTCCATTTCTCAATATTGGATTTATGACCTAATTTATTGAACTTAAATCATAAAATGTGACCTCTTCAATGTGCAAGATTGAAAGGGATTCAAGTGCTCATAGCCAGCCTTCTGCCAATAGAAAAATTCATTTTCTTATTATTAATTAGAGGCTTCAAGTATATCATAGTTCATAGAAATGCCCCTGTTTTGAAACAGAAGAAAATCACACATAGACCTTCTTCGATGCTCGCATTTCTTTTCTGCGTGAAATTTCACCGTGGAAGCAGCTCAGAGTTCGATAATTAATGACAATCCGCCATCACTTGACCAATCTCAGTGCATCTCCCACGAGGTGTAAAGAGCCCGTTATAAGGACCTGAAAAATCAAATCATCCCAACGAAAATGAAACAATATGAGATTTCTCCAGATTTTTGGGCAACAAGAGACGTTGAAAGTGGAAGAACTAGCAGGTGTTTTCCATGCTTCGGTGGTAATGGTCATGTTGCATAAATTGAGAATAGTGCTAGCATAAGAACAATCTATTTAGCCTGAATAACTTCTTTAGTTAATTTTCAAGAAAATCAATTGACACTCTAATGCCTTGTGTAACGTCCTCCATTAAGTATAATATTGTCTGTATTAAACTGAAATTTTCATGGTTTCGTTGTTGGAATTATCTTAAAACGCGTTGTATTATGTAAGGAAGAGAATCCTAATAATAAACTATGCACTTTCCACTCTTCCATATCATTGGGATTTTGGCACTCCCACTAATATAAGTCGGTCATTCTGACCTTGACTGGGTTGGCTGCCAAAAGACTCAAAATCAAAGATGTCTTCGTCTAGAAGTGTTAAAGACAAAGCTTAATAAATTATATATAATATCTTCTCAGCACTAATTGAGAGAATAATCATAACTAGGTCGTGTAAGTAATACTTTTGAAACAGATGCGAAAAGAAACTTATTTTTGAAGGAGATGCAAAGAGTTATAGTCTGGAATTAAAAAAATAAACAAATTACCTGAACGCGAACAGATCGGTTCTGCCGAACAGTGGCCCTCAGCCATTTGATAGCTGATGAGAGAGAAGAAAACACAGAGCTATTCTCACAATTTTTAACACCCATTTCTGCTTCATCTATTTTTCCTCCGCTTAAACCATCTGGACTTTTAGAATCACTTACTGCAGTCAAAAGACGAACATATGAGAGACTAATAAAGTTCAGTTCAGAGCTCTATTTGGCACATACTCCATTTTAGTCAGCTTGTCCTTGTCAGATACATATAAAACAACTATACACTCGTTTGACACACTCTGACATGTCTTGCAAACAAAACAAGCGTTCAGTAACTAATTTTTTGTTCTTCATACAAACAAAGACATCATTGACATGCCATTGCCACCAATAAATTTTAAACAAATAGGATACTTTTTAAATTGTAAAACTGAAAAATGAGATCTGTCACGAAAATATATATATTTGGCCTCAAAAATGATATAAGGTAAAATATAAAACTAAAAGAAAAAGGAAAGGAGATACTATAATTTTCGTGCCCTCCAAGTGTGAGTCCTGATCTTTTGAAATATAATGTGTTGGAGTGTCAGGATCGTGTTCGTATATCCTTGCTATGGTAAAAAATTTCTTGTAACGACGACAATGTAACCAAGCTAAATTTCACTTGGACCATCAATTTTATACAATTCTTTTCCTATTGATACCTTTATCAATCTGCATGAGGTTTTCCCACACTCTTTGTACCTTGAACTGCCATGACAAATCCACTTGATTATCTGATTGTGGCAAGGTGTGGGTTCCAACCTTGTGATAGACAGATACATTTGGAGTAAAGAGCGCCATCTTAAAGTGAACACCTAAAATAACGTGTAATTATTTTCAACTTCATTTAAGATGAATAAAACCACACGTTATCGTCAATCAAAATAATTTGCAAACAATTTAGTTTTACATAATATTGTAAAGAAATTAAGAAACTAATGAATGTGGTTTCTGCATAAGAACTTACCCTGATCAGCACATGTTTTTATCAGGTGGGGAAGAAGCAATTGCGGATCTCGCACTGACATGCAATTAAATAGCAAAATCTGCAACATTTCTTAGTGAATTCACATCAGAAAAATTCAAAGAAGAGGAATCAGTGTAGTAATAACAGAAACCTTATATGCATATTTTGATAGAGTTGTTCAAAAACTAGAGAGAAGACAATGTCTAACGATCCTTCCATGAACTGACGTTCTAAAAATGAAAACCAACAGAAAAAAAAAAACACAAAGAAATAAAAGGTAAAGAAGCAATAACCAATGGACTAATTTTCATCATGCCAATAAGTAAAAAAGAAATCTTGACATGGGGTAAAAACGCTTGAGCTTCACCTGCATGGAGTCCTTCTTCTTTGCTTTTTCATCATGGTTTTCTTGTGGAAGTCCATTTGAGGCTCTGTAAGTATTATCAGTTTGATGATTCAAGATCTGTCGTTGTTCATCCTCTTGAATTGCAAGAGAAAACCATTTTGCACAAGCTTCCATACTTTCAGGACTATGGGCTCCATCCAAGTAAAATACGAGATCTCCTGGGCTTTCAATGTTAATACATCGATCAGCAACTATTTGTGCCCGTCCTTCAAATCTAACAGTAGTCAGGCCATGTAAGAACTGCTCTGGCAAAGAATTCAGCTCCAGATTAGTAAATTCAAAATTCCCAGTCCTCTGAAGCCAAGTCGAGCATAGTGCAATTGCAAGACCAGCATTTATACATTGGTGCTCCCCTTCGAGCCCTAGTTTTAGACCTTTTAGCAGATTGACATCTAATGGTGGCACCACTTGAAGATGTACCTGCATTTAGAAAATCTTTCTCAGTTTATTGGAGGCTGTACTTTTCTCATCTTAATTGACTGGAAAAAAAATATTGTTAACTATTCCCCATAGAAAACACTGCGTTAGTAGATTCACTTGGTAACATCTGTTTACCTTTCTAGACGTTGAAGTAACTGATTAAAGAACCATGAACTCACATTTAACGTATCTGCCTTAGTCTTAAGTACGTGCATTGCTTCATCAGGTTGATGCACGGTAAATGCAGGTACCCCACGCTGCAAAAGTATAAAGGTGTAAGTAAAAAGTAAAATACATTACTTGGGGCAAGACAAGTTCCTGCTTGCAGTAATTTATCTCCACAACACCTTGAAGATACCAGCTTTTTCCGCAGCAATTTCTCCTAAAGTATTACCTGCTCAGTTCATTTAAGAAAAGGAACAAACATGAATTAATAGCATGATGAAATTTGACTAAATACCAACAAATTTTCTAAAAAAGAACAAGTAATTTGACTTTGCGATTATTATACAACACCTTATATGATTCATACAACTTCCTGACACATATTTCTCATTGGGTTCATGAACACCAACAGCCTTTGCACAGCCTAAAGTATCAAATTATGACAAGCTATTATCCAAGTTAGGAAGCAAAAGAAAAACGAACCAAGAATCTCCATGTGATCGTAACCAAGGGAACATATACCACATACAATTGGCGCCTGTACCTGAAACAATTAGCATTTAACAGTCAAGGCTTTCCTTGAACATCTCAATAAAGCATCAATGAAATATTTTCTCTCTAGTATATGGATGTAGATCTGCGACTCAAACAACCATTCACACATACCACATTTGTTGCATCAAAAATTCCCCCTAAACCAACCTCCAAGATTGCTACGTCTACCTTAATAAAAGAATATAAGAAATGTCAATGTTTCTGCTCTAGAAATTAAGGAATGTGACGATCAATTGCTTGTCAAGAAAATCCTAAAAATCAAACCTTCTCGTCTGAGAATATTTTGAATGCTAGTAATGCAAGGAAGCGGAATAATGTAGGCATAGGTAGATCGTCATTGGTATTCTCCTGCACAATATCAAAATCTTAAACATCTACTGCAAACAATCTCATTTAGCTCAAGAATTTTTTCAAAGGATGTACAGATGACTATATTATCTGTCAAAAGCATAAAAAGTTCTCTTTATTATGCTAAATAATTTTTTAATATACCAGAAAAATCCAAGATTGGAGGAAAAATAGTATAGAAAGACTATCAAATTGATCACTTTGCAAATACCTTTAGCCTTTCATAACACCACCAGAAATATACTAAAAATTTCTCTTCACTGATGTCTACACTGCAGAAAGAAACCAGCAAAAGAGTAAAATTAGATGCAATTCCTTAAAATGTTAGTAATTTCTTCTTAAGACAACGGCCAATATTTTGCTAACATGAAACCTTGCAGGTGACATAGAAATGGACATGCAACATGAGTAAAAAAAAAACTCACCCATCCAAACGAAATCTTTCCCGGATATCAATGAGGTGAGGAGATGTGAAAAGTCCAGTGTGAAAGCCACAATTTCGTAATATTGATTCTGTGAAGGTACATGTGGATCCCTTTTCAATTCCAAGGAAAGGAAGTTAACAAAGCATCAGACAAGTTAAATAGCACATTTCCTATATTAAGTTCCACTTTCAATAAGATGTATTAGACAAGCTCATAGAAGATTTCAGGGCAATAGAAGATTCAAATTGATCCAATCCCAATACCATATCATCAGACATTCCCAATTTGGAGGGAACCATGCAATAGACAAAATAAATAGTTTCTACAAACAAATATGATGAAAAACGCATTTCTCTTTGAATTCACAAACCCAAATGTTGTTGAGTGAAACTTGAGTGTGTATCTAAAAAGAACATTTTGACTTAGTCCAGATGATTGAAGTAATTTTAAGGTAAGAAACAATCACTTGTAATACCTTTCCTTTAGTACCAGCTACATGGATAACCTTCATTTTTGAAATCGGTTTCTCCAAATCGAGCACCTATTATTTTGCACCAAACCAAATACTTTCAGCTCAGAAACACCAGCAGAAGAAAGATTCCAATATTTCTAGGCCTAAACACAATTATACAACACTAAAGATAGAGAATTACCTTTATGTAATCAAATAATAAGTCAAATCGATCCCCACTTTTATCACAACGAGTACGTTTGGTTATTAATGAAGATAAGGCATCCAATGCCTCTTCATAGCTCGCAGTTGAAGTATTGGGGGTTCCGTTGTCCCCTGCAGCAGGAAATACAACAAAAGTAGACGGTGAAGCATCCATTGAGAATCCAGAATACAGTATTAAGGAAATCCAAGACCAAAATGGAAATGGCGATGGCGATGGCGATGGCGATGGCGATGTCAGTACCTGTAATCATGGTTATTTAAACGAGAAGTGAATCGAAGAAGAACAATCAGCAGCTCTGCTTCGTACACCTTGTCTCTGATATTCAGCGAGCTACAGAGGCGGTGATGGGAAATGGACCAAATAGTCCTAATTAATAATAAATAAAATTATTATTTATTTATTTATTTTATTTTACGGTTTTCTGTCCACAGAGAGCCGGTGTCTGTCCAAGCTCCTGGCTCGGCTCCTTCTTCCCACAGAGAGAGAGAGAGAGATGGATTGGGGAAATGTAACAGTGGAGGATTTAGTCGAAGCCCTTCGGGAAGTTGATTGGTCGATCCCACCTCGGCCTCCAAGCGAGTTCTTCTCCAAATTTAGTCTTCCTCGCTCCTTTCCCAAATGGACCAGCCGCCTCAAATGCAATCTCTATTAGTTCGTCTCCTTTTCTTTTCTCCGGTTTCTCTGTTTTGATGCACCGTATAAACGGAATCCAATCTTTTTCTCACGAATCTAGTTAAAACTACATAAGATTTTGGATTTTTTCTTTGCTCGAGTCTGCCAAGAACTCGGATTTCGATTCCTTTTTGCTCCCTCTTCGATTTACGTTCATAAAAAAAAATTAATCTCAATTTGATGTTTGGTGATCATTTACCATGAAAAATGGTCATAATTTTTTCTCTTTGTTAAATTTTCGGCTTGCAGCTACCGAACGAACTATTTCATCTTGTTCATATTTATTCTGGGTAAGCAAAGAAAGCTGCTAATGTCATCTTCTGAGTTTTTTCTTTTAGTTTCACTTAGTCATGCTTCGATTCATTAATTTGCAGGTATTGGATTATTAACGACACCCTTGGCCATTGTTGCTACTGGTTTAGCAGCTTTAGGCCTTGCTTTACTTAATGATAGGTAGGCCTACTTTTGCCACGATAAGCTTCTTGCCTGTTTAGCTCTGAACATATAAAAATTATTTCGCCTGGATTCATGTTAAGGGAAAAACAAGTTAGATTGCTATTTAGACTATCTTCGGTACTCGACAGAAGGTTGATTGCTTAGCTTGAAATGCTTTGCAAATTTTAGAAACTGCAAGCAGGTAGGTAGCAAATTTAAGACGTTGGTTCTTTGAATATATCTGGAGAAAGGAAAATGATTTCGACATTAAGTGAAATATGAGATTGATGAATTGAACTTTGTGACTTTTGTCAAGTGTCCTACAGTTTACAATGCTGAAATTTTTGTTCTACAGTTTTGCAGCTACTTTTAGTGAAAAAATGACAAGAACAGTGAGGCAGTTTTCTCCACATTTGGCTGCAAAAATGAGACCTCCTCACATGTAAGCTTTATTCCTATACATGTTTATTTAAGCTCTCGCATTTTCTTTCTTGCATGTTAATTTTGTGTACTGGTAATAAAATCAGGCCTGTTATTCGTGGGCGTCCATCTGCAAAAAAGGCAATTTTCATTTGTGGTCGTCCGCGATGGACTTTTGTCTTTATATTCTTGGCTGGTACATCCTCCTCATTTCCCATTAGCTATTTGCAATGCTAGTCCATTTGCTCACTTTTTTTCTTTTTGCAGTTGGCTTAATTCTGTGGTTTTCTTTTGGTGGTCTAATGATTGTCTTGTGGGCACTTCTCATTGGTATTCTAGGTTAGTTGCATGGATTTTTATGAACTTATGTGTTCCCTTATATGCCAATTTTTAAGCAACTGCCTAATATAGGGACCTATCTCACACATTGCATTAGTATTTTAGAGAACTTTGAGAAACTTAGAATAAAAAATGGAAAGAATATGGCTGAATTTGTTTTTGTTGTTTCATAAAAAGAGATGAGACAATAGCCAATATAAGCTATTGTAGTTAATTTATAAATAGTGAATCTAATACTTTTTTTTGTTATTGTTTTTACAGTCATTATTCTCCACTCGAGCTTGAGAATGCCGAATCTAAAAGCACGCCTGAATACGTTCCGTGAGGAATTTCGTTCGGTTTGGCGTAACTATAGCGAGCTTTGAGAGGTGAAATTGTAGTATGTATTTCTATGGGTTCTCTTTTTTCAGTGCCTTGTTTTTAGCTGGGGGTGTTGTGATAATTGTACATTTCTGAATTGTACAAAATTAGTTGTCTTTCATTTCTAGCTTCTGAAATCATCTTCTACCTCTTTCTGTCTCGTAATATGTAGAACTTTCTGTGTTTTCTCCTCTTAATCCCCACCTGATTTGGTGATGATTCTCCTCCTCGTACAATATTATTTGTTTTGCATAAAATACTGTATGATTTTGTTATTAGAGTTAGCAAAAAAGGAGTTGTAATAGATAATGATGAGAATTTTGTTTATAAATTATATGTTTTCCACTCTCCCAAATAATGTGAGATTGTGCACTTCCACTAACATCAGTTGAACTCTCACTTGGGTCATTTTTGTCTTCACAAGGTGGGGGTTGTCACAATCTCTCTCCCTTCGGAGGCTCGACGTCCTCAACAGCCACACTTCTTGTTGTACTTTGCCTTTGATACCATTTGTAATGTTTTTGGTTGTATTAGTGTAAATATTATTTGCTTTAAGTTGAAACTCACACAGTATTGTTCTTAGGATTAGTTCAAAATACGTAGTATTAGGTAGGAAAGATAACTTTAATTACAAACCATACATTTTTCAATTTTCCCAAGTGATATAAAATTGTGCATCATCACTGGTTTGGGTCGAATCCTCACTTAGGCCATTATTGTCTTTACAGAGTGGACTGCCGCAATAGTTCACTTGCATGAGCTTTTTTCTCGAACTCTAAGACCAGATTTCCACTACACCAAGACACGCTGTCTATAACTTATAACATAACATCAGATACATCGTAAGATAATTTTTAGTGTACGTTTAATATAGCAATTAGCAAAACTATATATTTTTCTTGTCAATTATGGACGATGTTATATTAGCGAAGGTAAAAGTTTTGAAGGATTAGACACAAGTTCATAAGACTTGGAACTTAAGTAATTAAAAATGAAATTGAACTTAAAAAATATATCATTATATTATTTTTTGTTGCAAGAAACGTGACACCTTCCGCTTGTCACATGAATCAAATTTGCATAATCCGAACTTTATCAATCCAATGGGTTGGTTTGATACATAGTTGAGTTTAACCGGTCGGTTTAATCAAACCGAAAAGTAATTAATTAGTCCAAACCCAACCATTTCACTTAACCGAACCGCTTGTGACTTTACTGGTTTTCAGTTCGAAGAGTATTTTCTGAGAACCCGGTTCGCACTCTTGAGAAGGCGCGTGTGCACAGTGTCTGTTAATACCGACCTGTCTCGCCTCCTCTGCGCTCTTTCGTGCCAAAATAGGCAACGTTTAGGCTCGTTTCCGGAATCGGAGTTGCGATTTTCCAATGGAGCTCTGAGACTGTTGAAGCATCTCCATCTTCCTTACTCTTTGTGCTTGACTTAGATTCTCCATGGACGAGTCGTTGACGAAGCTCCCCAGCAGCCATATGGCTGGCTCAGTTCCGGTACGAGCTGATTTAAGTTTCTCTTCTTTTTTTTTTTTGGAAATCATTTCGATTGTACTTCCGATGATCGATTGCTTCTGTATTTATATGTAAATGGAATCGAGAGGTGGATGGTATGGTTCGTACTTTAATCGCGCGTCTATCTATTTACTGCGAAGTATCTATAGGAAAAGAAGAAAAACGACGGATCCTTTTAATTCTGTGTAGATTAATTAAGGATCAAATTTTGGGCGCTAGATGCTTTAGATTATCTACTAGTCGGACGCCGCCACTTTTTGGCTAGGTTTATTTTATTACAGTGGATGATCCATTGAATCTAGCTTAATCTTGTTGAATCTGGAAAACGATGAACTCTCTCACACACTCTCTGAGGCACTGAGTTTTAATGGATCATTTTTATCCTGCATGTCTTTATTGTCTGAGTGTTTCTGTCAATAGGCCGTTATTGGTGAAGAAAGGGAGATCACAAACTATGAAGGTAAGAAAATCCGAAGCATCTTTATTATTCTTCTTCTTCTACATTGGATTTTTTTTATTCCCTTTCCTTAAAAAACAAGAAATATTCTAAAACTGTTATATTTTCTTCTCATTTTCTAAAATTATAAAAGGAATTATTTTTGTTTAAATGTGTGTAGTTTCTGAAGAAAATATGCAAATGTTCCCTCCAAATAATGGACGACGAGAGGGAAACCGGGGTTATCAAACTATTGGAAGCTCAAGTGGTATGGTGTTCAAGTAAAATATTTCCATTCCTATGATTTTTATTCCTTTCCAAAATATTATGAAATCCCTTTCTCATGAGACTCCCTGTCTATCCAACATTTTTTAAGTTTCTTTTGGATTACATGAATAACTTCATTATATTTCTGTGTTCTTGTATTACCTATCTATGTAGTGGCATATGTATTGGTATTGGACGCCTATAGCCGCATTTTCAAGAATAAACTTAAGTATTGAAATGATAACGAAGAACCTTTATTTTTTATTTGTATTTTGGCTTCTTATAAAGAAACTAAACTTTCAAAATGGAGATCCCAAGAATGAATCAAACACCTTTATGCAAATTGAAATTCACAGAAAGCATTGTTGATGCAAGAGTGTTTGCAATGTACTAGCATCTTTTCCCAATTAAACGACTTAGGGGATTTTCATTGGAAGGATCCATTTATTTATTTGTTACCCTTCTTTATCGATTGCACCGTCATACACAGACAAAACATCCTAAAAAAAATACTTTTAGAAGTTTTTCTGACTAGTTGGTTCCTCCTCAAATGTTATTGTTTCTTAAAGTAGAGGCATTTGAGCAGCAGCCAGCAAACAACTGGAGGGGAGTATTTAGTATCTCATCGTACACCCAATACTTCAATGTGGATACAGATATTTTCTTGAATAGATTAGTGGGTTCTTTGTATCCCAGCAAAGATTTTTCTAGCAAAATCGATGCGAACCCCGATTTGTGAGTTTTTATTTTCTTCCTTTAAGAGTCCTTTGATGCTACATAATTTCACTTTGCATTCATACTGGGTTTTCTAAGTGTTAACTTTTCTTATATGCAGATATGGCCTTGTATGGATTTCTACCACACTGTTGTTTGTGCTTGGTTCTCTTGGAAATTGTGCTACCTATCTCATGAAAAAACGTACAGATAAAAGTAGTTCTTGGAGTTTTGATGTTGGCTATATGAACGTGGCAGCCATCTCTGTTTATGGTTATGTAATTTTGGTGCCCTTGGCATTCTTCTTCTTGCTTCAATACTTGGGTACAAATTCTAGTCTTGTACGGTTTTGGTGCATGTGGGGATATTCTCTCTTCATTTTTATCCCGGCCTCAGTAAGTATCTATCATCTCAGCTGCTGTTCTTTTCTTCCTTTCAGAATCTTCTTGACTGTTTGTCTGTGTTGAGGAAACTAGAAAGAAAAAAAGAAAAACCAAGTTATTATAATATCTATAAGCTAAAGTGTGTCCATCTTGAGTTTCAGCTTCTTCTGCTTATACCTGTTGAGATTGTCCGCTGGATAATAATTCTACTCGTTGGTGGTGCATCTGCTAGTTTTGTCGCCTTGAACTTGAAGTCTTATGCTGAAGGACCTGATCTTGCACTAGTGTTGATTGCAGCATTTCTCTTACAACTGGCTTTAGCAGTCTTCTTCAAGATGTGGTTCTTTTCGTAAGCCAGTTGATTTTCTGCCAGTAAACGCTTTCTTTTTCTTCCAACGGTGGAATTTTTCTGGAGGAAATGTTTTGCATCAGTTGAAAAGAACCACATCCAGAGTGACGAGGATCCAAAAAAGTCAGGCATGTTTTGATCCCCAGTATTTTGTTGTGTCCTATGCTCAAATTGACTTCGATTTTTGGATAGTTCTCTGACGTTTTATGCTCAAACAGTTTTGCTTACCCATATCTTTGAGGTGAGATGAACTTTTGCTGGTTACTTTTTTCAAAATAACCTGCAAAAAGGGTTCTGTAAATATATGACTTCCAGTAGATATTTCAGAGACGTTTTTGGTGTAGGTAAGTTGGTCTCTCTCTCCATCTCCCATTCTTGAGGCTAAAAATGGGCAGGTTTATCCTATAAATTTAGAGGATAATTAATGTAAATTATAAATAGTTAAAACAAGACAGGAGTAGAAGTTAAAGTTAGAGAGTAAAAGTTAGTATTACTTGAAAATAATTCCATGATAGGCGAGTTCTGTCCATCGGATTCACGAGTAATTTGAGGTGGTGTCCCGATCAGTCGATCTCCATCATCCTCATACACCTATGGTTTTGGGATAAACGATTGAGAGCTAAAAAGGGTAGAGGAAACATGGGTAACTATAGGTGTAACCTTTAATTTTATAAATATTTATTGGCGGTCACTTATTAGTGTATTAATTAATATAAATTATAAATACTTAAAATAAGATACAGATATACAGATTAAAAATGTTCATATTTGAATATAAAGTTAGAGAGTAAATTCTCTGACCATCAGATTTACGAGTAATTTGAGGTGTCCTAATTAGTCGATATCCATGATCACCTACGATTGTAGGATAAAGGATTGCTCACATGTATGCGTTGACAAAAATTTTGTTTGGGTTTTAGCAGCTTCTCCATTTTCTTCTTTCTTCTTTTTAAACATTATCTACTCGGTAGTATAAAAAAGAATGATATTAAGTTTATTTTTTAATTTTTATTTTAATTATTATATCAGTAACACGTAAAACGTTTTATCAATAAGTAAAATTAAAATATAGAATTTGAGAATACCATGCCTTTGCTCACCACCAAGGCACAGCACCAAGCCGTGTTTCTAGGGGACTTGAGCCCAGTTTGTCGCTGAGGATGCTTCTCCAGACTACAATTCAAATGCTCGAGGCACCCGATTCTCAAGCTGGGCTGGGGGAGGAAGGGCAAGCTGCAATGTCGAAGGCACGTTGCCAGGCCAAATTTCAAAGATTTGGCAACGTTATCTTTTACTAGCACAAGGTGCTCCCACCCTGCCCTTTCCTGGCCTAATTAACTCGGTAAGTGCAGATCACAACCAATCATAAACATCCACGCGTCGTAGATTTCCTTTGGGAAATTACCAGAAAGTGCTTCGTCAACTAAAAAGATTCCCTCCCTCGCCTTGGCTAATTAGTGAGCACGCCAACCGAGCTACTGTGTCCATCGTCTTCCTTCTTTGGCCACCGAGTTTTCTATATATATATATATGAGGCGTCGTTCTTCTCAGAAACGTGAGCAGAGACTTCTTTTGCATTGTTTTTTCTGTACGAGCGGACTCGCCGCCGTACTCGGTGTATTTTTTATAAATGGACGCGGTGGATCGTTGTCGAGATTTCGTCAAGGACGTGCGGCGCCTAGTTATCAAGGTACGTTGTATTGCATGTTCCATTGCATTGGCGATAAATTCTGATTCATTTTGTTCTATTCGCCGTTTCCAGTGCAATTTCTGCTGTTTTTTTGGTTATGAAGAAAAATGAACTTGTTGCTTTTATTTTCTCGCTCTCTGATTTGCCATTTATTGGTATTTTTTTTACTATGTTGTTGTTGCTTCTTCTTAGTTTTTCTCTCGCGTCATTCTCTATTGCTTTCTTTGAAAAACTGCAGAGAAAGTCAACTTTAGAGTTGCTGGGTTATTAGACATCATGTATTTAATGCATATTTTCATCTAATAGAATTTCACATGTTGCATTCTGAACTCTCTCTCTATATTGATCGGAGTTGAAATCCCTATGCTAGGTTGAGGAATTTTTATCTGTTAAACTTTCTGGCAAACATCTAAGAATGAGGCTCCCAAAATTTGGATCTTTAAAGTTCTTATCTTTGTCAGTTCTATTTGCTGCTGTCGCTTGTTTGATGTTGTGGTTTCATTTGTGAAGGTTGGGACTGCTGTTGTTACTCGCACGGATGGTAGATTGGCGCTAGGAAGACTTGGAGGACTTTGTGAGCAAGTACCATCATGAAACTCTATGTATGGCGTGTTTAAATCGAATTTAAAAAGAATGCTAAATTGTTAATGAAAATGCAGATCAAGGAATTGAACTCCCAAGGATTCGAGATTATTTTGGTGTCATCTGGTGCTGTTGGCCTTGGCCGTCAAAGGCTTCGATACAGGAAATTGGTTAATAGCAGGTTTTATATTTGTACACGTGCATCTTCAAAAGAAAAATATTGTAATATTAAATAGGTATAGGACATGTTGTATCTGTTTTCAGTATATAATAGTTTTATAACATGCCATACATAGAGTTTTATGATGATAAAGAATGATGGTTTAAGATTGCAGTTCATGTGTTGCAGTTTTGCTGATCTCCAAAAACCACAAGTTGAACTTGATGGGAAAGCATGTGCAGCTGTTGGTCAAAATTGTCTAATGGCTCTATATGATACGTTGTTTAGTCAGGTGGCATTCAAATCTTAGTTTTTGCATTTATATTACAGAAGTCTTTCTCAGTTGATTATTTAAGTTCTGCATCTAATGCTATTCATTGTTATTCCTATGGTGAGTCTTTATCTTTTTTTTTTCTTCCATTGGCATCAACTAATTTGCATATTATTCTGGTGCTTCTGCTCAATTGGTTTGTGTAGCTGGACGTCACATCAGCTCAGCTACTTGTGACTGATAATGATTTTAGGGACAGAGATTTTAGAAGGCAACTTAATGATACTGTAAAATCACTACTATCTCTTAAGGTTATTCCTATCTTCAATGAAAATGATGCAGTCAGCACCAGAAAAGCTCCATACGAGGTATAATACCTTTTGATGTCTTCTCTAGTGTCTTTGAAAGGATTTATTTACCCTTCTTTTTGTATTCGTTAAAATTGAAATTTACTGATGTTTCAAGTTTTCTGGCTTAAGTAGTTGGTCACAAAATGAGTGTTGTTCAGATTAAGTCCAGGCAATAGCATGAAACACTTAACAAGTTGTCACTACTTATCTAAGTTGGATTGAGTATGCACATAGAATTCATCTGCAGTAATACTTACGGAATATTGACCATTCCTGGCAGGATTCTTCTGGTATTTTTTGGGATAATGATAGTTTAGCTGCACTGTTGGCTTTGGAGCTAAAAGCAGACCTGTTGATTCTGTTGAGTGATGTGGAGGGTCTTTATAATGGGCCTCCTAGTGAGCCAAATTCTAAGCTTATTCATACATACATTAAGGAAAAGCATCAAGGTCGAATTACCTTCGGAGACAAGTCAAGGGTAGGAACTGGGGGTATGACTGCCAAAGTAACAGCTGCTGTCAGTGCAGCATATGGTGGCATCCCTGTGGTTATTACCAGGTATGGTTTATTCTGTGCCTGATTTACCTTGTAATAAAGTCAGAAATGAATCTCACAATAACCTTTATGCATGATTCACAAATTTTTCTATATATTGGTGCAATGAAATGGAATGCAGATACTAGCTAAAGGACTTTTAAAAAGTTTATAAAATTGCTTCTAAAGCGAATCAGGAAGAAAGAAATAGTTCATACTTGTTTTTGTTTTGCTGGTTACTCTAAAATGTAACTTTTGTCTATACACATGCATGGATAAATGTGTGTATTCGTGTATGAATTCGCTGTGTTTCTATTCATTGACCTCTGTAAATTCATCTTTCATTTCATTGCCAGCGGTTATGCTGCTGAAAACATTGTTAAAGTCCTTAAAGGAGAACGTATTGGTACTCTCTTTCACCAAGATGCACATTTATGGTCCTCATTTAAAGAAGTTGATGCACGGGAGATGGCAGTTTCAGCTAGGGAAAGTTCCAGGAGGCTTCAGGTAGCATCTTATTGGTGTATGATTGTAATATATTGATATAATGGTTTTCTTTTTCGTCTTATCTCTACATGAATGAATTTTTCACCAAAACTATTTACCCAAAAGAAGAGAGAATTTGTGCTCCTGAGGTATTGGAAACTCAGTACTACCCACACAGTTTCATTTCCTTTATTTGAATCTGTCTTACGTGGACCAGAAGTTCTAGAGATGTGGTTCTATAGCTAGTTTCAAGTCCATATAACATAATTAAGGGTCCCTTGTTCTACAGGCCATATCTTCACAAGATAGGAGGAAAATTTTACTGGACATAGCTGAAGCCTTTGAAGCAAATGTAAAACTAATCACTGTGGAGAATGAAGCTGATGTAGCTGCTGCACAACAGGCTGGATATGAGAAATCTCTCATATCTCGATTGGTATTGAAGCCTGAAAAGGTAAAAAGAAAAAATCTAATCTCTAATTTTTTTCTAGACTATAGATAAATGTTTCTGTTCCTTTTATCTCTTTAACCCTAAAATGATTCCCCCATGACCATATTAATATCAATATCTCTTCGTTCTCCAACTTGTTTGTTTCGCTAAAAGATTGCTCCTGGTTGTTATTATTTTGACAGATTTCAAGTCTTGCGTCCTCAATTCGTACTCTAGCAAACATGCAAGATCCAATAGGTCATGTTTTGAAGCGAACTAAGGTAAAGAAACAGGGTGCAAACAACCAAAAAGATATTTTGGTTCTTTAAGCTTCCACTTCAAGGAAAATTCTGAATTTAAATATTATGTGAACTTAAGTCCTTGACTGTAGTAGTATAAATTTCTGGAGTTTATTTTGAGGTTTATTTTCGTACTTTTAACTGCCTCGATCATATAGCTTATGCCATTTCATTTTCATCTTCAATATTCTGTTGGTCCTTCATGCAGCTTGCAGATGGACTAATCCTAGACAAAACATCATCTCCCTTGGGCGTTCTCCTGATTGTTTTTGAGTCTCGTCCTGATGCCCTTGTACAGGTTTGTAGAATTCATTTGGACTCTTGTCCTAGTTTCGGATGAATTGATTTGATTGATTGAAAAGGGGTGCTATTCCTCCACCTATGTAAGGGATAATCATACTTGGCTAGGGAGGTAGATAACAGAATCAAAAACTTTTGATGTTTATGAATAGTTTTCCTTGCAACTGCATCATTTGCTTTAAAACTAGTTCTTAATTTTCAAAAGAAGTGTGATTGAAAAACAGATAGCTTCATTGGCAATCAGAAGTGGCAATGGGCTACTTCTTAAAGGAGGAAAGGAGGCAAGGCGATCAAATTCAATTTTGCACAAGGTATGAATCAAACTACCTAGCAACTTGATTGTAATGTCCACTCTGGTTTCTTGCTTTGTTTATGTTCCAATAACTTTTTCGAATAAACCTTTTTGGTGAATTTTGTTATCATTGATACGCTTAGATTACGATGAAAATTTAGGTTATCACTTCAGCCATTCCGGATAATATTGGTGGAAAACTTATTGGACTTGTGACTTCAAGAGAGGAGATCCCAGATCTTTTAAAGGTGGGTAGAGAATAACATGCAAGCTCCTCTATCTACATACTTAGATAGCAATTTGTTTCAAACTAAGCTGGACACCAACGTTAATACTCGTTTGGCAGCTAGATGATGTAATTGATCTTGTTATCCCAAGAGGCAGCAACAAACTAGTCTCTCAAATCAAGAACTCTACTAAAATTCCCGTTCTTGGTCATGCTGGTGAGATGGATAAAATTATCAAACTTCTTTCAATCTTATTTACTTGCTGCCGTAGTAATAGGAAATCTTTGTTTCCCATTCAGATGGAATTTGCCATGTTTATGTTGATAAATCTGCTAATGTGGAGATGGTGAAACAAATTGTTTTAGATGCAAAAATCGACTATCCAGCGGCCTGTAATGCAATGGTACATCATTAATGTTTTTGATTATGTTATCGCGTGTCTCAACCTCTTTCCATCATCATTTCAAGCTATTTTTCTGCTTCTACTTCTCAGGAAACCCTTCTCGTTCACAATGATTTGGTCCAGACTGGTGTGCTCAACGAGCTTATTTTTAATCTTCGAGCCAAAGGTTGAGCCTTGTGTCCTTAATTATACATGGTTATGTATCTTCTTGAAATTCATCTTATTATAATATAATCATCTAATGAGACCATCTCGGATGTGTACATATTTAGCAGGTGTTACATTATATGGCGGTCCAAGGGCAAGTTCCTTGCTAAATATTCCCGAGGCACGAACATTTCATCATGAATACAATTCATTGGCTTGTACAGTTGAAGTTGTGGACGATGTATATGCTGCTATTGCTCACATACATCAACATGGAAGGCATGTAAACTATAATTAGGAAGCTTTCTTCCCATTTTTGATTTGTTTCTATTTGCAATACTTAATATAATCTTGTTCGGTTTCTATTTCGGCAGTGCACACACGGATTGTATCATTGCAGAAAACCTCGAAATTGCAGAAGTTTTCTTGCATCAAGTTGACAGGTAGCCAACATCCGCTGAGCTTGGACGATTAGTTTCGTGCAACCATTGTTTTGATCATAAACTAATCCGGCAAAGATGCCTTCCTGAAAATGCTTTCTTTCTTTCTAGTTTCTTAATTTATAATCCTTCTTTCCATCAACAGTGCTGCTGTTTTCCACAATGCAAGCACAAGATTCTGTGATGGTGCTCGATTTGGTCTGGGTGCCGAGGTACGAGAAGATATATAATAGTCGTCATTAGTTTTTATTGCCAAGTAATTTTATAGTTCTAAATATTTTAAAATCTACTTTTTTAATATGATTCTTTCCGGTGAGAAAGAATTTGTTTTTCATTCACTGTTTCTTGGTCGGGTGGAGTTTCTCTCCCCGGCCTACTTATGACTTTTCGTTTTCAATACAAAATTTCTTGTCAAAGTTGTCAACTTAATCTCGTGATTATTTCTTGACTATGTAGGTCGGGATAAGCACAAGCCGAGTCCATGCTCGTGGTCCTGTCGGAGTCGAGGGATTGTTAACAACAAAATGGTACATCTGCAATCTACTCAATAACTTTATCGACCCGACTATACTGAGCAAGAAATCCAGAGTAAAACTTGTATTAACAGTCTAAACCAAACGTTTCATGTGCAGGATCCTGAGGGGAAAAGGGCAAGTGGTCGATGGCGACAAAGGCGTTGTCTACGAACATGAAGACCTCAAAATTCAATCTTAGGTCCCCCAATAAACTCTCTAAAACATAAATATTTAAGAGTTTGTTAGATCAAAGAATTGGCTTACCCAATTCAATCTATGTGAAACAAATATCCGAATGTATGATCTCCAATAACGGCCAATGTATGATCCTGATACGTCACTTAAAAGTACGAAATTATATGGAATACGTATCAAATCCCCAATAACGGCTAAGTCCACACATTAAGTTTTAATTGATTCAGGAATAGAAATGAAGTATAGAAAGTCTGAATCTATATACTCTTCAAAGTAATTTTCACTTGGGAAGTCCTAAAATACCAAATGATTATAAGTTTCTGCAGGCAGTTATTTGGAGAAGAAGTAACCAAAACCCTAGACAATCCAACTCTTGAAGTGGATGAGCAAACCAACAAGATTAAGCCTCAAACGAATTTCTCCAAATCAGGTACTCATAGCTGTCTTTATTGATTCCTGTGCTGGGTTTGATTCCTCTAATCCCCAAACGCTAGTGGTAATAAGCCTTAAGCAGATTCTCATCCAAATCCCTGAATGATACCAGCAAGAAAATAGGAGTCCCATGAAAAAAGAACTAATATTGGCATGATCCATTTACACTCTAATAGAATTATTATGATATAATAGATTACATGAATCAATATGTAAATGACATGTAAGTATCACATCAGAACGTAAGATTAGAGTGTAAACGTACCATTCTTCGGACTTTATTACCAGAGAATCATTGCCTTCATATGCAATTTGATCCTCACAATTTTGAGGAGTTGTCGTCTTCGGCTCTCACTTAATGAAGCATATGAACTTTAACATTTATAATTTGATCTTGATAAATGATATGTTCTTGCAGAGTTATTAGCTTGATTTGCTCTTCCTTAGCGAAACAAAATATTCAATACTAAGATCTATATGCCGTACCAGTCTACGCCCTTATCTCGGATTCAATAACTGGTATAAGAGATTTCTCGGAACTGGCTGTTTTCCGGTGAAGTGCGCCGAAAAGAGCTTAAAAGACAGGCCTGCAAAAGAGAGAGCTGTTGTGGTTTTGCCAATGTGAATGTCTTTTCACCAATAATCCCCACAAGAGCAAACCCCATCTTTAAAATGGTGGAACCTACTTCTATCTCTGACTGTAATTTCTCTTCCGACAATCTTGGATATCACCTTGATGGCAGCATGGCAGTCTGTGCAAGTTCTCAAGTTCTTCATCACCAAAATCGGCCAACCCTCCGGTGTACTAACCAACGCACATGCAATCGCCAACCGTTCGCTGTGGTATTTCAACGACTCGATCTTAACATCCTCGCCCACATCGTGGAGGGTACAACTCGAATCCGGCTTGTACCCTTCCTCTTCCATTTGCTTCGCTAGCATATCGATCTTTCTCTGAATCTTCTCCATTTGAAGGTGGGATTTGTCATTTGCAGAAAATACATGAATCTTATGTTGAATTTCAACCCAACTACAGCCCCGTGCCTTTTTTACTCCTCTTTCTCTCATCGCCTTCTTCACTTTGCCGACATTCTCCCATTCGCCCGAGGCTGCGTAGATATTGGACATGCTGATGTAAGGAGCAGGGTCTCGGAGCTCTTTCATGTCGAAGAGTTTTTTTGCGGCTTTATTGGCTAATTCTTGATTTCTATGGATTCGGGATGAGTTTAGAACAGATGTCCATATGATCTCATCCGGCTCGAAAGGCATCTGAGAAATCAAATTCTCGGCTTCGTCGAACCTTCCACTCCGACATAAAACATCGATCATTGACGCATAGTGTTCTCTCTTCGGAACAACGTCGTAAATTCGAGTCATGGAATTGAAATATCGGTGAGCTTCTTCGACTAATCCACTGTGGCTGCAAGCAGATAAGATGCTGAGAAAACTAACCGAATCTGGTCGAAAACCAGATCGAATCATTTGCTCGAACGATCTGAGAGTATCTTCGCCATTCCCGCTCTGTGAATATGCTGAAATCAGAGCATTCCAAGAGATCGAATTCCTCTCGGGCATTTCTCGAAAGACTTCATTTGCATCTTTCATCGACCCGCATTTCGCGTACATATCTAGCAAGGCACTCCCGGAATATACGTTACTCATGAATCCCGATCGGATTACCAACGAGTGCAACTGCTTTCCCAACGATACTAAAGCTAAACTCGCAGAAGCCCGTAAGACACTTGCAAAGGTGGCCTGATCGGCAGGGATACTGGCCTTGCGCATCTCGTTGAAATACTTCAGACCATCCTCATGGTGTCCATTCTGAACATAAGCCGAAATCATTGCCGTCCACGGAACTGCACTTTTACATTCAAGATTCTCAAAAATCTTTCTTGCTTCTTCATATTTACCACATTTGGCATACAAGTCGACCAAAGAATTTTCGACAAGAAGACGAGAATCAATGGATGTCACAATAGCCTGCGAATGGATTTGCCGACCCAATTTCAAGTCGAGACAATTCGCCGCTATGCTTAGCAAAGTCGCAAATGGGAATTGCTTCCTATCGTATCCTCGGAATTGTAATTCGTGGAAAAGGTCAAGAGATTCTTCGAATTTCCCATTTCGTGCATACCCAGATATGAGTACGTTATAAGAAACTCCATCCAAGTCCGGCATTTCATCGAAAAGCTTCCGAGCTTCGTCGATGTGATCGTGCTTCGAGTAGAAATCAAGCAAAGCATTCCCGACGAACACATTCCAGGCAAAATTTGTCTTGAAAACAAGACTGTGGACTTGTCTACCAACCCACATTTCGTGCAAACCAACACAGGCACATAAGACGGCGGCAAAAGTAAACTCGGAAGGCTTAATCCCCATTGTTTGCATCTCCATGAAGAGGGATATGGCTTCTTCATTCAATCCCTCTTTCGAGTAGCCTGTCATCAAAGTGTTGAACGTGACAGAATCTCTTTCAGACATTTTCTCGAACAGTTGGGTGGCTAAATCTAGTAGCTGCATTTTGCAGTAAGAATCCAGCAGAGAATTACAGACCATGAGGTTCAAATCAAATCCCATTTTGATAATCTGGGCATGAACTTGTAGGACTTCATTCATGGCGGAAAGATCATTGCAGGCAGACAAAAGGGTTACAAAAGTTACATAATCCCCCTTTCCTCCAGTCCGGTTCATATCGGCATAAAGATCAAATGCTTCCTCAAATTGGCTGCACTGAGAAAACCCGCCGATCAGAATCGTCCAGGTCACCGTCGAACGATCAGTCATGCTGTCAAATAATTCTCTAGCTTTAGCCAATTTTCCGGATTTCACATAACCAGAAATTATCATATTATATGTGATTATGTTCTTGTGAAGCATTTTATCAAACGCTTCATGGGCTTCAGAAAACTCACCTCTCATGAGATGGTTCTTGACCAGAAAGTTAGAGCGACAGGTGTTTGGATCAAAACCAGTCTTCACTATTTGAGCGTCAATAACTCCATTTATGGATGTTTTCAGAGTTTGAGAAGAAGCGCTTAGAGTGGTTAAGTTTCGTAGTACTCTGGTTCTGAAATTCTTCATAGAAAGTCAGCTATGGCGGAATGCTTTAAATTGTATAGAAGATTCCAAATAAACCAACCAATACCAGGATATACTTTTATATCTTCCCGAGAAAATAGGTTTCGCACATCAATGGAGTTCTAACCAGATGAAAAGGGTAAGGGCTACGTCTTTTCCAAAGAAATTTGCTCATCTTTTATTGGAATGCCTCCGGCTAAATCGTTCGTAACTGAACTAAACTTTCCGGCGACGATGACGCAATTGTCGGTGCACAGCCTCTCCCTCTCTCTCTCTCCCTCTCCCAACAGACAGAAAGGTTTACTGCATTTTTATTAACAGAATAGTTGAGTCCCATAAGAGCAGAACTCACTAACTACATCGTGATCACCAAATTTAGACAGAAGTGACGATTTTACGGTCAAAACATAGAAGATTTCTTGGTTAACTCTCAAAAGTGACGACCTTGGAAGCTGCAATGCTAATAATATATTCAATCTCCTCTGTAACTTCTTTCATGGAAGGTCGATTCTGTCGTTTCTCTTCTAAGCACCCAACTGCAAGAAAACCCAAAGCCTTCATCGTATCCAACTCCACGTCGCTCGCTCCTTCTGTGAGCATCGGATCAATGGCGTCCGTCAAGCTCTCCTCGTCCACCAGCCTCTGCACATACACCGCCAAGTTCACATCATCCGCTTCCCTGGTGAAATCTATGGCTTTCTGGGCTGTCAAAAGCTCCAACAACACAACACCAAAGCTGTAGACGTCGCTCTTGTCGGTGAGTTGATAGTTTCTGTAATATTCTGGATCCAAATATCCGAGAGTTCCCTGTGCACAAGTCGATACATGGCTTAAATCGGTTTGTGCCAACCGAGATAACCCGAAATCCGATACTTTAGCGTTCATTTTTTCGTCTAACAGAATGTTGCTGGACTTCACGTCTCGGTGATAAATCGGCGGCACCGCCGAGAAATGAAGATACGCAAGACCTTCGGCGGTGTCTCGGGCAATGTTCAGACGCGAAATCCAGTTTAGTACGCCGCGGCCTCCTGGGAGCAAACCCTTCAAATGATCGAGAAGAGTTCCGTTCGGAATGTACTCGTACACCATGATCGGCTGCTCGAGCTCGGTACAGCAACCGAGAAGACGAACCAGATTGCGGTGGTTTACTTGACAGAGAATTCGAACCTCATTGAGGACTTGATCCGTGCCTTTCGCGTTCCCGAGCTTAGCACACTTGATCGCCACGACAGTTCCGTTGCTAAGAACGCCTTTGTAGACGTCGCCGTAGCCGCCGGAACCCAGAAGGCGGTCCCTGGAGAAATTGTGGGTGGCTTTCTTTATCTCTTTACCGGTGAAAAGTTTTGCCGCTCTTCCTCCATTGGCGTTGAGAATTTCTTCCCGCTCTTTGACTAAGCGTTCTTGAGCTTCTTTCATTCTCCTGTGTCTTCTATACAATGCCACAGCAATTACTCCTGCAACAATCGCTGCTCCAATTCCGGCGCTCAATCCTGCTCAATAGTCAAAGTTCAAAATTATCTTCAAATGAAATTCAAAATATCCAAGAATTATCCAATTTATTTGTTTTTTTAATTTAACATTATTTTTTTAGCAATTATCAAATTTAAGACTAATGTACGACGATTTTTTTTACCAAAAACTAACATTTATTTTTGTTACATAAGATTTCAAAGTTTAATAATATTCAATAAAAGAAGAACACAACTCTTAGATTTTTCAATGTGTACAAATGTATCTCATCTATTTTTCCCTCATTCTTTCTTTTCTCCCCCTCAAAATAATTCTCACTATTTTTCACACTCCTCTCTTTTTTTCTTCTTTTCTCTGTGAGAAAAATATTTTTGATATTTTTTAGATCACATCTGCTATTGTTTTTCAGACTTGTTAGTGGTGTGATTGTACAATGTAAGTAAGTTTTATCTAAAAAATTGAATTTTGAGTGAAACTATTTGTGAACCCTCCAGTATTTTTTGATAACTTACTTAAAAAAGTAATTCTATCTAAGAAAATTATTAATCAGATTATTACTTGAATATTATATTTATTTTTCTTAATCAAAAAAGGTTTTTTTTTTTTTTTTTTTTGGTAAATAATATCAATGGGATCTACTAAATTGGAATCGAGAATTGAATATGTTCTGTTACCTGCTATAAATGGCGTACGGTTGGTGGACCCACCACAACCGTCTGGATCTTGACACGTAATATCTACAGATCAAAAAATACATTAAACAAGTCAACCACCGGAAAAAGTAGAGTTGACTTGTAAGTCGGAGGTTCTAATGGTAATTCACTACGACTCACTTGCAGAGCAAACACCCGCAGCCGGGTTCCATACGAGCCCAGAATTGCAAAAGCATCTTCTGATCCCGGCCAGAGCTGGATCAGCCGAGCAGGTGGAGTTGCCATCGCAGTCAGATTGAGCTCCACACTCAGGCTCTTCCGGCAGCGCCCACTCAATCGCTAATCCGGGCTGCGGCCACCGGTTTACAGGCAAATTTGGGTCCAAATTGACGAAACTCGTGTACGCGCTACAACCCGATTCGCGAACCATAATCATATACGAAGTTGACGACCCGCCGGTTCTGAAAGTACAGCACAACGACGTTCCCCCACATGCCGACTCCGCCCTCGAGCTGTTGATGTAGGTGTGGCACAAGCTCGTCGATGAGCAGTTTAACGGTGATCGGAGCAGAATTTCCGAACAGTTAAAGTACAAGATGGTGTTGCCACTGGTGACGTTAAAAGGGAGGCTGCTATTGAGTTGTACTCCTTCGGAGATGATATCAGATGCGACGCAGGAGTTGGAGAGGAGGGGAGAGGGCTGGATAACCAGACGTTGATTGGAGGGATCGATGGAGGTGATGGAGTAGGTGTTGTTGACGGTATCGAACTTGAGGGAGCCGGCGTCGCACCGGATTTTGTAGGACTGATCGCCGCAGTTGGGATCGGTACTCAAAGGATAAGGGACGGCGGTGGAGCCGCAGTCTGAACAAAGCTTAACAGAGTCTCCAATGGAGGAGATCGTCAGTAGAGCTGCCAAGAAGAGGAGGAGCTTCGAGGTGGGTTCCATGAGAGAGAGAAAATGGAGTCAGAGTGAGGAATGCACGATGAAAAATCAAATTTTTAGAGGCAGTAACAGATGACGCCATTTTCAGACATCTTTGACTACTGTGTTTAGGCTCGGAACATTCGATACAAATATCACTGTCATGTTTATTGTTAAATAATTAAATTTTATTCTGCAGTAAAATGTTATATTTTCTGTAACAGAATATTACACTTTCTGCAACATAATGTTATATTTTTAAATAAAATGATTATATTTTGTTGTTCTACGAAGGAAAATTACAGTTTTTGAAGTGGAAAGACATATTTCTAATGCTATATATATAAAATAGGAAAAAAAATTTATTTTCTTATAAAAAAATTTATTTCTTTTGTTTCTTCTTTCAAAGAAGGAAGGAAGGAAAAATTCTTTATTTTCTCTTGAAGAAAAAAAAGAAATTTTCTAGATTTTCCTTATTTTTTCTAGAGAAAAGAAGAAAATAAAAAAAAATAATGAAAAATTCTTTTTTTTCTACAGGGAAAAGAAGAAAATAGAAAAAATGAAAGAATGAAAATTTTCTTATTTTTAAAGAAAATTTAAATAATTCCTTATTTTCTCGCGAAGAAAAAAACAATTTCTTTATTTTCTTTTTCGAAAAGAAATAAAAATTCCTATAAGGAAATAAAAAATTTTCCCTATTTCTTATGTATAGCGTTTCACTGTAAAAATATGTCTTTTCGCGACAAAAATTGTGGCATTCTGGAACAACAAACTACAATTATTTTATTTCAAAATATAACGTTATGTGATAAAAAGTATAATATTTCTCTATAAAATAAAATTTAATTATTTAACTGTAAATGTGACAACGATGTTTAAAAAATAAGAAAAATAACAAATCAACCATCGTAGTTTGTGATCAATGACAAGTGAACCATTATGGTATTTTTTTTAACAAGTTAACCACTGACGTATGGAAAAATGACAAACCCAACATTGCAATCACGTTATCTGTTAACAAGTTGACGTGAGACACGCGGTGTCTTGAGACTGCAAAGAACTGCGACTCGGTGTCTTCACAAGACACCGCTAATACGCGTTGTCTGCAAACAATTCAATTACTATTTTGCAATGTATTAAGCCAAGACACAAAACGCAAACACGTAAGAGAGAATATTTTAGCGACGTTCATTAGCGTCTGAGAAGAAAGACGCTGCGATGTCTGAAAAGAAAGACACCCAAATCTCAAGACACCACAAAGGTGTGCAAGACACCTCAAATGAGGTGTCATGCTAAGACACCACTCTTTTTTGCGGTGCTGAGACACTGCGATGTTGGGTTTGTCATTTTCGCATACGTCAGTGGTTAACTTATTAAAAAAAATACCATAGTGATTGACTTGTCATTTATCATAAATCACGATGATTTATTTGCCATTTACCCAAAAAAATACTGTGATTGATTTGTTAATTTTTCTAAATCAAATTATGATTTAAAATATAAAAAAAAAAGAAAATTAATTAATTAATTCATTGATTGAACAATGGATGTAAAGAAATCTCGTCAACTCTCAACGCACCTCCCCACGCCCATATATTAAGGAGCTTCCATCGCACCTAATTCACTCCTTTTCTACCAACTAAATAACTCAATTCTACTATGCCTTCTTGTTCTAATTAGGGATGACAATCGGTTCAGTTCGATTAAAATTAGATAATTAAATCGAATCGAATAATTTTACTTGGTTCAGTTCAATTTTAAAAAATAAAAAAATTTAAATTTAAAACCAAATTGAATATAACCAAATCTTGGGTTCGGTTCTCAATTTTAATGAAGAAAAATCGAGTAAAACCGAATCAAACAGAAATAAACCTAAACTAATTCATTTAACCTAATTTTAATAATTAAATATTTACTACTACACTTTACAATTTTTTTTTTACAAATTTTTCATCAATTATAATATAATTATTTAGATATAATATCATATCAATCTATCATTCTAATTTGATCATAATGTAATATAAATATTTAAAATAATAAATTATATGAATTAACAAATAAATAACACATAAATATTATACTAAATATTGTCTATACTATTTGAAAACCGAAAAGATAAGAAAATCCAAATTTTTTTGTTTTTTCAAAAACCGAACAGAAAAAAACCGAAAGTCGATTCAGTTTTTTATCAGTTTTTCAATGGATTCTGTTTTATTTTGATTTTTTATTTTCAAAACCGAACCGAGTCGGTTCGATTTCAATTCAATATAAAACCGAACCGATTCCACCCCTAATTCTAATATGACATTGTCTATTTTAAACAATGAATGTCTTTTTTTATAATGAACATTCTTCGTCCTAATACGATATCGTCTTTTTCAAACAACGAACATCTCCCTTCACAACGGATGTCAGTCATCCTAATACGACGTGACTGCAGTGTCCAATGACATCTATTAGGAGTTTTTAAGCAGAAAATATGACTGCGGTGTTTGCCTAGACATTTTTTTAATGAAAAATATAATAACAAAATTTATTTTCTTCATTTCTCATAATTAGTAGTTTTAATTGTTCCCAAAAATTTTTTAAAATCTTAAATTTCGGAGTTTATTTAGTTAATTCTCTTTGTTTTTTTTTTCTCAATCAATTAATTAATTAATAATAATACTAATGTAATCAAATTATATATAAAAATCGTCCACAAGTGCATTTGTCTCGTAATTTTTTTTTTTAATGTTCAACTCGTTTAACTTATTTTGTGAATTTATTTAATTATTAAATTAATTTTTAAAAAATATGAATAGTATTGGTGGTTAGTTTGACAATTTTTGTAAAAATTAATAATATAGTATTATTTAATTAATAAATAGGGTCATTTTCAAGAGTCAATATTAACTTTATTTATTTAATTATTGAATTTAAGAATTAAAAAAAGTACACTATCATATTATTTATATAAAAATAAATAAAGAAATAAAACTTGTCACGTGGTATGCATGTGCCAAAGGTTGGCTACATATTGACGGAGCGTAGCACATGGATTTCGTACTCCCTGTTCTGTAATCACCACGTGTCTGTTTCGTTAAACGTGAACCCCATCTCAACGGTGTCGTTTTATAGCAGCGAGTGGCAGGTAGGAAGAGGATGGAAAATTAGCAAGCGCCTGATTAATCAATCGTTCGCTGGCCGACGATGATCATCAAATTCAGTGCAAAAATGCCGACCCAATTTCTGCAAGATCGAAAGAGCTGCACTTCCTTGTTTCACACTCTCTCTAGGAGATAGTGTGGGAATTTTGAGATCTGAAATCCTGTAATTGGAGGATGAAGCCATTCGGTGATGGCGATTCGTTCAGAATCCCATTGGTATTCAAGATCGTAGCCTTCGTCGTCGTTTCTGTGACGTTCTTCTACTTCGGGAAGCATTGGTCTGATGGTTACCAGCAGCTCATCTTCTTCTCCACCACTCGAGATAGTCCTGTCGTTTCACTTTCCCCTAACTATAATAAGGAGTTCAACGTCTCCAGTTTTATCAATCACAACCAAACTGAAGCGCTTCCCGAGAAAACCATTCCGTTATCCTCTGCCCCTTCTCCGTCTCTCACTTCGACTCTTCCTCCTCCTCCCCCACCGGTGCCGGTGCAGAGATTTGGGATCGTAGATGAGAACGGAACAATGTCGGATGAGTTTGAGGTGGGGGATTTCGATCCCGATTATGTTGAGAATTGGGCTAATAATTCGAGTGAAATACTGATGGACGGGAAAGGTTCTGACAAGTTCAGAATCCGAAAGTTTGGGCTTTGCGCGCAGAACATGAGTGAGTACATACCGTGTTTGGATAATACGGATGCTATTCGGAAGCTTAAATCCACAGAAAAAGGAGAGAAATTCGAGAGGCATTGTCCCGAATTGAATCAGCGATTAACTTGCTTGGTTCCGGCGCCAAAGGATTATAAAACTCCAATACCTTGGCCAAGAAGTCGGGACGAGGTATTGCTTTGTTTAATTCTGTACCCCATTGATTGGTTGGAGAGAAAATGAAATCTTTATCCCCGTCTTTTCTTTTACTTGCAGCTGAAACAAATTGCCTCTCATGCTTCACAACATTCATAGCATTTGTTAGAATTGTCATTTATGACCATATTAAAATATTTAACACTTAAATTGCTTTTCCAAGCTTCTACAATTACCATAACTTGATTCTATGTTCTATTGACTACCATCTTTGTTGGGTGTAAAATATGCTTAAATATGTTCAGTTCTAACATTTGAAATTCTAATATCTTCTCAACAAAAAGTTCTTTCGATACCAACATAGCCAATTTCTGTTTTTGAGATTCTTAGAGAAGAAGTATTACTTAAATTTAGGTTTGGTTCAGCAATGTTCCTCATACTCGACTTGTTGAAGACAAGGGAGGTCAAAATTGGATTGTTCAAGACAAAGATAAGTTTAGATTTCCCGGAGGTGGCACACAGTTCATACATGGAGCAGGCGAATACTTGGATCATATTTCCAAGGTAATAAGCATGAATTTTTAACATGTCTAGGATGCTAAAGTTGAATGGTCATTGTAGGTTTGTTCTGATTCTTATGTTATCTTTATTTGTCTAGATGGTTCCTGAAATTGCATTTGGTCAGCATACCCGTGTTGTTTTAGATGTTGGATGTGGGGTAGCAAGTTTTGGTGCTTATTTACTGTCTCGGAATGTCACTACTATGTCTATTGCTCCCAAAGATGTTCATGAAAATCAGATTCAATTTGCCCTTGAACGAGGGGTCCCTGCCATGGTGGCTGCATTTGCAACACGTCGCTTGTTGTATCCTAGTCAAGCTTTTGACTTGATACATTGTTCACGATGTAGAATTAACTGGACTCGTGATGGTATACTTTTCTGTTTTCATCCCTTCTCTGGTTCTATTTTGTAAAACAAGTATATTTAATTTTCAAAAGCTAAATGGGAAGTGCATTATTGTCCAACTGAAGGTGAGGTTATTATTGCCTCGTTTGTTACTATTTGCTATTACATCTTGATTTCTGACCCATGCATATTTGCTTCATAGAAAAAATTTATTCACTGGCTGCAAAATTTTGTCAAATTACGTTAGTTTCTTGTAATTTTTGGATTGAGGATATTTTAGGGGAAGAAACAAAGAGGGAATATGTAGTTTGGTGCCTCACTGTATTATTTAGAGTGCTTGGAATGAACATAGCAAAATTATTTTTTATGATGGAGAGCCAGATGCGACTTGTCTGAAAATTCTTTGTACTTCTTATCTTGGTGGGGAACATGTAAATATATAGGTTGTACAAGGATAACAATTTGTGAAGGAACTGCGAGTTTGAGCCTTTTTACTATACCCTCAGTTTTGATTTCTTTATTTTAGAAAATTAACTTCTTTCCCTGTCCTTGATGATTATCTTTGTCACTCAAATGTTTTGATTGGTAATATTGTATTGCCCTTCCATTTGTTCTATGCAGATGGAATATTGTTGCTTGAGTTAAATCGAATGCTTAGAGCTGGTGGGTATTTTGCCTGGGCAGCACAACCAGTTTATAAACATGAAGAAGCCTTGGAGGAGCAGTGGGAAGGTATGACAGAAAACTTCCAAGAAGTTGAAAATTAGGCTGACGAACTGTTCTCTGTAGTACGCATACTCTTTCAATTTTGAGATGGCTATCATTATATCTTGTCTTCTTTTTGGTGTGGCAGAGATGCTTAACCTGACCAATCGACTTTGCTGGAAGTTTGTGAAAAAGGATGGCTACATTGCAATCTGGCAAAAACCATTTGACAATAGTTGTTATCTAAACCGCGAGGCAGGAGTAAAACCTACACTTTGTGCTCCAAATGATGACCCAGACAAAGTTTGGTATGTTTGTGTTCTGCCCGCCCTTTTCTTAAAGTATAATTATACATATGCTAGCATTTAACATCTTCTAATTGTGCACTCTATCAGTATCAATGGATTCTAAGTACAGTGGTAGTAAATTAGCTCTTGTCAATCGCTTAAAGAATGCCTCGAGGATTGAATTATAAAGCATTAAGTAGGCTTCCATGGATGCTTCTCACTTGCATATAATCAGACATAACTATTTGCATTGTTCTCTTTTTCTTGATAACCAGGTATGTTGATTTGGAAGCATGCATTTCTCGGCTTCCAGAAAATGGTTATGGAGTAAATATCACAACTGGGCCCGAGCGCATATATAGTCCACCCGATAGGCTTCAGAGTATCCAGTATGATGCCTATATATCTAGAAACGAGCTATTCAAAGCAGAATTTAAATACTGGAATGAGATAATAGCCAGCTACTTTAGCGCCCTACGCTGGAAGGAGATGAGACTTAGAAATGTAATGGATATGAGAGCTGGATTTGGAGGGTAAAAGTTCACACTAAGCTATAATGATCCCTGCCACTTTCTCTTTGAGTTAAATCATTCTAAACAAGTATCTATGACAGCTTTGCGGCCGCATTGATTACTCAGAATCTCGATAGTTGGGTCATGAATGTTGTTCCCGTCAATGGGCCAAATACCCTCCCCGTTATATACGATCGTGGCCTCATCGGAGTGATGCACGATTGGTATTATCGCTAATTCCACTCGAGTAGATGCATATTTTTGTCAAAAATCTTTGTTTCATCCTTTCTTAGTACTTTCAATTTGCAAATTATACATTTAAGTTGTGCGACGGTTGCATAATGTGGCAGGTGCGAACCATTCGATACATACCCAAGAACGTATGATTTCTTGCACGCCGCCTCTCTGTTTTCAGTGGAAAGAAATCGGTACGTTTATTTTTTTCTTTTCAATTTCTTCAAATTTTTAAGTGAATTTTCTCAAGTTCAACTACTTTCTATGCTTCTGGGTATGTGTCAAATGGTTCACACCTGAGAGATTTACACAACTGTCATTGTTCTTAAATATATTCTCTTCATAAACTTTGTCAAATCATGGTAGTGAACAATTCAGGGTGGTTGTTTAAGCTATCATTCAAGCATATTAGGCAATGATAATAAAGCTATTTATCCACTCATTCTTGTCGTCTTATTTCCGAAATGTGATTGCTTAGGTGTAACATGTCGACAATTATGCTCGAGATGGACCGGATATTGAGACCGGGCGGACACGTTTACATACGCGATTCGCTGGGCGTCATGGACGAACTCCAAGCAATCGGAGAGGCCATGGGATGGCACATGTCATTGAGAGAAACATCGGAGGGCCCTCATGCGAGCTACAGGATCTTGATCGGCGATAAATACCTCTTGCGCGGTTGAAAAATGACGCAATTATAGAAACTCTTTTTCTAGCTCCCGCCTATGCATTCATCAAGCTGGAAAAACCCCGGCAAGATGATCATCCTCTAAAGTGCACAGAGGTTGCATTTGCTAGATTCTTAGTTCATCAAATTGCTTGATTTTGAGCCTCTAAATTTCTTTGTTCTTATCAAAGCCGAGCATATTTCTTTCTTCTTCTTTTTTTTTTTTAATTTCATTTTAGAGAAATTAATAAGTGTCCACTGAAATAATTTTCGCTAATAAATAAAATACTTAGTTTTGGAAAAGAAACGGAATAAGCATCGACGACTCATTTTTTGTTAAAAGTTTTAATTTGTTTCTGCAGTGGAAATATCAATGACTTACTTTTTACAGCAAAAGGCTAGTTTTCGCTGCGGAAAGTATTTATTTTGTTAATAAATAAAACAATCAACCATGAGAAATAAACAGAATAAGTATTCGTTAAAAATTTAAATTTGTTTATGCATCAGAAATGTCAATAACTTATTTTTCGCAGTTGAAGGTTAGTTTCTGGTTCTGCTGTATAAAGTATTTGTTCCGTTATTTTATAGAACGTTGTTTTTTTACTGTAAAACGTGAGTTATTAGATTAGGACTCACTTTCTGCAGTGTAAAAATTATTTTTTACAACAAAAAAATAATATTTTACAGTAGAATAAATTTTTTATTGTTTTTAATATAATATATAATAAATTTTTTAGCGAATTTTCTCGTAGTTAATATGAAAAGGTTCAAACTTTAAAAATAATATAAAAAAAAAACAAGACCATTTGTTTAAATTAATGATTAGAGAGCAGAAGGCACGTGGTTTTCTTAGGCGAAACAATCTTCCTTAATCTCTGTGTCCTGACCCAATCTCTCAATTTTGACTTGATTGATCATCTTTTATTAATTATTATTTAAAATTAAATAATTAAATAAATATTATTGGTCGGAATGGTCAAATACAGACAATACGTGTGAAACCATAACTCTGGATGAGGATGGCAAAGAATCAAATATGAAAATCAGGACAAAATCTACGGCCAACGCAGAGATTGATTTATGCTGCCGATGACGACGATGACGAAGACCCCTAGGCATCAACGTGTCGACTCCTGATTGGCCATAGGGTTAATTGTTTATTCCTTTGTGATTAGCACAAATTAACCTTTTGTTTAAACATTGATTTACGTTAATTGCTTTTGCTTTAAAGCTGTGGCGAGGTGGGGACGATGGGTACTCGTCTTCTCATATGTTTGTTTGTTAATAAAATAATATAAATAATTAAAATATTCTTAAATTATAAGATATGCACCCCTTTTTTTCTTCAACTATTTTTGTGAACCCTCGAAATAATTATAAAAAATAAACGAAATAATATCGTTATTATTAATATTCATGGTGAAAAGAATAAATTTTTGCAGCAAAAATAAGATTTTATGCACGACACATGTTTTTAGACATCTTTTTCCTTTGTTGGGTAAAAGTTTAATGATAACCGAGAAAATATAATACGAATGTAAGACACTAGATCCTTTTGAGAAAAAAAAACAAAGAACAGAAGAACAAATTTACTATAAAGATTAAAATTTAACCGCGAGTTTTAGTGACACACTAACTTACATAAATTTATAGAGAAAACAAAACTGTAAAATAGGATCTACGTTGTGGATTTACTGAACTGGTGCAAATAGGATTCGGGTCACACTGAATTCTAATTATGACGAATGAGTAAGTCCAGCTTTTCCGAGTAACCACTATGTGGATGACTTGTTTGTGTTCTCCTCTTTGTGGAGAAGCATTAGTAGATTCTCAAGCTACTTAGATTGGATTTAATGCCCTTATCTACACTTTCACTTTGCCTTACTTCTTTACACATTTGGTTCATCACTACTTTTCTATCCAATATCATTGTGGACGAAATTTAGTGACCCATGAAATGATTTGTTGTGTGGGTGGACATAAGAAAGTGGTCGATAATTGTGCCGGTGATAAAATTTTCTGTCTTTGGGATTAGACGATATGTTGGAGGAGTGAAGTATTATCGAAAATTCGACGGAGTCTCTCCCCTTTGTCCGTCATTCGCCGATCACCTTTTGTCGTATTGAGAAGTTTTACCAAAAACTCAACGGCGTCTCTCCCCTTCGTCCATCATTCACCGATCACCTTTTGTTGCACTGAAAACCTTTCGTGTATTTTCTCTCTTGCCTGTCTCTTTTCGACGACACAAGTATTTGCATGCTTATATTAACTAATTGACGAAAAAAAAGGAATTAAATGTCGACATATGCTGTGTTAACGTCTCCGATGATTATTCGTCGGAGTCCGCCGAGAGTTTGAAAAACTAAAATTGGCATTTTTTATTGAATAATTAGAACATCAAATTTTGATAGTAATGTTTGGCCTCACTACCCACTTACATGAGTGCCATGCAAATTACAAATTTACCCCCATCCCATAAAAGAATCAAGGAAAAAACGGCGACGTTTGGATGAAGTCCTACTCGTAGCCGGTTATTTCCTCAAATCGATGACGACAACACTTATGTTGTCGGAACTATGCCTCGCCAGTGCCAACTTCGTCAGCAAAATCGAAGCGTCCGAGCATGCTTTGTCCGACCAATCACCCCGGGAATCCACTCCTACTTCTCTTCCCGGTGATCTTATTGACGGCCCTTGGGTTGAGCTCTGCGACCGGACGCACATACGCGCCACGCTGCACGCCGTCTCGTTCTTCACTACGTCCCAAAGACCGTCGCTTGCTATGATTAGACACTCATCCTCTACTGTCCGATCTGTTATGGTCACCTCTGGTACCGGAATGACGTAAGGTTTCAGGTAGTTATCTCCGATGGCTCTCGACATCGCTAGAACTCCGAGTACTCTTGCTCCGTCCCAATAAATCACCCGCCCACCGGCGGCTTCTATTCGCTCCAGTTCGTTGGGTCTATCAGGCTGAGGAAGATGGTAATAAGGCAACAGTTAGCTTTGGGAATAATCTCCGCATGCAAGATTCTGTTTGTTTCACGAGAAAAAAAGTGAGTCTTACCTTGTGATCGGACGAGAGAGGGATTGCTTTCCCATTCCGGCAAAGCACCGCCCGGGAGTCGCCGCAGTTGGAGACGATGATTTTGTCGGGGGTTACAACTGCTACAACGGCCGTAGATCCAACAGCATCGCTCTCTGAAGCTTGAAGTTCGCACCTGCAATTCCAGCTTCTGACTCCATTAGAACACTGCTTTACCTCCTCGTCCATTCGAACATAGCACTTCTCCATCGTTCTCTTCCAGTCCATCGTCTCGCCCGCTTGTTTGATCTCTTCTTTTATAATCTCATGAAGCCGTTTTTGACACTTTTTCGCAACCTGATAAAACCCAGCAAAAACAAATCAGGAATGAGAATGGGTAGAATCTTATGGAATGTAAGAGAAAAGAAGTTGTTGAAAGTCTTACATGAGAGCAACCATGGCCGTCGAATACTCCGAAAAGATGGAGCTTTTCAGTGTCCTCTTCTTTCTGCTCGCAGAGAGATAGGCGAATTGACACCGCATCTTCCATTTCTCTCCTCCTTCCACAAATAGAAGTCACCCCGAACTTAGGACGCCAAATTTCATTCTCAATTATAGCAATATTCGAAGCGTTAGAGAGAGAAACCGATTGGTTCTCAGAAGGACAGTTCCCCCCATTGGAATCTTCTCCATCTCTCTCCTCAACCCTGTTCATCACAGGAGTACAATTCTCCACAGCGTTATCGCACTTCCGCGGGGGAACATCCGTTTTCAGGCGTTTTCGGCTGATCTCTGTCGCCGAAGGAGTAAGATTAGCGTCTGCCATCAACGCAATAGGGCAGGCCTCCATTCTCCGGCGTCTTGAAGCTCGAGAGCTGGTCTCTACTGCTGCGGGAGCTTCACCTTCCCCAATAAGCTCACAGCAAATCTCAGCCATTAAAATTCTCTCTGGTGAAGAAAAATTAACAAATCTACGGAACTCCTTCACGGATCTCGGAAGTCAGCACCCTGATTCCCAGAAAACAGAACAAGGGGGAGACGTAAACCCAGAAGCAGATAGAGAAGAGCCATCCTATCGGCACCCGAACACAGGTTTTGTAGTGAGAGGAATTGCCCGATATCTCTCCTGGGGGCCACAATAAATCACGGGCAGAAGGCGGGGCAGCTGGTAATTACGTCGCAAGGTCTGAATAACTAGATTTGATCCGGACCGTCCATCGCTTCAGAAGATTCTCTCTCCTCCTTGGGGTTGACCACGTGGAGGGTATTTTATGAATGCAGTGCGTGGGCCAATCAGAAACGACCACGCTAGGTAACAGCGACGTCGCTTTTCTGACACGCATGAGGTCCCAGGGCGACCAAGCCTCCTCTGTGTCTCTTCAAGGTCTCCCTGACGATCTCACCACGTGGCAACGAATCGTTTCTCACCGGATTCTCCTCCTCACGCGATCTTCCGCAACTAATCTCACTCGCCAGTCAATCTAACAGTCACGGTCCTGCGTGAAAAGCACGCTGCTGGAAATGACAAAGCGGAGTGGAGGTCGACGAGATGCGAAACCGAAAACGACGAACGTAGGGCGGAGATGGAGACACGTAGGGACCCGCAGGTCAACGTCGATCTTCCTTGGCGGTGTGGAATCTGAGGTTTGTTACTCTGGAGTCGACACCTGGCAAAGCTGACGTGGACGTGACTACTTCTCCTCCTCCTCCTGCTTTATGACACACGTTCCTTGCACTACTAACCCTAATCCTCCCCCATTATTATTAAACTATCTGATTAGTAGTTTAATTATTGCATTAATACCGAACAGAATATAAACCTTGCGGACAGCTCTCAAATTACACTTTTTTTAATCTTGTTTTTAAAGATTTAATTTTGATTCTTAATCTTAATTAAACCCCCTGTCACAAGATACAAAAGAGACTTTTAGGCATTGAATATAATCTTTTAGATTAGTTAGTTAATTAATTAATTATACAATTAGACTCCCTTAATTGGCATTGAAGCCGAGGAGAGAGAAAATATTTGAAATCGGGGATGTGGGTGTCTAGAGAGATGTTGTGGTTGCAAATTGGACTTCCGCCGGCAAACCCACTAGCACCAACCATCTTGACCTCATTTGAGGCCCCTCTACCATTGCTATCGAGCTGATGCCAACCCATCTCCACAGCCAACTTAGACATCACGCCTTATCACGCAAAATGGTCTATTTCCATCTTTTGGGCCTACACCAATCATCGATTTCATCACCCGGGGGGTTTTTATACGATGAAATTTATCATATGCCTGTGATTTTTTCTGCATTATAATCTTGGTTTTCTACTTTCGTATTTTTGTTTTTCGTACACGATTTAGGTGGGAATTTGTCGATTTGTTGGAGTTTGGACTCCATGATCTTCTTTTTAATGGAAACGTCCAAGATTTTCGGTCGGAGATATACACGAACATATTATTCGAATAAGAAACAGACACTCCCATGTGGAGGAAGACGTAGTATTTGAGATATCATCGAAGCTAATTCGTTGTAAGAAACCTTCATAACATCTCAAATACACCGTTTATACAAAGAATTTACGACGAAAATATGAAAAAGGAGGATCGATACTTGCGTGTCAACTGCAGAACAAAGTTTCCCGAGTTGAATTTCCGGTCGACGGGTTCACTCTGCCAATCGAAAGAGCTTTTGATTGAGAAGAAACATTTTAACACAAGATATAAAAAGTGAACAAAGAATACAAAAAAGGCAGTTGTTACCCATCTGCAACCTTGCAAAGGTATTCTCTCTGGTCATCCCTCAAAGGCACGTCTGTGAAATCTGATTGCGTCCAACCAAATCGACCATGCAATCAACAACGCAACGAGTTAAAATATACTGAGATTTACGTGTAAAATTCAAGATGGGTAGAAAATCACAGGTAGAGAAGAGAAATCACTAATGAAATCGGTACAGTGAGTTTTGCGACTCAATCTTATATTTATAGTATAAATAAAAAATCCTATTCATACTGAAATTCTTAACGTGGGTCAAAATCGGTCTGACCTAATTAGAATTCAAGTCACACCGAAATCTAACAATGAAAAAGCTTTTGTTAAATTCTAACAATTGAAAACGACAAAATACGAAAACAACAGGATACTAAGATTTAACATAGAAAAACTATTTTGAGAAAAAAATCACGAGTAGAAAAGAAAATCTACTGTGAAGACTCAAATAAAACCGTAAAGTTTTACATGCATTTATAGATACGGAAATCTATAATACGAGTCTATCGGCCCGACCCAAAAAAATTCAGGTCCCGTTGCTCTAAGAGAACCAGGTATCGAGATTTTTGAGGTTCGATTTTGAAGAGAAAGTATGAGAAGGCTGCATAGTTGTAGAAACTTATCTAAACTTTTAGAACCAGACATCAGACAGGATATATGGGATCTGATCAGATCCAGCCAAGAAGAGAGGGAAAATTACAGCTAAAAATGGATAAAAATCTACTCAAAATGTTCTACACACCGGCACCGGTTATATTCGATCCCCGGAATGAAGTGTTTCCGGTGGCAAGAGCACCTTCTAAGTTAGCATTGGTCAAATTGGCCTACACACAGACAAAGAAAACAACAGCGTGGGAAAACTCGAACAAGAAATTAGCAAAACATTTCGTACTGTAATTCACCAGTTGAGGTGAAAATGGAGGGAAGATGAAAGAGAAACCTTTGTAACATTGGCCAGAGAAAAGTCTGCGCCTCTTAGATCAGCGTCTGAAAGATCAGCGCCTGAGAAGCAAGCTCAGTTCATGATTATGACGATGGATGAACTTAATTAATCATTTATGGTGTCATCTTCTCAGATCTAACCTGTTAAATCAGCATCGAAGAAGCTCGCCCCTAATAGCTTTGCGCCTTTGAAATTGGCTTGCCTTAGAATGGACTGAAAGGAATAAGAAGATTGATATGAACTGAAGAACATTTGCAGAAGTAAAAATCATGGTTTATTTATGGACCGTTTTGAAGTCTTGTTTGATCAATGTCTTGCCGCTGAAATCTTTGCCGGTTAGGTCTTGACCTCTGGTTACTCCAGCGCCGTAGGGACCTCCCCCCTTTTGCAAAACCCGACCAATTTATCGAATTGAATTCGAACAGAATAAGACAGCGTAAGATGGCAGTGAATACCTTAAAAGCCAGAGCAGGGTCGCCAAACAGAAAAGACGCGGAAAGCAAAGCGACCAAGCCAGCTCGAGAGGGGGATAAATTCAAACTCAAAACAGGGGTTTGAGAAGCTTCTGCTTCCTGTTTCACTACCTGTACAGTCTAATCTAAAGGAACAGAGTACATGACGCCGAATTGGCGAAGAGGTGCCATCCATGAAAGCAGGAAATAGGAAGAAAGATAGAAAAAGGAAGGAAAAATGGGGAGGAAGAATTTAGTGCTCAGTTTACCTTTGGAGCAGGAAAGACGCCATTGGAGATGGAAAGGTGAGGTTTTGTCGCGAATTTGGAGAAACACGACGAGACTCCGAGAAGAGCTGCCATAGCGAAGATGTTGAACAGAACCTGGATAACGAAGGAACGAAACAGAAGATAATTTATATTTAAGCATTTAATTAATAAAGATTACCCAAATACAATCGAATCTTGAAAAAAGAGTAAACTTCATAATCTGTTCAATCTTACATTAATGTTTAATCTCAAAAACTTGAATTTTTTTGTTTAATTTTGTTTACGGCGAGATGTTTCAGACAATCAGTGGCAGTCGAGTTTGTCGGTACTTGCAGACATTGACGTCTTCACGCTGTTTCACGAGCACATTACCCCACACTCTGACCTCCTCAACCTCTTTCTCTCTCTTCCCCACCTCTTCTCTCTCTAAAAACATTCATAGAAAGCCTCGCTCTGAAGTCTGAAGAAACTCCATCCCCAAGCATCTCTGCCCACCTTCTTGATAGTTGATGCTGTTTGCAGGATTAACAACGTTTCAGAGAATGGAGCTTAAACCTAACTCTTGTTATAATCCGACGTCGTTTCCGATTGGGAAGTAGGGACTACAAAAGCAGAGGTTAGCTCTGCGAAGCCGCACTGCCATATCTTAATTGTACGCCAAGCCAGTGGCAGCATCTGTGAGGAAAGCAATCATCAACTAGATCGAAGAAAAGCTTGTGTTCTCTTTTCTGATAGTGAAACTGAATCTCTGTGTTGGTTAGCTCTGAATTTGGAAGTTCTAGGTTTAGGGCATACTGTAGGAAGGGGGGGACTGAAAAAGAGCTTTCTTTTTTGGGAGAATTTTTATGGGGTTTAGTTTAGGGTAGTGGGTTTTGTGTTGAATGCATCTGGTGGATCTGATTTTGGAATTGGGAGAATGGTATATTAGGGTTTCAGAGGGAACTAACCAAACTCACACACCCATTTGAGGGATGTTTGAAATATGAAAGATGGTCTACTGCTAATCGCCATTTGAGGGGAGGGGATAAGGTTTTGGATTGTATTTGGTGGAGTGGATCTTGAACTGGTCTTTTTCTTTATCTACATTTTGCTTTCTTGGTGAGAGTTCTGCCGTTGGTCAGTCCTACCTAACCTTAGCGTCTAGAGAGAGAGAGAGAGAGAGAGAGAGAAGGGTTTTCTCCCTTGCTTCTGGTTCTAGAAGTAGAGTTTTTTGTTTCTTTTTTCATATTCATCTGTAGCAAAACATGGCGAATCGGTGGTGGACTGGAAATGCCGACATGAGAGGCGGGAACCCTTTGTCATCTCCGCCGTCTCTTCACCTGAGAAACCCAGAGGAAGATCACACCGAAAGGAACCGATTCGGAAGCAGAAGAGAGCAAGAATTCATGGATATGAACCATAGCAACAATAACACAACTCCCACAAATAATAGCACGAAGCAGCAAATCCTTGTAGAGGACGAAGGCAATCGAGATATTGATCCAGATACTGAAGATCCAAACTCAGGCGGCCAAGAGAGTATCGAACCAGGCCCCGGAAGCTCCAGCCGCCGCCCTCGCGGCAGACCAGCTGGGTCTAAGAACAAGCCGCAACCGCCGATTGTGATAACCAAAGAGAGCCCCAATACTCTCCGAAGCCATGTGTTGGAAATCAGCAGCGGCAGCGACATAGCGGAGAACATAGCCACTTTCTCTCAACGCCGACAAAGAGGAGTCTCCGTTCTCAGTGGCAATGGCGTCGTCACCAACGTTACCCTCCGGCAACCCTCTGCGACTGGTGGAGTCCTCAATCTCCATGGAAGCTTCGAAATTTTGTCTCTCACCGGCGCTTTTTTGCCAGCCCCATCACCTCCTGGAGCTTCTGGGCTGACTGTTTACTTAGCAGGTGGGCAAGGTCAAGTAGTTGGTGGCTCGGTGGTGGGCTCTCTAACGGCCGCTGGGCCAGTGATGGTGATTGTAGCAACGTTCACAAACGCTATTTACGAGCGATTACCGCTGGAGGATGAGATTGGACCTGGAAGTGAACAACATATCATGCAAGTAGAGCTGCAATCAGGCGGAGGCAGTTCAGATTCTCATGATATCGGCGGGCAAGGTTCGACGACCCCGATGTATAATCTGCCTCCAAATTTGCTACCCACTGGTCAAAATCAGATCCCCCATGATTTGTTTTGGAGTTCTCCTCGCCCTCCATCTTCCTACTGATGACAGATGTACTGCCTGATGATCTTCTGTTAACAAAATACAGTTGTAATATTTATGATTTGTTTGCTGGGGGTGTATCTTCAAAACCATAGTTTTGTTTCTGCAATTCACCTCTTCTGTTGGCCTCAACTTATAGGTGCCATCAATGGCGTACTGATCAAGATGTGAAATTTCGAGTTTCTTGGGATTAGCTCAAGCAGGTACATTTTTGAAGTTTTCTTCTGTAATCCCTACTCCTGCTTCCATGTTCTATGCATAGAACATCCTACTGTTCATGAAAACTCATGGGACGAAGATCTAAATGGAAATAATCTTGCATCGACTGTTCCTTTTCCTTGTCTGCATCAATTTTTCTGCCAGTTTGATCTGAAAAAGTTTCGAAAAATCTAATTTTTTTTTTCAAACAAAACCATTTTTAGGAGCTTCAAGTTGACGCTTGTTGAAGATGGTCTGGGGTTTGTGGCCGGCCATAGATGACATCGTGGACTCCTCTAAGAATAGAATCGTAGTAGTGAGTTTAGGTTTCCCACCAATCTTTCATTATTTTACACGACTTTATGCAGTCATTTCCATGTTTTTGAGATGGGTTTTGAAATCAAATAAACATTTTTATGCTTTTGGATCAACTTGCTGCAAAAGGAAATGTCATAGAAACGGAATAATATCTGGAAAAAGAATATATAATTGTGAAATTTTAAATTTATGTGAAAAAATTACGGGTATAGAAATAAATTTATTATGAAAATTGAAATACAAGTGCGAGTTTTGCGATTCTATATTACATGAATTTATAGGAAAAAAAAACAAAATCCTAATGAGGTCTGCAATGTAGGCCCACTGGTTCAGTCCAATAGAATTTGGGTTATATCGAATCTTAACAATTTTCACCTTAACATGAATTCTATAAAAGAGATTCATAGTCTGTGTGTATCTACCTGATCCAACAAAACGAATTCAAAATCCCAAATTCTGACAATCTCCATCTATAAACGAATTCTGTTGCAAGGAACTCATTTTCAAATCTTCCTTTTCCCCATCTTTAAAGAAGATTTGGAAGGGGGGTTCACATACTTGTCCCATATAAATATACAGGTCACCAAATTGTAAAAATCTTTAAGGGTAAATTCAACAACTAATGATTACCAGGTTTAAGAAACGCTTAAAATATGATGATGACATCTTCAAATCTCATAAAGCGAATCCAAATCTGTGCGAACATGTTTTGCTTCTTGACATGTCATATCAAATCTATTATTCAAAACATTTTAAAATTCCACTATCATTATCGAAATATTGAATCTTGATTCAAAAGTGGAAGATATAATTTAATGATCTCATCGTCACAAAAAAAAAAACACATTCTTCAACAAAATATTTGACCCAAAAAATCATTTGTTTTAATAAAATATTCATTTAAAAAATTGAAGCGTAAAACCATAGATATCACAAGATTATAAAATATATTCCAAAATATTCAGATATTTCTATCATAACAAATCATCCCCCAAATCAAATCAAATCCAAGATTGAGATATTTCTACGATTTCATATCTACCATAAATCATCAAATTTGATCTCCCAAAAATCTCAAAAATTTTTAACAATTTTTATCACTTGCAAAAAATTCAATTTTATAGTGGACACTCTTGTGACAGTCCCAATTGAAATGACTTGATAACGAGAATGAATAACAGCGATGCAGATCTATGGTGTCTGACGATAAATATGTACCCTCTTATGACGAACTTCATGCTCATAGGTACAAGGCCTTTGACAAACTCAAAAGTAGGGAAAAATCAAAGTTTTCACGATATACAAAATAACAATTTGTGATGTCAGTTGGAAAACAGATAAGAACAAATTTTTATAAACAAGACGAATGACAAATGAAACAATTTTTTTTTTTTTTCCTTTTCTTTTTTCAAAAAAATTGTAATTTTCTAAAAAAAATTACATAAACATTGTTCTATGCGAAACGACCAGAGAGAATCTGTTTCAACACACTTTAAAACACAAACTCTCGAAACCAAAACCCTTATACCACTTGTTATAAATCGAATAATAACAGAAAAAAGAACATGTGATGTAGAACACTAAATTTATGTGGAAAAACTTTTTCATGAAAAAATCACAGGCAGAAAAATAAATCTATTATGAATATCCAAATACAACCGTGAGTTTTGCGACTTTAGCTTATATGAATTTATAGAAAAAACAAAACTCTAAATGAGATTTAAAATGTAGGCCAATCAATCAGACCTAATAGAATTCAGGTCACTACAAACTCTAACAAGAGACTTTATGGTATATATAACTTGACTCTCGAGTGATAGTCACATAGAGAAATACTCACAAGCATGGTTAGTCTTAACCAATGTGCAAAGTAATACAAAAACGACATGTCATCCAAGGTTAAATACCTTAAGTTGTTAAGACCCAAGGTCGTTATTTTCAAGATCTTGAGAGAGTTTATCTATGGGAGAATGAATCCTTGAATAGAAAAAATGGAGAGAGTTGTTTCTGATTCATATGTACATTTTTGGAGGGAGATAAAAGAAGGAGCGAAGGAAAAATAGGTGAGGTGCATTTGTGCACTGGAAATCGAAGAGTTGTGTTTTTCTCTTTGTGAATATTTTCTAGAATATTCATTTTCTAAAAAAATATTGTAAATCTTATTTTTCATAGTGAGATTTTTCTGAACTCGATCCCCGTGGTTTTTTCCCGATTTGAGTTTCCACGTAAAATTCTCGGTGTCTATTTTCGCTGTTATTTCTCTTACTTCTTGTGGAAAAAATATTCTGGATATTTTTTGAGATCGCATCTGTTATCATTTTTCATACCGGTTTGTGGTGTAATTGTACTGTGTAAGAAAGCTTTATCTAGGAGACAGTAATTTAAGTGGACCATTTGTAACCCTCCAGTCTTTCATGGAAACTTACTTGGAAAGGAAAATTCTATCTAAATAATTTGCCAAGAGCATTCTTTCCTAAGAATTATCCTGATTAGTACTATCCACGTTTCTTTCAATTCTCTATATTATCCGTATTTTTTCCCAGCAGTACGTGAGTCTCTAATGTCAGGTCCACCGTAGAACCTCCAATGTGCGACCGAGGAGAAACACAAGCATAAGCAAAAATAACAGATTCTTGCAAGACCTTCATCAGCTACGACAATGGAGGAAGGGAAGCTGTATGTTCTTTTAGGTCTTCTTTACGGGCTGCACTCTTTCTCATAATTCATGAAAAAACCCTAAAAATTAATGACTGACATTGTTCTCGTGATCAGGTTAAGGGGAAAGATGAGTAAATGATGCTTCAATCGATCCATAGTAGACTTGAGAAATAATAAAAAAAAAAAAAAAAGTAAATAAAAAATTCTCAATACATGTTCGACAACAAATATAACTCTCAGTATTATATTATCTGTTTGTATTAAAATATACACGATTTTATTGTTTGGGTTAGCACAAAACGCGTTGCTTTAGATAGGGAAGATAACACTACTTATAAATCATGTGTTTTCTACTCTTTCAAGTGACGTGAGATTGTGCATCTCACTGGTTATAGGTCAGACCTTCACTTGGGTCATATTTGCTTTTACTGTGTGAGCTGCCACAAACTTCTCTCTTGAGGGACCCAACGTCTTCGTCAGTCATACTTCCGGTTGGAATTTAGCTCTGATACCATTTGTAATATCTTAAGTTATATTAGTACAATATTGTTCGATTTGGGTCAAAACCTGCATGATTTTGTTTTTAAGATTAACTCAAAATATATTGTATTAGGTATAAATATATTGTACTGGTATAAGTCGAACCTTCACTCAGATCCATCACTGGGTTCTTTCATTGAAGGATAGCAATCTTTCTTCCCGGATTCCAGCACAGCCACATTTTACCTTTCTTACCCTAATTGAACTGTTTAATCCTTGAAGTGGCATAAGCAACAGTCACTGATGAATCATAGTTGGATTAACTCATTCTTTGAAAAACGCCATGAGAGAGGGAGGAGAGAGACAAGCTGTTCTGGGTATTCGAGTTTAACGATGAAAGTCTGTCTCTACCATGGTTCCACTCAATTATCCTGCATCTGCACAATCTAACATCGAAAATGAAGCTCTAACAATGTCCAACCTATTCCTGCATGCATTTCCTTTCCAAAGTTACATGATTCTCGTCATCAACTTATAAACTGTGTTTCCCTCGACATAATAACGTTCCAATCTCAGACATCCTATTTTTTCGAAAAGTATCAGACAACTGAGCAGGACTGCTCTACCATTAATCTGCATACACATTTACAAACTCTTCCAAATAGACCGTCTTTGAATCTTCTTCGTAAAAGAAAGCGAAAATCATACAAAATACCAGCCAGAGTATGATTGTTTCAGATATAATGATCTAACTCTACAGAGCGCGCAAACACAACTAAAACCTACAACTAAGAACATGGTCTTTGAACAAGCCCATAGAGATTTCTCAAAGACAGGTTATTGACTTCCTTCATTCTGTTAAGTTTTTTTATCTTCCTCGCTCTCTGTTTGTCTCTTGAGAATCTCTGGATCATCGAATCCTGAAAATAGATCGAAACCACTCCAATCAGCAATGTGATTTTCCAGATAAAGTTTTAGAAGCAAGGATATAACTATTACCTGCACCTAAAGCTTCAATATCATCGCTAGAAGCTCCAACACAAATTGTGGAAGAAGAGGGTTCCAGCTCTTTCCAGTCCGCGTTTCCAGAATCTTCTAAGCATAAATTGCTCCTCTTAATCCAGTCCTCGACGTAGCTCAGGCCACCAGATGCAATGGGGTCCTCCGGATATTGTTCGTTGGCCTCACTTAACCTGGAAGAAAAATTTGGAGGTAAAGGAGTAAGCTATATCTCTCTTGTGTTTTATTGGCTGAATATCAACTTTGTGGGTCTATTAACTTACATCTGCCTTATGTACAAGTTATGATGAACAAGGAGAAGATCATCCAGGCGTTGACGCTCCAATTCATTCCTCGTTCCGTAAATATTCTCGAACGGAATCTGATTTCGCTTCCACCTGGTCAAACCGCATGTTTGACTTAGAATCCGGATTGCTAAACGCGCTAAATTTGGACAAACTCCGCCATAAGTTGACCACCATTCAGCTGCCAAAAAGAAACAGAGTAGTCAATCAACGTTCCAGATTATACTAAAAATCTTGTCATTAAAGTTTGATTTTCGCATTTGCATATTAAACTCAAAATCCAATACCCACGTTATAATTAATTGTGGCTTTCTACATGCATTGGAATGCATTTTCTCTCTTGCTTCAATCGGGCTGTGACAATGCATTCTGACAATCAAAGTTTTTGTGCCGAGATTTTTAAGAGATAAAAAAGCGTAAGGTGTTTTGGCCATTCGTTGGACTATCCAGCTACATCGCAATGCTACTATCTTTAACGACAAAGAACCAATTATCGATCTTTGAGACAATATTAATTTCATTATTACTAAGTAGATATATTATTCTAAGTCCTTTAGAATCCATCATTTTAGTTTAATTCTCTCCGATCAAAGAGAAATTGCTTTAAATTAAATGTTTGTTTTTTCCTATGAAGAGTTCTTCCCTTCTTCTTCTTTTGCATCTGCCTGCTTTTAACATATTTCGTTTCTTATAAAAAAGAAAAATGTGATTGCGAAAACTTGAAAAAAATGCACGTAAATTTCCTCACCAGGAAGTAAAGTGTCCCTTGCTCTAATAGCCACCTTTCTTCCCAAATCTCCAGCAGCATTCTTGTACAAATTCATCTCCTTAATGATTTTATCTTGAATACTCGTATCAGAAACAAGCCTTTCTATGCAATCAAACATTCCCGAGACAATCTCGCTCTGCATGTCTCCTTCGATACTATAAAAGAACTTAGGATTAAGGTAGAAGCCTGCCGTGTGGAGAGGATGGCGCCATAGTTGTTCTGAATTTTGATCGATAATGTTCCAGTAAATCACATACTCTTCCCTCTTCACAAGCTCTGACTTAATTTTTTCCTTAGCTCGATATAGGCCTGCGTAAAGATAACCCATCGAGGGCCTCCTCTTGCTACATGCTATTCTCAAAACCCGCAAAAGAGGTTCGGTCAAACGAATGATTAGAATGCATGAAGACCAAAATGATTGGCTACTTACGATATCTAACATTTCCAATCCCCCCGGACTCTTCGCCTGTGGGCTGTCCATCCACTCCTGCATTGTAATCATTGTCTGTAAGTAGAGTTTAAGTTCGACCATTCGTCGTAATGTCGTAAAGTTTGTGGCAGATCTTGTGAAACTCTGTTCGATGATATCTTTTCCACAAGTATACTTTCTAACCATGTTCAAAACAGAACTATTGTTATAGACGAATCTAGTAATTGTTTGCGCTTGTTCGATTACTCGTTTTATAAAATCGATATTTCCAAAATTTTCGAGAATCGAATCTATGCATTGAGTTGCACATGGACTCCAATAAAGGGTAGGGTAGCTTTCTGACAATCTTTTACCAACAGCACTGTAAAGATCATCGCTATTAGTGATCACTTGCATGACATGGCTAACTCCAACTTCCTCCACAACTTTCTTAATAAGTTCATAAAGATCATCTGGAGATTGAGTTATTTTTGTACCCTCCACAGATTTCAAAAACACCATTCCTTCAGGGCAATAAACCAGAAAAGTTAGAATTGTTCTACCCATTGGATTATGCGACTGATCTACCAGAACGGAACAGCCAGTTCTCCCCCACGTCTCTTTGCACTTCTCGATATCGTTCTTCACTTCTTCCACTGAATTCTTCAATATCCAACCTCGAAGATCATGATATGTAGGAAGTCTGACTCCTGGATCGGCTGCAATGATCGCATTGATCATTGGCTGAAAATAAACTGAGTTCACTGCATCCAGCGATGCCCCAATATCGTATAGAAATCGCCCAATCGCCATATGCAACTGGTTGTCGACCGGTTTGAAGATCATCGGGCCACTATTGGAAATAGGAACAGCTTCAATCACCTTCAGAACAGAAGAACCCTTTCTTCTCCCTCTCTTTCTTTTAGTATCCTTTGTTTCCTCTTCCTGTTCCTGATTCATCAACAAAGCCGAATCGGGCTCAAGCACGTGAGGAAGTCCAATTAAGTGAACCCCAGAATTGTCATCCCCCTGACTGGAAAATGCCTCCAGCTCTCCAACTGTGGCATTAACATTGGCAATCTCTTCATCAAGCTTTTGCTTTTTCCTCTTTTTCAAAGAAACCCCTTCTAAACTCTCTCGCATCACATCCTGCACTTCTTGCGGAACTCTTATGCAAGTGGAGGCATTACCCTTCTGACAAGCGAGATGTTCTTTAATCCTATGAATCCCCCCACCTCTAAACAATTTATGACAGTACAAACATTTCAGCTGAATTCTATCCCCATGCTTAAACATTTGACAATGCTTCCAAGCTGGGTCGTGTTTCTGTGGCGTAATCGGTACGAGCACAAAACCAGAAGCCATTCGAACAACCTTAAAAAGAAGAAACGAACGAACATTTTCTTAAAAGCCCACATCGAAAAAATTTCTTTTGAAATCGCACAACCAGAAACAGAAAACAAAATAATCAGAACGATGCAAAAACGTCTCAAATCTGCCATCGTTTTCAGTAAAAGGATCAATAAAGTCGAACAGAGTGAACAAAACAAATGGAAAGACGGATGGTTCACAGAAACTTACCCGAATTTTTTCTCTGCGGCCGTAAAGATCGACGCTTTCGGTTTGCGAGAGAAGAACCGAGTTAGCGAGGGTTATGGAAAATTAAAAACCAGGGGGTGTGGTATGTGAAACTGGACGGACCGGTTAGGGCAGAGTTTAGCCGGTTGTGTTTTCTAATTTTAGTTCGAGTTTCAAAAGCTTTCTTTGAAAAAGCGGTCAACCTGTTAGTTGAACCGAAAGTCCCGGTTGCCTCGTTAAGCAGCCGGTCGCAGACAGATGATTGAGAGTTACACGCGTATAATTCGGCAAATACGTTATTCTTGGCTGAAAATTCGGCGGAAAGCTTTTCCGCAACTTGTTTCTGTTGCCCAAAAGCTTCATCTTTTAAGCTCATCACTCAACCCTCCGCCATTTTCATTCTCAAAATTGGAGCTTTTATTCTCAGAAAACGTTGCCCTCTGGGCGTCGGAAGCTTACCGGAGAGAGACGAACTTGAATTTCAGGCGTACGTTAATTAGACTTGAGTTGAGTTTGATGGGTTTAATGTTCCAGTTTAAAAGCTCAAATTTGTCGTGGCGCTGCGCAGATGACCTTCCCGTCAAAGCGACAGGGTAAAGTTGCACTTGCCGCCGACAAAATCCGATAGATGAATGTAAATTTGCAAACCCAATCAGCTGTAAAACCACCATTAATGCTCATCTTTTTAAGGTCACTCGTCCGCTAGTTTGCAGGGCTCCTGCTCCTCGCTGTCATCACTTTCTCTCCTTCTTACTCTGGTCTTTCATTCTGTAAAAAACTGTTCTGATATACAAAATAGTGATGAAACTATGGAAAATAATAGTTATACATCGAGAAACTCGTCGGCCAACTACCTCAGGAACTCTTTTTCGACTTGTACACCAACTTTCTCTCTCTACAGTAGCAAGGTGAGAGATCATCTTTGAGACTCTGCCAATCTCATTTTAAGAAAATCCTTAAAAGACTATTTAACAATGTACAGATTTTAAGTACAACCCACAATTTTATTTTGTTCAAACAGAGCCATATGAGGATATATATATATATATAAAGAGAGGAGAAGAGGAATAACTCTGTTTCCACTGTAGAGTGATGGTCATGTTTTAATTGCTAACCTTTAAAGTGTTGAAATTCCGTCTGTAAAAAAGAATAGACTGAACAATTCTTGCCCTGTTTGTCGTCATGAATTGCCATCTGATTACCAGAACCCATCTGATTCAGGGAGGGGCATGGATGGACAATCATTACCTTTGGACGAAGATGAAAATGTCGAGTTGACGATTTGCAGGTTGCCAGGGGGTGGGTTTGCGGTGGGAAGGTTTCTAGCCGGGAGAAGAGGAGGTGAGAGAGAGGTTCCGGTAGTTTACACTGAGGTGGATGGTGGATTTAGCAATGGAAGCCTGCCAAGGAGGATTTCTTGGGCTTCCTCCTCTGTTTCTTCTTCTTCTTCGCCTTCTTTTCCCCCTCCTCTTCAAACAAGTTCTCTGTTTCTCTGCAATAGAGCCATTAATATTACCTCTCAAACTTCATATCATACGCAGACGCTTCCTCCATCGAAGGCAACCTCGCTTCTAAAACTTGAATCCAGCCTGGGACGATATTCGGATGCATGGACACAAGTTTCAGTTCAAACTCCGACGAAGACTCTAAAACCACGGGGCAGATGGGCATCAACCGTGGGTCCTTATCATCTGCGAACCAGATGGGCATCCCAAAATTTTCTTACTACATATCGGAAAACGATTCTTCCCGAGTTTTTGTCTTTCGCTAAGAACAGACGGTGACCTTAATGTTTCGGAAAGCCGAGAAGGTGATATCGGAGGAACGACTCCGGTACCCCGGGTACCAGGAGAGTCGAGGGGTACATGATCGGGCGTCTTGCTTTACTTGTGGCATCTCGGACCCCATTATGAACAGAGGCATTTGTGATTGGTCATCATCATCAACAGAACGTGTGGATTGGGCCCCTAGACAGAAAATCTGGTTTTCGATAGTACGATAAACAATTTTAGATAATAAATAAAAGACTAAATTACAATAAATAAATGAAATAAATATTATTATCAAATTTAAATTTTTTTTTTTTTTTTTTTTACAGTAGATTCATCGTTTTTCTGCCACAGACGTAAACACTTATTTTTCACAGCAGAACGCAAATATTAGCTGCAAAAAAGATAATTTCTGTAACAGATACTTATTTTCTACTGTAAAATCGTAACTTACTCAGCAAAAATGTGTCTTTTGTTGAGGAAAAAATGTACCATGATTGAGTTTTTTAACAAAAAACGTGGAAACGATGTTCGTTTAATTTATTAATCATATTTTAGTTTTTTTTATTAGTTAATAAAAATTATTTTGCTGATGAATTATAATAATTAACCATAAATTAATTTCTCAAATCTTATTAAAGTGACGTCGTTTATAGGGTCTGTTGACTGTTGTACGTCAACCTGGATTGGCGCTCACATCTTTTACTCCAACGAAGAGTGGCGAGTTGAATTGACAACGAAGACCGAAACTTTGTCATCACCCGACGCTGTCGTTTCGAGGACCCGAGAATCCGATACGCCATTGCCACGATTCCGGTCCTCTCCCTCTCTCTCTCTCTCTCTCTCTCTCTCTCTCTCTCTATTCTGCATGTAGAATTCTTGCTCTCCAGATTGGATGCTGAGATTCTTTTGACTAGAAAGGTATGTTGGATTGTGAATTTGGAATTAAGGTTTCGCTTGATCTCCGATGTAGTTCCTGCCCATTCGAGCTCCTCATTTGATTGTTTCCTCCTGGTTTTGAAGTGAATTGCGTATTTTAGCTGTTAGTTTTCTCTTCCTCTTCAATTAAACTTAACAACTTAACATAAGAAAGCTTTCCCATCTTTGTATATGAGCTCTACGGTCATCGAATTCGTTCCTTTTCTAGAAATGCATGCCACCAAGGCTGTTGTCTGAATTATGCGCTTTGAAATGTTGGGTAAATCACTCCCTGATGTCATATTGCAATCCTCAGATTCTTGAATGCTCCGTAATTCTTTTCATTGAATGATATTAAAGACGTTCTTGCATTGTGAGGTATATTTTCTTAATTAACTTGTGCTGATTCGGACATGACCTCAATCAAAGGTGAAGAATGCTTAATTGAATAAAAACCATTAACCTGCACTAACATGTCTTCTTGTCATGCTATTGACAATGGCTAGGTTTCTTCATTGGCTAATTTTGCTGTATGTTATATAGTTTATCATAGTTGTTTCAAATTTGTCACCCATTTCCGTGTTTCCACCGGAAATGCTGTTATCAAGGAAATGTTTGATAAGATTTTGCTCTCTCTTTGCTTTTGCAGATTGTTTGAGTGAAATTGTCGGAGTTTTGAGTTTCTGCAGGCATGTTTATTGACTAATTAGCGAACAAATAGTTCTTAGGATATGAGTTTTGCTTTTCGTGGAACAAGAGCATCGGATATAGAACATGGTTTATCCGGGTTTATCCTGGACCGCCAAGCCATGGTATGTTTTCATACCCTCCCTTGAGCTGATTGTCATGTTCAATTGAATCTGAATGGAACTGTTAAAAATTTTGATCATCTGTTTTGCTGTTAATCAGCGGGTTCATACAGCACGTCCCGTTAATTCCAACTCGCTTGCTTTTCTTGTCACAGGTACATACCATAGAATCATCTTTTCATTATTTAAAGTGTCCATTTATTTAATATGTTCATTCTATTGATATGCCTTATTGCTTTTGTCCAGTGTTGTTGCTATTCATGATACTTAACTCACACCAGATGTCTCCCAACTTTCTGGTACTTTCTATATATAACTGGCTGGTTGAAAAGAGTTTGATTTTTGCTGTTATTCTTGCTGATTCTTAAATCATCTCAACTCTATCTTTTCTTTGGAAATAGCTTTGGCTTGTACTTGGTGTCTTTCTAATGGCCACAACCTTAAGAATGTATGCAACTTGTCAACAACTTCAAGCTCAGGCCCAAGCTCATGCTTTGGCTGCCAGTGGCATTCTCGGTCACACCGAATTGCGGTTGCATATGCCACATTCCATTGCGCTCGCGACGAGGGGGCGTTTGCAGGGACTTAGACTTCAGCTTGCACTACTTGACCGGGAATTCGACGACCTAGGTCTGTTATTTAGTTCAACCGATTTTAGATTTATGGTTAACCATCGTTGCATATCAGAATTTGTTCTTTCATTTGCATTTTTCAATTTTTCACTTCGATGGCCTCATTATACTTGTATTCTTCAGATTATGAAACGCTGCGAGCCCTGGATTCGGATAATGTTCCATCAGCTCTATCGTTGAGCGAAGAAGAAATAAACGCTCTTCCTGTTCACAAGTACAAGGCTGTTAGTTCTCAAAAGTAAGCCAACCAATCATCAACATTTGAATCGTAATATCTTAAATGTCTTTAGCTCCTCCACGTCGGATCACATGACTTTCTATTCAGTGAAAGCTGATTGAATTTACGATGCTTTTTATCGAGATTTGAAATCGATCATTATCTATAACGTGAAGTATTTATTTGCAGTGGAAATGCATTGGTTCAACAAGGCTCCTCTTCTACATCTGTTGAGGTACTTCCTCTTAGTTGTTACTTTATTTGAAGGTGCAATAGTCTCTAAATAACATATTCCGCATTTTGTCGCAGAAGAATCAAGATTCGACTAATCCTGTCGGTAATACAAACGCCACGGAGGACGTACTAACCTGTAGCGTGTGCTTGGAGCAAGTTAATTTTGGAGAAGTCATCCGTAGTTTGCCATGCATGCATCAGGTTTATAGTCTTGTCAAAAAATTCAACAGAAGCTACCTCCTCCCCTTTTCCATTGCTTTGATGTGTATAATGCACTTTAGTGCTGTTTTATGGTCATAATGTAGTATTTATTCGCCACAAAGCTTAAAAAACACGTAAATCCGAGCATGAAATTGTACGGCGAAGAAGCTGAATTACTTTACTAATCCGTTGAAGTTTCATTTTTGCAGTTCCATGTCACTTGCATTGACCCGTGGTTGCGACAACAGGGGACGTGCCCGATATGTAAGTTCAGGGCCGGTTCTGGATGGCTAGATCAACGTGAAGAGGGTGAAAGTGAGTCTTCTTTCATGGTTTGAATGTCTATGAATCACCCCTACTCATTTATGTAACTAATTACTGTAAATTGAGCTTTCTCGTCAAGATTATGGGCAGAATTGATGTAATTTTTCCCCTCTATAGTCCAATTTGTTGCACAATTATATTGCAGAGGTTATAGATCGTTTTATTCGAATTCTGCTGCGTTTTCTTTCTGATCAATATTGAATTCCCGCACATTACGATAATGAAATTTAAATGAAAAAGGGTTTTCAAGTTTTCCTAACAAATTTCTTCATCAAATCTATGGGAACATTTACAGATTGTGTTCTTCATTTCCATTCCAATACTTTTGGACACAATAATTACGAGCAGATCAAAGATCCCAGATGAACAGAATTGAAATTTGAGTCACGAGAGCATATTAATATATAGTCAAATTCTCAGTAAAAACACCATGTAAAGCAGAAAAGTATTACGATTTCAAGCAGTTCATATAATGAAGTCAGCAACTTATGAAATGATAATGACCTTTTGCTTTGACAAAAAGGGAATATGGCTTCATTTGGCTTTGCTCTTTCCCTTCCCTGACCCCTTTTTGGCCTCTAACTTAGCTTGAATGCGTGCACTAGCAGCAGCTTTGGCCTCTTCTCTCTTCTTTTTCTCTTCTTCTTTAGTAGCAGCAGCTTTCTCTCTCTGCTTCTTCAATTCTCTGCTCCAAATTTTTTCTCCAATAAAAATCATTACAACTCATGAAGGTTGAAACAAGTAGATTGAAGTTTAAAAAAAAGGAAAGCGAAAAAAAAAAATGGAAGACTTACTCGAGCCGGGCTCTTTCCTCTGAAACACTAACCAGACTCGAACCTTTTCGTGGTCTGCAGGCCAATAATTCCACCTCGAAAACAAGGGTTGCACTGCAGGAAAGAATGAACTTCCTAATAATCATACTTTCACAGTAATAAACAGCAAAGCTACATACTAATATAACTCCATAAACAAAAAAGTAATATTACCAATAAATTATAATTCTCATACTTTTTAGTGAAACTTACTTGATTGGGAAAGAAGATGAAATAAAGAGTAAATGCAATAATTCTAGACATCAAAATTTGCAATAAGTTTCATAGGTTCAATTAAGATAACGAGAAAACACTTGTGTCAATTAAATAAAAAATAATAAGGAGCAATACCAAACCTCTTGACAGAAGAAAAGATTGGCTATTGATCCTTTACTTTCGAAGGCTTTTACAATTAATTTCAAAAGAAAAAGTTAAGCTGCTCTGTTTGCAATTAATATTTGAGAGATGGGTACAGGACATTACTTTGGTGGGATATCTGGAGGAGAACCAGCAGCGCCATAGGCATATTCAGGTTTGCAAGTGAGTTTTGCAATCTCTCCTACCTAAATGAAGAAGATGAACTTGTTAAAGGAGACAATCTCATATGCTTCAATAATTAAATGTAGAATAGCAGATTTTCTACCTTCATTGTTTTTAAAGCAATATCCCATGCCTGGATTACGCTGCCTTTTCCAACCTCAAAAGAGAAGATTGTATTATCTTCATGTGTTGAATCAAAAACTTCCCCACTTTCAGCTAGAGTACCTTCATAATGAACTGTTCACCAGAAACTTTTAAAACTAGCCCTGCAAATTATCTATAATGACCTGAATAGTAACTATTAGCAAGAATCTCTTCTTTATTGAGTTTGATATCCTTTTGAAGCTCACTGGCCCCTGCCTACTTCCATTGGAGATGCATGCATTCATGATTTTCTCTTCAATTAAATTCATTTTTAAAAAAAATTATCTTTTCACATTTATTGACTAGCCAACTGGACGAAATTCAGCACAACTGAAATAAAATAAGAGAGGTAAATAAAAGAGCACACCATCAACAAGAGGAAGGTCATCTGAAGGAGCTATGGAATCAGCTTTGGCATGCCTCACAATTTTCTTGAGGACACCTCCATCCCCAGTTAAGTCAATTTCATCACCCATGGCTCACTGATTTTCAATGCACTACATAAAATCATGGATTTCAAAATTTTCAAAATGATCTCAAATATAGCACAATCATAAGCAGAGAGAGAGAGAGAGAGAGGGAGAGAAAGAGAGTTGCAAAAGTTTCGTCGCCATATGCTAAGAGACGAAAATATGGGGAACTACTAAAGAATTTTCCCCTCAACAAAGTCGCCTAATTACTGCTTCCAATCTAATGAATGGAAATGTTATTAGAAAGCTTCAGGTAAAGGACTTTGACGAGTTTGGATTAGAAAGTGACATATCCAGCAACAACCCCCATTTTTTTCTCACACCGCAAACTCAATTCTCTTCTTTCTGTCTCTAAAAATAAACCCATCTTTTTTCTCTCTACAATTCCCACCCCAATTCCCTAAATTTTTTCGCCTGGAGCAGAAATTTTGAGATAATAGATACATCAACAGGTCAATGTAGGTGACTTCCGAAGTAAAACTTTCACTGATATATCGCCAAAAAATAAGGTGTCTTCCGCCGTAAATTTCTTAAAAGAAAAATCTACAACAGGCTTCCTAATTCAATACAGCAAATAACAAAAAAAGGCTACATAACTTGCTGCAAAGCTCTTCGCCTTTAGCACAAAATTCTATGAAAACCTAGAAAATATCAACGAATTCCGACAGAATTTTCAACATCATCTATTTCAGAGGGATGGAGTCGGACTTACGGGGCTCCTTGCGACAGAGTACGGCAGATTCCTCCACGAGGAAGGACAGAGATGACTTGCGGGTCGATTACGGGGGAAAAATCGGGTCGAATTATCGGAACCACAATCGGCCATAGGCGTTTGATAACCTGTTCCTAAAGCAACTGTACGGGCTTTAAAAACATTTGGTTTATGAAGTGAGCCAGTATCAAAGACGACGACGTTTAAATTTGTTGGTAAACAAAATTTCGAGATTTATTTTTTATTTTTATACGAAAAAATTAACAAAACAAATTTTATAATCGACGCGTCAAATCTTGAATAAAATTCACGAGCAATTAAAACTTTAAACTATAGAAAAAAAAAACAACGCAAACTTCACAGTTACACGTTTTCTTTCTAAATATTAACAACAGATGTCCTTCGTCCCACAACGGACTCCTTTCACGAAGGACAGATGTCTCTCGTCCTACAATAAACTCATTCAACGTACGATGGACGTCCTTCATTCTACAACAGCACATCTCTCAACTTAAGACAGATGTCTCTCCACCTACGACGTCGTTTAACATTAAGGGATATTCGTTGATGTTAGAAGACGTCCATTAATGTTGAGAGACGACGTCGCTTAGTAGTAAGCGACGTCTATATTGACGGAAAACGTAACTGCGATGTTTGCATCATTCTTTTCTTATAGTTCAAAATTTTAGTTGTTTGTAAAATTTCTATAAGTTTTGTGTGGATGGTGAGCCCAACTCTTATATTTAACCTATATTGACTTAGACCGTTTTTATCTATAAGATATATATTTAATTTTTATAAATATATAGTGGTCCCATAAAATTGATGGGCTTTTATGAATGTCCAATCATTGAAATTGAAGGATTGCCTTTGCGATAATTTTCAGTAATAAATAAAATATTGAATTATGATAAATGAACGGTGTAAATATTAATGTTATGTTTTTTCATTAATTTGTTGAAAAAAATATTAAAAATGAGAAATCTTTTCAATTTTCCTAGCTCTTTGAGTATTTATCCGTCAAATTCGTTGAATTCTAATTTAAATATTTTCAATTTGATCAATTTTGAAATTGATTTTGGTATCAAACCGGTAAAATTATTATGACTAGATCGAAATGTTGATGCTTATAGCAAGTTGAGAGAATAGTAGTTTTGAATCTAATTAAACTTGATTATGGGTGAGTCTGTGTAGTTTATCAGTGACCCCAGAATAAATCAAAACAATTTATTATTCGATAAATTCAAATCGCTCAATAATCTGATGTTACCGAATGGAAAAGGAAAGATTTCAAGTTAAACTGCTTGTTGGAAAATCAATGTATTTCAAGCTAAATATGTTTTCGATCAACTGAGAATACTCGTCGGAACATTCATTCTCCACTACACTGAAAAACAAATAAAAATTCAGTAAAAGGAGCGGAAACGAGTCTTCTGCTGCAAAAAGTTAGTCATTGGAATAAAACTTACTTTATCAGTATTATTCTCAGTATAAAACTTACTTTCTCAGTATTATTCTCAGTATAAAACTTACTTTCTCAGTATTGGAATAAAAGTTAGTCTTCTGCTGCGAAAAATATTATTTCCACAACGAAAATGATACTTTTTAATGCGAAAAGTGAGTCATTGAGTTATCAAATAAATTGAAATTTTTAATAAAAAATTAACATCGATATTTTTTCAATTTATTTTTCATAATTTAATATTTTATTTATTAAAAAAATTATTTAAGTGTTGTTTTGTCTCTAATTTAATTTGTAAATTACTATTAAAAAAATCAAAGGAATGCATAAATAACATTAATGTATTGGTGGCAGATAAGCAACGGGTGACCAGATCTACATAGAAACTTCAGCTGCCATCGTTGAACGGCAATCTCAATTCTCCTCCCCCTTCCGTCTCTCTCTCTCTCTCTCTCTCTACCCACCAAGAGAGAGACGAAGAAATTTAAAGAAACCCATCACTTGAATCATCTTGAGCTAGTAGATCCAGATGATAAAATGGAAAAAAAACAATTCAGAAATAATAACAGACATGGAGGGCCATTACTGTCGACTTAGAGTTAGAGCTATCTTCTTGAATTTTCTTCTTTTCTTCTAATCATGTAGAGAGAGAGAGAGAGAGAGGTAATGCGTCAAGAAAAATATCTCCTTCAATGGCGATTCAGAACCTCACAAGAATAAAAACAAGAAAATCCAAACTCAAGAACTGAAAAGGGAACAGATATTTTATGAACAAAGTGTGTGTATATATATATATATATATATATAGATATATATTAGATCTCTTCTTCTACATATGATTACACAGGCCAAGAAGAAATCTCAGTTGGGGTTTCTGAATTGATCGCCAGCCCCTATACATTCATCTTCTTCCTTCTCCTTCGAACGAAAGCCAAGAATACCCTAGTTCATCGTTTACTTCATGCAAGCATTCACAGCGTCTCGCTCCCTCTCTCTCAATCCAGCTTTCGTTCTCGTTCGAACGTCAAAACTGACTCGACCCATTTTCAGGAGCAACCAAAAAGTCTCTGTCTCTCTAAGTCCAGGTTTTTCCATATCTTTTTACCTCTGGTTGGAATGAAGAACAAACTAATCAAACCCAGCTTAGGAAGCCTCTCCCTTTCTCTCTCTCAGAGAAGACTGATCGATTGTTCTTCGTCTGGATCAAGAATCGGCGTAATCGCGCCAGCAGATGAGCATGGTAACACAGCGCCTCATGATGTAGAATCGAGCCCTCTGTTCTTTCACCATCCTTGCACAGTTTCTGGAAAACGAGCATTTCCTCTCAGACGAATTCCTCCTGAGAGGCTGATTAGCAGATCGGCTTCTCGAGAATCCTGCTTTCTTCGTAAGGTTCCCCTTCGCATCCAGGTAAAACGGTGGATTATTCACCGCACAGACAGGAGCCATAGAAGCTTATAACAATTAACAACTAAGAAAGCTCTGATCTCTCTCTCTCGCTCTCACTCTCTCTAACTTTCTCTCGCCTTTTGAATCAGTAAGGAAGACAGAAGAAAGGAGGAGAGCGAAACAACGAAGGAACAGTGAGTTTCTGAAATAATTGAGAGTCTGAGTCACCGAGGAGAAGCCATCACGAGATAGGGTTGCTATTTATAAGCTCTTGCAGATGAGTTTAAGCTATGGCCAAGCTGTTTTCCGAGTCTTCTTCCCTCGAAAAGCCTACCCAAGTTTTTCAAAACAATAATTTAAACTCGACTAAACTCAAAACTAACGCAGTTAACGTAGACGTCCCGAGCCATTAATGAATATCATAACACAGAGGAGAAAGAGAGAGGAAGAGGAGAGAGAGAAAGACGACTGTCAAAGAGCTGCTTCGTGCAGCCCTCGAACACGTACCGCCCGACTCCAAACAAAAGTAAAAACGGATTAGGAATTAGATTATCCAGGGATTGTGGAAATTGAGAGACAAGAATGATTAGGTTATTCGGGGTCAGGTTGGGAAATATATGGTACCCAAACAGCAAGTGAAATGATTCAATACGACGCGACTGTACGAAAACAAAAGGGACCCATCAAGGCATGTGGTGGGCCATGGTCAATCAAATGGGGAAAGACTATCAAGTGTGACATATCATAACGTGTCATTCACATCATTCATTCTTTAATGTCTCAGTTTGCCCTTTTGAGCTTTACTACGTTCACCCCTTTTTGTGGACCCCCTCCTTGCTGACATTTCCAAATCTAACCTCCTCCCTCCTTTCCAAATTTCATTAATAAAAAAAAAAAAAAAAAGAGAAAATGACAAATCAATCATTGTATTTTGTTATTGTATAAGAGATTTTCAGCAGAAAAAAATTAATATTTATGGAGAATAGATTTAGAAAATTTTGAATTTTGTAAAAGAATGAATTTGGAAGCTTTCAAGTTTTATAATTTAGAAGATTTTGTAAAATAATGTTAATGTTTTAGTTTTTGAATGATTTATAATTGTTTTACAGTCCATGAAAGAATCACAGTTTATCTGTGTTTTCTGTGTTTTTCTAGGAGGAAAACAATGAATTTTTTTAATTTGCAGATGATCTTTTGCGAATTGACTATGATATGCCGCGATCGATGACGATTCTCTGCGATTCGACGACGATCCTTTGCAGATCGACGACGATTCTCTACAGATCGACGACGATTCTCTATAGATCGACGACGATCTTGATTTATATTTCAAAGATTCACGATCCGCTAAGGATCGACGATGCTATTTAACGGAAGACGAAAACGCAGTGTTTACTCTGTCAATTTTTCATAGTTTAATGGTTAAATTGTTAGCAAAAGTAGTTTAGTGATTTACTTGTCATTGAACACAAAGTACAATGGTTGATTTGTCATTTTCCTAAAAATTAACTCAAATTTACTAAAAACTATCAAAATTGTTTGAGTCCGATATGACTGAATTCTATTGACCAAACCAGTGGATCTAAATTGTATTTCTCATTTATGATTTTATTTTCTCTATAAATTCGATTAAAATAGAGATGCAAAACTCGTTGTTGTATTTCGATCATCATAATATATTTATTCTTCTGTTCGTGGTTTTTTTTTTCTTAAAAGAATTTTTCAACGTAAATCTGATGACCCACGTTATATTTTATTTTTTCAGTTATCGTTCAATTTATAACCAAAATTAATATATTTTCTTTCAGCGTTTTCACTAATCGTTAAAACAATGACGATAGATTAATTCATAGCACAAAAAATTCGACCGGAATATCCGGATTAGGTAATTAAAGCAACCAATAAAATGGGTTGATTAAAACTAAGATACAACGTGACAAGTCCCACGATGAATTCTAGCATATTATATCTTGAAATTGATGTCTAACTAATCTTATTAAAATCAAATTATAAAAAAGTAGAGAGAATAATGATTCAAGGGGAAGATCCTTTACAGATGAGCCATGAGGGGTTGATTAATAGATATTATTATTAATTATTATTTTATTAATTTATTAATTTATATTTTTAAATATATTAAACAAATAAGAATTTGTAGGGACAGAGAGAGGAGAAGGAGGTGGGGGCAACAATCACATGGTGGCAGGTGCACATTAGATGAGTAAAATTTGTGGGACCCTTTATTTGGATTGGCTGTTTTCGACCGCTGATCCTTCTCTTTCCACGTGATGCTCGGTTCAGGAGGAGATTTTCATTTAATTTGTCCCACTGGAAGAAAAAAAATCAAATAACCTAATTTAATTACTATGGCGTCCAATTAATCCATGACACGTCACACTTCATTCTAATTAAACACAATTAGTGTCTTAAAAAGTCAATTTAAATGACGTGAGCTAAGCATAGTCAACTCTAAAATAACCATTTATTCTTATTATTATCGCGTGTGTTTATGTTTTCTAGAGCAATTAAAAGTCAACTGGAGATAGTCAACGACTTTTAAATTCACTTAAATTTGTTCTTCGCGATTGTTATGGTGATTAACAACCCGACCACCAATCGAATTAACACTAAACAAATTGATATAATTTTGGGTAATTAACAAAATAGCCACTGAGCAATAAGATTAGTAACAAGACAAACACTAAACAATTTTTGCAGACAAATAAAATACTAAAGTATAAAAAATAAAATGCATAAATATCGTTGTCACATTTTCCGTTAAAATTTTTAATTTATTTCTGCAATTGATATGTCATCTTTAAGCAGCGGATAGGTTCTTCTTTCTGCAGAGGATATGTCATCTTTTTCACTGCGGACCCATACATAAGTAGTTTTACTCAAGGAATTCCTTTCTGAAGTAGAAGATGAGTATCCGTTGCGGCAAATAATCTTTGAAGTCAGTGACAAGACAAACACTAAAGAATTTTTTGCGAATAAATAAAACACTAGATTATGAAAAAGAAACGGCATAAATATAACTGTCACATTTATATTTAAATTTGTTTTTACAGTGGATAGGTTTTCTTTCCGTACGTGAAACAGTTCAGTAAAGTACTTACTTTTTGTAGCAAAAGACAGAGTATCAGTTGCGACAAATACCCTTTCTACTGCAGAAACATGTCTTCCACTGTAAAAAGTAAGTCATAATCCAATTATTTATTTTCTGCAGCGGATCGATGAAGTTATGTGCTAACAAATAGATATAATTTTCTAACATGTCCATGAATGTCAACTCTTTAATTAAAAAGAGGAATTATGAAAGTCAAAAGAGCTGGTCAACCATAAAAATGAGTAAATTAGGTTTGAAAAAACATTTGAAATTAAGAAATTATTCCCAGTTGCATGTCGTTCAAGTGCATGAAACTTCGAAATCAGAAAATCAAAATCATCACAGCTTTTGTCTCTCCTCCCCCAGACACTGCATGTTATAATAATACAATTGGCTTCCATCAAAAAACACTTAAGTTCTAGTTCATATCCTCATTATTCTTGCCTTTTTTTTTGCTTATAATATAAAATCATCGCTCAATTTTGTAAATTTATTAAACTGGTGTGTGAGAATATTGTAAAAAATTGTTCTTTTTCTCTCTCTAAATCCAGTGAGTTCATCAGTCTGGAAAAGATGGTGGGGAGGAGAGAGAAGGAGTCACCTTTGTCGTAGATCCGGTTCGTCATCTTTGAATATGAGAGCAAATAGGTATATTAGCCACTTATTGCTACTGCAGCATCATCAGGATTCTCAGTCTCGAAGGGCATAGAAAACGAGTGAATTCATTGAAATTCACTTCTCTTGAAACCCCACGAATGCTTCTGTGAATCTTGATGGTGATGCACCAGCAAACAGCGACTGGTTTTTAACAGAGGTTTCAGCCATGGGAGACAGGCTGAACTTCTTCATTCCCATTTTGATGGAGGAATGTGGAAGATGGGTTGCGAGAACAAGAGAAGGACTGAAATGTATTGAGGGTTGGGAGAGTTCGAAGGGTGTCTATATATAGTCTGAGTGTTCAAACGACGAGGAGAAGAGGATCTTCCTCACGACCGAGATGTTTTGTTGGTGCAGGAGAGAGAGAGAGAGATAGAGAGAGAGAGAGAGGGATACCTAGGACGGTTAGCCATCGTGATCCTAGGTACCAGATGAACCAAAACCTTAAATCCTCTTCTGACATTTTCTCTGCAACAATTGTAAAATATAATTTAAATGGAAACCTCTGAGATTTCGAAAAGTGAGAAACTTTGCCCAGAAAATATCAAGGAATTGGCTTTTAGTATCAACGATTTGTTGCGTCCTCTACAAGCACTGCGCTATCAATGTGGGGGGATAGCGAAAAAAATTGACACGCCTGGCTCTGGGCTCTGAGCATGAACACGACAGACTGACAGACACACACACACACTCTCTCTCTCTATCTATCTCTCGTTCTCTCTCTAACTAGGTTAACTTATCGATGTTTTTTCTAGGTTGTCTTCTTCGTTTTCCATTTCTAGATTCATTGGAGCTTTCTTTCACCATCCAAGCTTTTCCCCTTTATATTCTCTGGTTTGGTTTGAACTTTTTATGTTCTGTCCTATCCAGTATCCCACCTTGTTTTTCTTCAACTTTTAACACGTTATCGATTGATTAATTACTTTGTTTTTCTTCTGAAATTATTCGTCAAAATCCACAGAGAAAATTCGCTGAGAGTTGCAGAGAAATACTTGCAGAAAACTTTTGTCATTGCACAAAGGAAACCGATACAAAACAAGGCATGGTTTTTGACTCAAAATATGATGGGTCGTAGCCCAAACCATCTTGGGCCGCAACTCAAAGGATCTTGGGCTGCAGCTCAGAGAAATCTAGTCTGCGAATCATATCATGCTTGGCCACGACTCGAGATATTCCAAGTCGCGGCCCCCCTTCTTCTCCAGGGACATTGCAGAGTCGCTGATCGGCCGTGTGGCCAAGATATGGATGGGTCCAGGAATTCTCCTTCCGACCTTCGGTCTCCCTCACAAACACTGAAATCTTTCAGAACAATTCAATAACTATGATTTATACCCATGATTTATTATCACCACCAATGATAGAGTATTTTCCAGATAAAAATCAAAATTTTCCTCTCATACCTGTAGAAGTTTCCTCATTGTCAAGTTCCCCCGCCGACGTCAACTCCTAACGTTGCTGCCCAACTCCCAAACCTTAAAGGAAAACAATTTCGTCCATCAACACCGATCACCAAAGAGAAATAGACAGGAACCCAAGTTAACTCACCTCAGACGAGAATGGAATGCCAATCCGCTAGAGAAATCCCTTTCCTCTTCACAACCACGGTTCGCCGGTGAGAAATGAGGGAGGGGAGATTCTGTTTTGTAGGGGAGAGGAGTGGGGATTGACCCCAAAAACCTTTTCTCTTGCAATTCACTTAGCTCTTACTTGTATGATATTATTTTGGCACCCCTTTGGTGGGTTTCTCCATGGAAACACTTCTCTCAACAAAGACATGCATATATATATATATATAGAGGGAGGACTCCTCGACATAATACACGAATCAACTAAATACATAAACTATTTGAATGCACATACCTGCATATACATGAATCACAACTTTTTAAATGACTCTTCGAACTCGATTGGAAGACAAATAAACCAAAAGACATGAAACTAAAAGACACGTTATTTGAATTAAGTTTCATTTTCTTCTTCGCACTAATGCTAGGATAGACTAAAGTTTGCAATAATACGATTGTGCTAGTTACGTGTCAATACCCCCCTCCGACCCAGATCAAAAAATGAAGTCATCACTAGAAAAATCTTACTTAATTGCGTTTATCGTCTAATTAACTATCTTTCTCAACCAATCGCGTAATTATTATTCAACGTTGTTGATTTATCACTTTTAAGAACTGGATATACGTAAGTTGTCTTCTTCGCAAACCCTAAAACCCATTAGAAAGAAGAGCCATGAAGCCCACTACATTTTGAATTTTCAAGATTTTTAATCACAATACATAGATATTATTGGAAAAGAGGAGAACCACTTGAAGAGCTCAAGGGTATCCAATGAATATCGAGAATGAAATCTCATAACACAAAGATGACCCCTTAGTACACTTAGTACCTTTAATTCGCTGTCTTTTTGCCTTCTTTTATGGTACAATAATTCAATTCAGCCTGCCCTTCCCATCACAGATTCTCGTCACTATTTTCATATTTGCTTCAGATGTCACCTCGGTTTTCTCAAAATATGTTCAACCACATAACCAATTTTCCATTCTTTCTTTATTATATATATATATATATATATATGAGCCTAAATGTAGTCTCTGGTGTGAAGAGAATGGTAAAATATGCATGCTTAAATGATAGATCTCAGCCAAAAAAAAGATGAAAAAGGGTGTTTTTCTGTGTAATACGTGGCAACCGACCCAAATTCTGTTGATTATGAGACCTTTGGTAACACGCTTTATGAAGTCAATGACGACGCAAGATATCCTATGAAGACAATGACGACATAAGATACTGTTCATTGTAAGGGTCAGCTCATATCAGTGGGGATGCACAATCCTATATCACTTGGGAAAGTGAAAAGTGAATAATTTATAAGTAAAGTTATTTCTTCTTATCTAGTACAACGCGTTTTGAACTAACTCCAAAAATAAAACTGAGCCGTAAAGAGTTTGCATAATTACCTTTGTTGTTGACTAATTAAGATAATTACTCATTAAATAATATTATTTGTAATTGGCAATAATATTTAATATAAAATCTCTGGAAGACAAAGGATCACAAGCAAGAGCTCTGGTTGATCCGTTGGTTAACCTAGTCTGGAAACAGGTAGATAATCATAATTAGAGTTTAATCAAGATTAAGTAATGACGAATGTTAATCAAGATTAGTTGTTTATTCCAATTGAAACAAAGTCCTTTCCCATAGTTTTATCTCTTAATCTATAGTACATACTAAGTTAAAAGTGTAATTACAGAGAACAGTTGCAGGAGATTTTTTGACTATCGAAGAACACATCCTTAAAAAAGTACATGGAAATGCAATCCAGCAACCTAGAAATCGGTGGTTTTGACGTACGCGAACAGGAAACAGTATGAGTATATTTTCTGAGCAGGAGAAAAGAAAGCCAGAAAAGGAGGTTCTGAATTCTGATCGATCTGAAAAACAACCGTCGTTAATGATGAGATACAGTAATCAAAAGATCCCACTCAAAGAATCCATGAAAAGAAGAGAAACCCAGGTTCTTACATTCTTGAAACCATTGGTGTAAAGGGAGAGCTTGATTTAATTAAGCAAACCTTTTGAAATCAAACGCTTCCATGGCGGATATGAGAAAAATAGAAGGGTTTTACCTTTTGCCGTGGCAACGAGAAGAAGGTAGAATCAAGTGGTGTGCCATCTGGGGATAGTATTATGAGGAGTTGTCGTATAGCCACTGATTTCTGCTGCAGTATCATCAGGATTCTCAGATCAAAGGACTGCTATAAAGATCAAGGGTGGGATATGGGACCACCCCTAGACTCATCCAAAAAAGCTTCTTACAATTAACTTGTGAATCTTGATAATACTGCAGAAGAAAACAATGACTGGTTTGTCTTTCAGGTCATCTTCTTCGCCCATATTTAACCTAGAAACTGAGAAAAACCTAACCCTAAAATTCGAAACCCCTAGAATTTAATTCCATCAAGGAAAAGTAAAGGTAGCAAAAAAACATAATCTTTTTTCCATGGGAAACCCAATATTACAAAAGGCAACTGAGAAAGATCAAAAGAAAGCAATCCTCACAGGGAAAACGAAGGAGATGAGATAATGAAGAAGAATGAGAGTGAAGAAAGAACAGTCAAGGTGGATCTATATATAGAATATGTGTCGATACATGGTAGAAGCCTTTATGAAGAGAGAGAGAGAGAGAGAGAGAGAGAGAGAGAGAGAGAGAGAGAGAGATTGGCGTACAACAACAGTTAGCCATCGCAATCCAAGGTACCATATTTACCAAAACCTTTAATCCTTTCTGACCCAGTTTCTTTTTCTTCCACACATGAAAAGAGAGTATTAATGGAAATCTTTGAGAATTCAGAAAATGAAAGCTTACGTCAGTGATTTTAAGGACTTGTGCTTTAGTTCGTAGGATCTGGTGCGTCCCCCACAACCTCTTTCTAGTGGAGAGACTGCCTTAAAAATTGAAATTGGCAACCTCTATCTGACCCTGCAATAGGACCACCCCAACACAGCACCCAAATATATCAACTCACTTCTGCCGCCTCTTCTGGCTTCTTCTTCGCTGAGGCTGACCAACCCACCTGCTGAAATCTGGTTTCAAGGCTCTATCATAACCTAAAACCATTGATGTTGTTTTCCTCCCTGATATTATCTAAGAACCTTTGTTAATTGGTCTTTCTACTTCATTTATTCCTTCAAATCCCTTTAAGTTCAGTTTCCCATCAACCTTCTTTCTTCCCTGTTTATCATTTAGATTGTAAGCAAGGAAGATGTTCTTCCACCAGAATGATATCAGAATATACAGTAAGTTGGCACTGGCCCCCTCGATGATGATTCGGTAATCTGAAACTTATATCTCTCACAAAGATCTTCAAACTTTTATAAGATATTAGAAGATAAACCGATAAATAGGTAAACATTATCTCGTTTAACGAAATGGGGAAGTTTCTTCTCTTCTGTGATTTCTATTTTTGCCGAAGTGGAGGAGACTGCATTTCTAGGCCAAATAATTATGCTATTTGAAAACTATAATGGAAGGACTGAACAAGGGAAGAGGGTAAAACATAGTCAGAATAACTGCAGAAGAGGAAGAAGATGAACAGAGGATGACATATACCCATGTAAAACTTACCAATTTCGTTCCTCTCTCTCTCTGTCTCTCTCTCTATCTGTATCAGTTTCTCTCTAAAACCCAGTATGTACTGTCAGAGAAGTTGAGTCATGGTGGAAAGGATTTGGCGTAGGAGTGAAGGCATTGAACTAATGTTGGTCTGATGTGATCATGTGACGTTTTGGGGGCTAGAAACAATTGAGTTTTGTCTCTGGACTTTTCTAGGTTCCTCCTCGTGTCAAACTGACCTCTTATCTCTAACTTTCTTCCTCCAATCAGACCACTTAGCGCCGAGGAGACCTTTTCCAGGTTCATTTGGCGCAATTTCTAGCTTCTCGTCGCGGTTGAAGTCCTCCACTTGCAAACATACATTTAGATAGCCGTCGGGGCTTCACCCATCTCGGGAGATAGTTTAAATCAGAGCTTTTTTGGATCTGATTTATCTCCTGATCCGGTTCAAAAACGAACTAAATTGGCTCAACCTTTAATTTTCAAATTAATTAGATAATAAAAAATTTAAATAATGAGATTTTAGACTAAACCAAAAGTCTAATAATAAGATTAAAAATAAAATAAAAAATATATAATATAATCTAAATATAGTTTGAAAAGCATATAATTCAATAGAAATTTCAACTAATAGTTGGGCCCACATGACCTTTAATGTACACATATTATAAGCACCATTAATCAATTCATTACCCACCCTTAAATGTTAATTTATAATCAAATACAATCATAAAAATTAAATAATGATAGTTATTATTTATCACGTGAAATGATCCTAAATGAATCTAGAAGTAAAGTTTATAGTAACTAGGGGTGGACAAACCGGTTCTCGGTTCTGGTTCCAGATTCAGACCTCTTGAAACCGACCATTTGGTTCTCGATTTTAAGAGTGAGGAACCGGAACCGGAACTGGAATTGCAAGGAACCGAACCTGGAACCGGACCCAAGTCTCGGTTTTAGTTCGGTTCTAGTTCTAAACTGGTTTCTATTATAAAATCTTGAACTGCAGATTTGAGGGTTGAAACGAGTGATTTTAGGCTCGATAAAGGTAGATCTCTGAGAGAAATTCAAATTGATATCTTATGGAGCTGATTTTGATACCCGTAACCAAAGTTATGGTCATTTGAAGTTGAAGAAATCAAGAATTTTCATCAAGAATCTAATAAAAAAATTCAATTCGTAAAACATATACATATATTAATCAGCAAAAACTAAGTTTTTAATTTCGGAGGCTACCTCGTATGAGAATTTTCATCGAAGAGACAGAGTCAACTGTAAAATATAAAGACTTTGAAGTAATCATAAAACACTAAAAAAAAAGAGAGAGAGATGGGAACCAAGAAAGGAACAGAACCGAAACCAAATCTCGGTTCCGGGGCGGTTCTTTACAGTTCTTGACCACCCCTAATAGTAACTTTACACAAAATCTCAAGAGTATTAATAGTGTGAAATGATCAAATATTTTAGCTAATAATGTGAAGTCTTCAGTGTTTATAGTACAATATTATTTCTTTTAGATCAAAAACCAAATGGTTTTCTTTTTTAGGTTGACCCAAAATGCGTTATATTAGGTAGGGAGGAGAACTTTACTTATAAACCATTCACTTTTTACTCTTTTAAGAAATGTGTGATTGTGCATCCCCTACTTTTCACTCTCCTAACCATTCACTTATATTTTTGTAATTTAACTCTTGCGATCACTATGTAGATCGTAACCCTTTACAAGTGTGTCACGACTAGAAAATTTTATACAAGTATTTCGCTAATTTTAACAAGACTTGGGCTGGAAGACTAGGTCCTCTCCGAGGATCGGATCATTTGACCCGGCGTTTCTGTTCAGCCTGCCTTTGGGTCGTGACACCTCTAAGCACAATATTGTCCGTTTTGTGCCTGCCTTCTGGTCGTGATGTCTCAAAGTACAATATTGTCTGTTTTATGCCAAACCCCGCATAGTTATGTTCTTGGGGTTAGTTCAAAACGCGTTATACTAAATAGAAAGGAAAAATCTATTTATAAACCATTCACTTTTCATTCTCATAAGCGATGTGAGATTGTGCACCACAACTGGTATGAGCTTTCACAAGATGGACTACCACAAATAATATTCATAAAAAAAAAACTATATATTTTTTGAAACATGTCATATGACTAGAGAGACTATAAGTAGTTAAAAACAAAAAACCTTCAAATTTCAAATGATTAATCCAAATTCACTCCAATAATGGTAGACAAATCAAGTCCTATACGTTATCATTTATACATTTTGCTTGTTTTAGAAACTTTGAAATATTATTACAGTGTTGCGTAAAGGAGATATGAACATTGTGTACAAAGTAAAAGGCCAACAATATGATTACTTTCTAAAAATGATATGCATATAATTACTATATTATATAAGACTTCCAATATGTGACAATTTATACATCAATAAATAAATAAATTATTTGGACCTTTAAATATTTTCTAAAATATGGAAAAAAAAGACACGCTTGCTATTATCGAATTAAATTGAAACTTTGGAATTGTGATTAGTTAGTACTAATATTTATATTATGATTAATTTTATTATAAAGTTGGTAAATTGTAACACGAATAAACAACTACGTGGATTAAAGTCATTACTTACGTTCATTCATCTGTAGACGGTCAATGAAAGCGTACGGTCAATGCATGGCGTGATACGTGGACCGCTGAATGCGGAGACTGGGGACCCACAAATACTCTGCTTTTGCGTATAATTGGTCAACGTAGCCGGTATATTTTCTGACTTGGCGTTCTAATCAGATCCGAATTTCTTGATTTGAAGGTAATTAATTACTAATTCTGTTGAGATTTAATTAATTATAAATCATTTTAATGAGGTTGATAATGCAGAATAATACTCTACAATTTAGAGGAAGGGAATAAATTAATTAATTTTTGGTTAATAATATCACATTTCAGAAGAACCCTAATGATATATATATATATATAAAAGAAAATCGTGTACACTGTTGGATAGCATGACTTGAAAATGAAGGAAAATGAGTTTTCACGTTAGAACACTTTGAAAATCACACCATTATTCCAACATACACCTTTTGCTTTAATACTTTTTGCCGGAAAATGCAGGTTTTTCTTGGAAAATGGATGAATCTTGTGTGTTTTAGGGTTTGCTGTACTGTACTCCAAGTCTCCATTGATTGAGGATGATAATTTATTTGACTTTTTGATGTTTGTTTTCTCTCTCTGTCACACTATTTGCTTCCATAAATAGATTTCTAAATGTTAGTCGTCTTCCATCTTTATCTGGGTCTGAAACAGCGCTGGTAGTTGAAAGCCATGGCTGCGATAAGTGTACTGAGTATTGTCTCTTTAATAGCATTCATCGCAGTAGCTGAGAAGGCAACAATTGCAGGAGCATCCACCGCTGTTGGAGCTTGGCAGTCAGCTCACGCTACCTTCTATGGCGGCAGCGACGCCTCTGGAACAATGGGTAACGAAAACCTGCCGTCCTTAGTGAAAACTCTCATACTCTTCCTCCTCAAAATCTCACAATTTCGATGAACAATAATGCAGGAGGAGCTTGTGGGTATGGAAACTTGTACAGTCAAGGCTATGGAGTCAACACTGCAGCATTGAGCACAGCTCTGTTCAACAACGGGATGAGCTGTGGAGCTTGCTTCGAGATAAAGTGCGCAAACGACCCAAAATGGTGTCATTCCGGCAGCCCTTCAATCTTCGTCACCGCCACCAACTTTTGCCCGCCGAACTACGCTCTCCCAAACGATAACGGCGGCTGGTGTAACCCTCCTCGCACCCACTTCGACCTTTCTATGCCCATTTTCCTCAAAATCGCCGAATATCGTGCCGGCATTGTCCCCGTATCTTACCGGAGGGTCCCCTGTAGAAAGCGAGGAGGGGTCAGATTCACGATCAACGGCTTCAGATTCTTCAATTTGGTTCTGATCACCAACGTGGGTGGCGCCGGAGACATAGTGAAGGCTAGCGTGAAAGGCTCGAGAAGTGGGTGGATGAGCCTGAGCCGGAACTGGGGTCAGAACTGGCAGTCCAACGCCGTTCTGGTCGGCCAGTCACTCTCTTTCCGGCTCACCGCCAGTGACGGCCGCATCTCCACCTCATGGAACATCGTTCCTTCCCATTGGCAATTCGGTCAAACTTTCACCGGCGACAATTTCCAGGTTTAATCCAATAGACTCTACCTTTATGACATCCATTTTGTTTGGATCCCGAGAAAGTGGACAAAAATGCGAGGAACCCTATACTTCTTTATACTTATACTCTGGCTGCAGAGCCTGCCAATATAGAGCATGTAGCCCGCACCTTTTGATTACTATTTGTTAAAGTCTAATTTTACACACACACCCAAGCATACAATATATGTACAACTTTTATTTCCTTTGTATTTGTGACATCCTGCCTGTGCCAATGAAGTATAGTATGATTTATGTGAGGGTCTGACTCATATTAGTGGGAATGCACAATCTCAAATAAATTGTTTATAAGTAAAGTTTTCCTCCCTACCTAGTAATACGTATTTTGTGCTAATTCTAAGAATAAAATTATGCACGCTTTAACCCAAAGCAGATAATATTATATTAAAAAAATTGAAGGACAAATTGTCATAAAGATCTTCTCAAAAAATCTATTTATTTCATTTGACAATATAGAAAATAGAAAAAGAAGACAGGCCCATCAATTTATATATAATATATTGTTGTATGTAACACTCTTTTTCGAGACTGTCCACATCAATCGGGCAAAACCATAGAAATTGAGATTCATGATGATGAATTAGGACGACTTATTTCAATCTATTTGTATGGAGATTTAGGGTTAAATTGGGAGCAAATATCGGAATTGGGATTGATATGGTTGAACGTGGAGGATCTTAAAAGTTGGAGATTTAAGGTGATTACTGAGAGAGTCCATGATCAAAGACTTCAAGGAAGAAGATCGAGGCAATTGGCTGTAAATCCACTCCAACAGTGACTCAATATCATCTGCAAAGTCTCGCATGTGCCATTGCAAAAGGCTTGGCAAAACTATCTTCTTCCTGCTCGTTACTCCAACCGACGCCTCCAAGTACTCGACCTTCGCCCTAACCAACTCGTTCACCACTTCTTCCGGTCTGTACACTCTCAACTGCGTAAAAAAACCCGTTATACTAGCTAGTAGATTAGTTGAATTTGCATCATAAAGAAAATCAACGTAATTAATTATTAATAATTACATGAAATGTCACTTACTGCAGGCGACGACCAACTTCCCCGACAAAGAGCAAAAGTCACATTTGGTTCGGGGTAGCGCAAACCATAGACATGCCTTAGCGTCACTTCTTTCTCATTCATCGTCTGTCGATACACAAAAACAAGTCAAATTACACCGTACCTCTTCACTTAAAAATGAATAATATTAAGTTTACGCTCTAATTTTGTACTATGAACTCACACCATAACGTGACACATATACGTTATTTGCTAATTGAAAAAATTATTATGGTATAGATTACATGAATTAATAAATTATTGTCATATATGCTTTGCATCATAGTATAAGATTAAAGTGCAAATGTAGCATGTAGTCCTTAAAAATTAATATGTATATCATTAATGTAACGTACTTGCTTTGATTCGCTCGAGCAACGAAGAATAAAGTGTTCGATGGCTAAGGCATTGAGTACAATTCCACCAACATTAAGTTCGGCCTGCATCAAAATCCATAATCCTCAAATAGATAAAAGTAAATTGTTTAGACTATATAACATTCAAATACTCAATTGTTGGAAATTTTGAGGGAAACCTTATTCATTAAAGCCAAGAGTTTGTCATGTGTTGAAGGGAGCCCATGTTGCAAAAAAGCCTGAAAATTTAGAAAATTAAATGAGAATTAATGTGGCAGCCCCACCCGCTAAGATAACCTATGTAAGTGTCTGACCCATATAAGTGGGGGTACACAATCTCATCTCATTTGGGAGAGTAGAAAATGCATGGTTTATAAATAGGGTTCTCCTTTCTACTCCAGTCAACGTGTTTTGCGTTAACTTTAAAAATAAAATCGCATAGGGTTCGGCCCAAAATGAATAATATTGCCCGGGGACTCAAAATGAAATTTAAATATAAAATGAAATTTTTTAAGATCATGTCTTACAGTACATGCATTACGCAGGCATTGAAGATGTTGATCCAGAATGATAATTTCTGTTTATATGTCAAGAAAGTCAAGTCTACGTTGCTAAGTTTCTGCATCAAATCCCTGAAATCAATAATTAACAAACCCAGTAATAAATTTAAGAGTTTAAATTCGCCGGAGGTTCAGTTGGACAGTGGGGGTTTTACCTTAATTTTCTGATCGCCGGTAACAACTCGGAGAATCTGGCGAGATCCAAGGAGGCTCTGGTGATCTGAATGAAATTGTTGTAAGGCCCGATGTCTCTGAAACTACCCTCCAATTCCGACGAGATGTTGTAAGGGTCGAGATTGGAGGTGTTGTGATTGAAGGAGAGAGTGTGGTGAGGTGATTTGCATGCGAACGATGATTTCGCCATGCACCGGTTGGACGGCTGAGACTGTGATTTCTCTTCCTCTAATGGAACTTGATTCAGATCGAGATAAATGGAGATTAGTAGCTTCAGTAATTCTTCCGACAGCTCGTTCGGCTTTTTTATCATGATTTCTTTGGGGATTTGTATTCGGTTTCGATTTCGTCTCATCTTTCTCCTCCATTTTTCATCTTTTTCTTCTGCAAAAAGATTTTATTTTTACTTGTAAACATAAAAAATGTAACTCCGGCGAGTCTCCGATCAGAAAAATTGTACAGTTTTACCTCTAGACATGTTGGAAGAAAGGCTTTGGATATCGGAAGCAGCACTGGAAGAAAATCTTCTCCCTGAAACACTGATTTCCTTTCTCGTTTCATCAAAGTTATGCGATCGCGATCTTGATCGCTGGCCGTCGAGGAAGGACCCGCCATTTTCAGGTCCTGATAAGAGGAGATTCTGTTGAAAGAGGCGCCATTGTTGCTGCTGAAGCTCCCACTCTTTGTTCTGCTCTCTCTCTTTGTACAAACTCAATTTCAGCTCCTCCACTTTTCTATCCAGCGTACTTATCTCTCCATCCACAGCGATTAGCTCTTCAATGATCACTTGGACCTGCGCAGTTGTCCAAGGACAAAACATCAAAAGTTCGAAATTCCCATCTGGGTATTATCGTGGACGTTGTGAATTTCAAAGTACCTGAGGTGGGAGCGAGGATAAGAAAGGAGGACAAGAAACGAGGGGGCCATGAAGAGCCCAATTCAAGGCCTTTTTCACGTCCTCTTCTCCCTGCAATTCTTTTTCCAAGTTCAAAACCTGCAAAAAACCAGACTGAGTTCGGATTAGCAAACAGAAAAAAGAAAAAGAAAGAGAGGAAGCGAACTTCTTCTTCGAGTTGACGTTTCTTCTTCTGCTCGTCGGTTGGCTCCATTAATAACTCCTCGAATTTCATTATTTTCCTGCGTCAAAGACATATGATCGGATGGAAATTTTCCGTTTCAGAAGCCTGACAAGTTTCCTGTACAGAGAAGGGGATGATATAGATATAGATTATAGATTATAGATTATAGGAGTAGTGGACGCCATTAAAGACGTAGATGAGGAGCGGGACGAAGAAAGCCTGTTGACTTTTGGGTTCAACTGTAAACCTTAATAATGAATTTTGTTATTGAAAGAGACAGATAGAGGAGAAGAATAAAAACGGGAAGTAGGTGAGTGAAGGAGGAGGATGACGAAGAAGAAGAAGAAGATGATATTTTGGGTCGTGATTGGAAGGTTGACATTAGTGCAACCCTGAGACTTCTCATGAACTCAATTTTCATCGACGTGAAGCCCATGAAAACAACAGAGTCCCAACATTTTCATGATTATTTATTTATTTATTTATTTTTTGTAAAAATAAGTAAATAAATATAAAAATAAAAATAAAAATAAAACGCCGTCTGTGGGGATCGAACCCACGACCACGTGGTTAAAAGCCACGCGCTCTACCACTGAGCTAAGACGGCTACACAGAAAAGTTATTGTCTTTTAATAGTAACAATACTAGCTTTTATTGTTTGATAAATTTTAATTGATTTATTTAAAATCTAATGATAGAATTTAGCATAAAAAGGTTTTAATTGATTATCCATTTATCCAAATATGTTATTTCTACGTTTACAAGTATTATATTCTGTCACTGACTATGGTCAAGCATACAATGTTGAGCGACAATCTCTTAAATAAAATTTGTATGTACTAACTATCCAAACAAATCAACCCGCCTTCAATCATTCATAAAAACTCTCTGATCAATGATCTTATACACATTCTGTCACGACTCGAAGACGGGCCTAACAGAACTGTCGGGTCAGGCGACCCGATCCTCATAGAGAACCCGATCACCCAGCCCAAGGCGTGAGTTTTGCGGAAGACTTATAATATTTAATTCGGCCCAAGGTAATATGAGCCTAAGTCCGAGTAGGGATCACGAGAAGATAACAGTGCATAAATTAAAAATACAATCCAAGTACTGTGCAACAAATCCAAAACCAACTGTGTTTAAGGTTTACAGACCCAAATGGAAACATAAATGTCCTCACCAAATAACGATAAATCGCTCAAGTAGAAATAACAAAACGCTTCAACTCCTGATCCACAGCTACTCCTTGCCCTTACCTGAAGTTTTGGGGAAGGAGTCGTTTGGGGTGAGTGACTAACTCAGTAAAGTATGGCTATACTAAATGCACCTCATGCAAAACTGGTTTTGTACATTTTTCGAGAACAAGGTTATGTTTTATTCTGCCGTACATGGATTTTTAAAAATCACTTTAAAACTCTTTATCATTTTACCAAACCGACCCAAGGGCCGTCGATGAGGCTTTTATTAAAAATCTTGCTGTATACATAGACAGCTATACCTCGTAAAATAAGCCATCATCGTTTTCAAATTTGAAAACGTCGTCAGTGAAAAGGGGTGGTCACTCATGGACTCACCCGCCACACAACATAGAAGAGGTGGTCACCCGTCGATGACAACACCTTATGAGGCAGGAATAATGACGACGATCCGAAGATTTCGTACGTCACCCGAGTTGCCGGCGCACCTGGCTGCACGACACAACTCGTATAATCGTATAATCGTATAATCAAATAAAACGGATACAGTTGCTCGCTATATGTGGACTTAGGATAAACAAGTCTCAGCGATTGACAACCGTCTGATCCGTGGGACAAATCCTGGCCAGGTTTAGGGGCTTGCGACCCAAGGAGGCGTCATCACCCTCCCATACGAGGTTTACGACTTTCAGGAGTTTCAACCTGAGGACACGTCACCAATGCCCTACCTATAATTTTCGCACGTCAAACAATCAACCTTCACGCAGCAGAAGGTATCAAAGGGGATGGCGGATCCATCCCTCAACATGGGCACAATAAATCTCAAACCATGTACGAAATTTAAACTTGAGAAAACATACTACTAATAAAAATGGACGTGCTGTCGAACAGTCCCCGTCATTTTCCAAGTGTGGTAGTCCACAAAATAATTATTTTGGAAAACGGAATAGGATGCAATATAACGCAAGAGGTATAGAAATCCCTACCTTTTCGGCGGTCTGCCTTATCAACCGGAGCAACCAATTACGCAAAAATCATATCTCTCGCTGAAATCATCCAAGCCTGGCAAATGTATAAAACATGAGGATTTTCATAAATAAATCCAAAAAAAATAAACGAGAGGTCTTATACCGAGGATAAAACCCAACAGACGTGTAAACGACTCATCTAATAATCCCAATAAAATCCCCAACTTTATCCTTTGGTAAATAAATGGATCACCATCCAAACAACACTTAATCCTCAACATATTGTGCAACATTTGAACAGTTAACAATGTTACAGAATATCTCTCAACTTAAATAGGATCACCCCTATCACATGAATAACTATAATAGAACTCAACCCAATGCATTGTTGCAACAACAACAACAGCATCAATATTTATCTCCAACTACAATTGATATCCATTATTCAATATAGCAAACAAACAAAGCTAGAATCTTCAAGTTCACAAACGACGAGCCTAACCAACAACAACACCTCTTAAATCCATTATTGAAACTTTAAGCTTAAATAATCACACCCAACAATAAAACAGAGAGCACATATCCTTAGAGCAAGCCCTTTGAGTTTGTCCATGATCATAAAAATTAATTTTAGCAAGCCAAGCACAAATCTCTAATCTCAAGAAGTAGCAACGAACTGAGTTGGATATTAATCAACACAATGCCAAGTTCCAAAAACTATAGTACAATTAAATTCAGATAGTGGCATTTCTCTTTGACATTATCTCATCAAAATAACTAGTGTGCGGAAATCACTCAATCCAACAACGAAACAGATCCAAATTGATTTCCATTACCAAAGTAAGAACTCAACTATACATCCACGCTCAACAGACCAAAATAACACTGCACTACTTATCCAAAAACAGAAATCAGACAGTAGCAATCTACACATCCACGGCCCCCACCAAAATTTCCAACAACCAAAACAGAAACAAATTTTAAAACCCATTATTAAGTCAAAGGCTTAATGAAAATCGCTCACCCAATGGAACAGAACAGAATCGTGTTCTGTTTACTTGCCGGAATCGGATCCGGAGCTGCTGTCGTCGGAGTTGTCTCTCCGGAATCCTTTGATTCGTTCACTGTAAACCCACAACATAAATCAACGACATCACAAATCCAAACTTAACATCGGAATAAAACTCGGATCGAAAGATCTCACCCACTGAACAGATCGGAGTACGTCGCCGGAATCGAAAAACAGGTTCGGCCTCGGAGCTCCAGACACCGATCCGAACTCCTCGCTGCCGGAGTCGGAAAAATGGGCTCGATTTTCAGAACTCCCGTCACGGATCCGAGATCGCCGCTCGCCGAAATCGGAGGAACACACTCGGGTTGAGCTGTTCCGTCGCCGGCGTCGCTCGGATCGGAAGCCCGCGGCCACCGGCGTCGTTCCTCGCCTGATCGGAGTCGTCCATTCACGACCGACATCGTCGCAGCGCCGTCGCTCGGAAGCCGCCTCACCTCGTCGGTCGGACATCGTTCGTCGGCGTCCCTCCTCGCCGTTCGTGCTCGGTTCCTGCCGGCTGCCACTCGGAGCGCCTCAGACGACGTCAACCGTCGTCGTCCAACCGCGGGTCTCCCTCTCTCTCGCGAAAATCGCCCGGCCGGCGCCTCTCTCTTCTCCCTTCTTCGGTTTCTCTCCATCGGCAAGAGGCATGATTTTTGGGGGAAGAGGGAAACTAGGTTTTCCTCTTCTCCCGATTCTAAATTTTTTTTTTTTTTCAACTTAAACCCTGAACTTTACTGGTTCAAGGGCTTTGGGCGGGATTTTTCCCCCTCTTCTCAATCCCTTTTCCTATTTCAATTATTCTAACTCATTTATTTCCTTTATCCAATAATTCTCTAATTTCTTTTCCCAATTCAAATAAATGTATATAAATCAATTATACACATTATATATCACATAGGCTATTCAAATTCTCAATTTAATCCAAACATCATCTAACGATGTTATAGATCCAATTTAACTGTCCAATTTCGTTCCTTAATTGGATTCTTTATTCGAAAAAAATTTCAACTTCACCGATTTTGACCAATTGACCAAAAATTGCATACGTGGCCGTTACACGACAATTCGGTCAACTTCAACACCATGAGCGATTTTCAACGCAAAAAATTTACACGTGGAATTTCTTATTTAAAATTTTACGGCTTTTACACATTCAGAGTTTAAAGAATTATATATAAAAAAAAAAAATGAAATTCTTCTGGTGCAAACACAACTGGTGCAGATTAAACCAAAGTGGGTCATCCTCATCATCAATGGCGATGGAGGGAGCTAGTTGAAATGGCTCTGCTTCCACCCTCCAATCCCTTCTGCATCGGCTTCATCTTCCTTCTGCGACACCACATCGAACGAGAGAAAGAGTTATGGCGGACGTCCTCTCTCGGCCCTTTAAATGAAAAAGAAAAAGGAGATGAAGAGAGTCTACCTTTCGAGTGAAACTGATTCCGACTTGAATATCTCCGCAGTAGCTTTGATCTGCGCGAACAACTCTATACTTCTGAGGATGCAACTCCGAAAAGCCATTCTCGACTCCTAGAGATATTAAATCTTTTACGTAAATCCTGCAAATTCAAATTCACCATGAACAAGGGAACCAGAGAGAAGGTTTTCTTCGATGGAGTTTCGGTCGTTTTCTTACGTTGTCTGGCCGACGAAATCATCGGCAGAGAATATATCCTTGTCCATGATCTTGAGGACGAGCTTGTAGTTGTCGCCTGATCCTGGATATTGTGCTGTGAATGTAAACTTCTCGTTCCACTGCGGATTGCTTCCCTGACCTGAACCATTTCAAAGTTTGAATTTTCAGAATGATAATCAGAACATTTTTCAGTCCAAAAACCTCCCCAGAAAATGCGGTTTCGATTTGGTCGTGGAATTGGTTGTTTTCCCGGCAGAAACAGAATCCGACGGCGTTTGATGTATGCAAATTTATGAGTTTGGATGAAGTAACTAACCTCCGGCGACGCTGCTCTTCCGTTCCTGGCCTTTATATTGCATTACAACGTAAGGATCCATGCGACCTGCCCAATAAAAATTAAGTATTTGCCCAGTATATATAAGAAAATACAGAGAGAACGAAGGAATTATACTTAAGAAATCTTTGTTTTCAAGTCCGTTGGCCTTCACCAGCACCACCACCATCGCCCCAATCCCCATCTCCCTTTCTCTCTCTCTAGCTCTTTGAGTTTCTCTCTCTAGTTCTTTACGCAGCTTGCTGCCTCTTCTCCTTCCTCTGAATTTTGAAGCCTCCGAATTTAAAGATTGAGAGAGATTTCGAAGAAATGGCAGCCACCATTGACTTTGAAGCGGTTTTCTCCGTCTAAACGAAGCGTCCTATTGAGGAAGAAGTCACGTCGAAGGCCAGTCAACGAAGACCAAACCCGTTGATCTGTTCTACCATGCAAGCAGAGACCAACAACCATTCTACTTAACTAGCAAAACGTCACCGTTTCACACACTTCCTGAGTCCCTCGTCTCTTATCCTAACATGTTTGCATGCGCGCAGCAGGATGGCGTCACAAAAATGTCATCTTTAGCCAATCTTGGACACATTAAAATCAAATTAGTCTTTTTTTATTTATTTTTTGAGAAATTAATTAAAAAATCACTTAATTATGACATCACTAACTTAGTTAACTATTAAATATTTTTTATTAATAAATAAAATTATTGTAAACATTAGAAATGTTAAATCTTAAGAAAAATATAGTAATGAATATATTCTGTAATTTCAATTCTACTTCAATTTTATACTAAAATCACAATAATTGAAGTAATAGTATTGTTAAGTCAATACCAAAAGTCTATAAATATTAAAAAATAAAAACAAAAAAAACTAAGAGCGTTCCACTGCAGACGCTCCGAGAAATTTGGCTCCTTGTTAGGAGGTTCTGGTATGGTCTTCTCATCCCCATTTTTTCTTTTCTATTTTTCCTACTTGTCGTTATCCATTTTAATTATTTACTTTTCACATATGAAAGACAACGTCATCGAAATAAACAAAGACCCACCAAACAAATCAACAAAGACCCACTAAATGATTGACACGTAGGAATTTCGACCAGATCAGAATGTTTGACCCTTACAAGCAAGCAGCCTGCAGCCCAACCCACGTACTGGATGTTTGTAGTTTCTTCTTTTAACTGAAGAATCATACGTGCTTCAGTTGGTGGACAGTTGATTCATGTCGAATTTCATCTAATTCTGCGACTACTTGATTCATGTCGGGTCGGAAATTGGGGTCATCGGAGACGCAGAGGAGGGCAAGTTTAGCTGCCTTGACTGCTCCTTTCAAAGGGTACTGCCCTTTGATCCGGCCATCAATACCTTCCGCCTTTTTTCTCCTGGTGGTAAGGTTCAGCTTTGCCCACCTGGCTGGAATTTGCTCTCCAGACGGCCTCTTTTCATCCATCGCTCGCCTTCCGGTCAGCAACTCCAGAAGAATAACCCCGAAACTATAGACATCGCTCTTCGAATTTAGATGGCCTTTGGACAAAAATAAGCGCAAGATATTAATTAATCGTATCTGCTGAGTGAAAATGGAGAATTTTGGATCAAAATTTGTACCTGAGGCCATATATTCAGGATCAACGTAGCCACAAGTGCCCATACATATTACTCAAACATGGCTTTGGCTGTTCGGAGGCCGGCCGTGGCTAACCCAAAATCCGACAGCTTTGGATTATAATCCTGTTTTGTCAGTAAAATTTAAAAAGATCAAATCTTGCAAACACCCTTAAATTACCCACAAGTTCCATTCGGTTTAAAAGTCATTTACCGAATCAAGCAAAATGTTGGAAGATTTTAGATCTCGATGAATAACTCTGTTGCCGTGAAGAAACGCAAGACCCTGAGCAGTGCCAAGAGCGATGTTCATCCGCTGGTTCCAAGACAGCGGAGAACTCCCTACTTTTTCCATTAACACTCTTTGAATTAGAATTTTTCTGCATTAATTTCTTAATGATTTTATGTACTCATAGACCAAGAACTCACTGATGAATAGATGATTGTCCAAGCTGCCTCTGGCCATGAATTCATAAACGAGAAGCTGGTCATCGTTTTCCAGACAGTAGCCAGTCAGTTTGACAACATTAGGATGGTGAAGCTGACCCAAGTAGTTGATCTCTGCCTGTAAAATCAACCCAAACCATATCAGTTTCAACTATCCGAGCTTAGAAAATGAGTTTCCATGGCTGGAGTTGACAGAAAATGATACTAACCAGCCATTCTTTGTGGCCCTGGATACTCTCTTTATCAAGCTTCTTCACTGCAATGGCCAAACCAGTTCCGCGTTTGGCAGCTGTGTTTGAATTCTCGTTGATCCATCCTTTAAAAACACAGCCGAAGCCACCTTGACCGACCCAACTCCGTGGCCGGAAGTTCTCCGTGGCTTTGCTTAGCTCGTTCAAGGAGAATATCTGCAATTTTGACGATTGAAGAATCTCGTCCTCTGTCCTGGCAGTCGGATGGACAGAGCTTGATGATGCCTTGCTCGTCCTACTTTCTGATTGCCTATCGTTTTTTCCGCTTTGTTCTGGATTCGACCCTGAGTGTGGATAGGACAAAGAAAAATAAGGAAAAGATAAAATAAACTCTGTAACTAAACTTTCATTCTTGTATCTAATGAACTGCCATTGTTATTAGCACTAAACTCCATTTAATGCCAAGAGAAAATCAAACGAGCAAGATTGATTATATTATTTTCACTGTTTTAGTAGAAAATCAATACAAAAACTCAGAGGTAAACTTCATTTTGAGTTATGGAGTCAAATTTTATTGTTTAGGGTATTTTGTTAAATTCACCATGTTTTCATAACCCTATTTCTTTAGGTATATAAAGATGTAATTAGGGTTTTGGAGGTATTATGAGAGTGGAGAGAGAAACAGTGGGGGTGAGGCAAAATCAAGAAACAATTTTTGTAACTCTGTTTTGATTATAGTGAGATCTGATAGCAGCTAGTGGACGTAGCTCTCAAACTGAGAGTGAACCACTATAAACTGTGTGTTTTCTATTTTCTGTTTTCTTGATCAATCGTTTCGATACAAGTCGGATTAGAGCGTCTAATCTCAACACCCTCTAATCCCAACAACTGATATCAGAGCTTCAGGTTGAAGTGGTTTCGATAATCAGGGATTGATTTGTCGAAAGTATCTAATAAAGTTATGGTTTACAATTTTTGTGAGAAAAATTGTAAATTTGAGAAAGAAAAAGGAAAAAAAGCTCCTGCCCGCCTTGCTGCCCAAAGCCCTAGCCTGCCCGAGTCTCATACCCTCCAGCCGCGATCTGCATCTTCTCCAGTGAAGACCTGCGCCACGATTTGAATCTCCCCAGCGACGAAGCCGGCGATTCTGTCCAGTGAAGAAGGAACCGACCCGCGCCGCCATCGTCCCGCCGCCTCGCATAGTCGATCGTCGGAGAATAGGGGAGATCGCGCGCCCGATCTGAAGCGCACCCGCACCGTTCGATCTGTCGCAGCAAGCGAGGAGAAGCCGTCTCCCGCGTCACCGATCTGTTCAGTAAGAGAACAGAACCGCGCCGTTCGTCGACCGATTTTGAACAGAGAGGAGAGAAACTGCACCGCCGTCCGCCGCCGATCAGTCCCGATCCGTCCAGCCATCGTTTTGAAACCAAAGGGGAAAAATTTTTGGTTGATAAAATTTGGATAATACTATTTGTGCTGGATATTGATAAAATGACAGATGAAGACAGTACATACGGTATTAGTAAATTTGATGGGACTGATTATGCTTTCTGGAGAATGCAGATTGAAGATTACTTGTATGGAAAGAATCTTCATATCTCGTTGAGTGAGAAACCGGAAAAAATGGAAGATGCTGAATGGAATCTTCTTGATAGACAGGTTTTGGGAGTCATCCGATTAACGCTAACCAAAAGCGTTGCTCACAACGTTGCAAAGGAAAAGACCACCACAGGATTAATGAAAGCGTTATCTAATATGTACGAGAAACTATCTGCAAATAATAAGGTGCATCTGATGAAGAAATTGTTCAATCTAAAAATGTCTGAAGGCACTTTTGTAGCAGCTCATCTGAACGAATTTAATACAGTGGTAAATCAATTGAATTCTGTAAAGATCGACTTTGGGATGAGGTACGTGCCCTAATTTTACTGGCATCTTTACCAAATAGTTGGGAGCCTATGAGAGCAGCAATCAGTAATTCAATTGGAAGCTCAAAGTTGGTATTTATTGATGTGAGGGATCGAATTCTAGTCGAGGAAGTTCGAAAAATTGATTCTGGTGAAACATTGACGAGCTCAGCATTGAATGTGGAAAATAGAGGGCGAAATAGTAACAGGAATTCTAATCGGGGCACAAGCAGATCAAAGTTGAGAAATGGAAGGGGTCAGTCTAAATCTGGGAGAAAATTTGAGTGCTGGAATTGTGGCAAGCAGGGTCACATCAAAAAGGACTGCAAAGCACCGAAGAAAAACAGTATTGACAAAAGTGATGGAGCAAATGCAGCAACTGAGGAAAACATAGACGCGTTGATTCTTTCAGTCGATAGCCCAATAGACTCATGGGTTTTGGACTCGGGAACATCTTTTCATACCACGCCACACAAAGAATTACTTGAAAATTATATAGCTGGAAATCATGGAAAAGTCTATCTCGCAGACGGTGAGCCACTGGACATTGTTGGCATCGGGGACATAAAATTAAAGACAACAAACAGGTCATTTTGGAGTATCAGTAAAGTGAGACACGTTTCGGGTTTGATGCGAAACTTGATATCAGTGGGGCAGCTTGATAGTGAGGGTTACCACGTCACTTTCGAGACCAATGTTTGGAAGGTAACTAAGGAAGAAATGGTCATTGCTCGAGGTCAGAAAACAGGAACCCTATACATGACATCAACACAGATTTATGGCATTACAGGTTGGGCCATATGAGTGAGGAATGAATGAAAATTCTTGTCAGGGGTGGTCAGATTCCAGAGTTAAAGTCTGTTGAGCATCAGTTATGTGAGAGCTGTATTCTTGGCAAGCAGAAGCGTGTCAGTTTCCTAAAGGTTGGGAAAGAGCCAAAGAAGAAGCGACTTGAATTAGTGCACACCGACGTGTGAGGACCCGCAGATGTTTCCTCTCTTGGTGGATCAGTCTATTATGTGACTTTCATAGATGATTCAACAAGAAAGGCATGGGTCTATTTTTTGAAGAATAAATCTGATATTTTTAGTGTGTTCAAGAAGTGGAAGGCCCTGGTAGAAAATGAAACGAACCTGAAGGTGAAATGTCTAAAATCTAACAATGGAGGTGAGTATATAGATGCAAATTTTAAAGAATATTATGCTGTAAATGGAATCAAGATGGTGAAGACCATTCCTCGAACGCCTCAAGAAAATGGAGTAGCTGAGAGGATGAACAGAACGTTGAATGAGCGTGCAAGGAGCATGAGATTGCATGCCGGATTACCTAAAATGTTTTGGGCAGAAGCAGTCAACACAGCAGCATTCTTGATCAATAGAGGACCCTCCGTACCTTTGAATTTTAAACTTCCAGAAGAAGCTTGGAGCGGAAAAAAGGTAGATTTTTCGTTCATGAAAGTATTTGGCTATTTATCTTATATTCATGTTGATGATTCTAATAGAAGCAAACTTGATCCGAAATCTAAGAAGTGTTTTTTCATTGGCTATGGTGACTCCGAGATTGGTTATCGTTTCTGGGATAATCAAAATCGGAAGATCATACGCAGTAGGAATGTCATCTTCAACGAGAAGGTTCTTTAAAAAGATGAAGTTGGTAACACTTCAAATAGTGGGAGTTCAGTATTGAAAGAGTCTACTGTGGTCAACTTCAAAGATTTTTCAGGAGAAGATACTCCGACTAGAAAAGAATATCAGAGTATTATTGAAGAAAAAATTGATGAGAATACGACTCCAGAAGAAAATTTGCAAACGCCGATTATAGAACCAAGACGATCATCCAGAACTAGCAAACCAACTCAGAGATGGTCCCCGTCTCTAAATTATATTTTGCTTACTGACAGAGGTGAACCAGGATGTTATGAAGAAGTCAAACAGTTAGATGATTTGATTGAGTGGGAGGCAGCCATGAAAGATGAAATGGACTCACTGAAGTCAAATGAAACCTGGAAATTGACTAAGTTGCCGAAGGGAAAGAAAGGACTGCATAACAAGTGGGTTTACCGGATTAAAGAAGAACCTGATGGAAACAAGAGATTTAAAGCTAGATTAGTTGTCAAAGTTTTTCAGCAAAAAGAAGGCATTGACTACACTGAGATCTTCTCACCAGTGGTGAAGCTGACGACGATCAGAATTGTTTTGAGTTTGGTTGTGAAAGGAGATCTTCATTTGCAGCAAATGGACGTGAAAACTGCTTTCCTTCACGGCAGTTTAGATGAAGAAATCTACATGCGTCAACCACAAGGTTTTGAGGTGAAGGGGAAAGAGGAGTTTGTGTGTAAACTTCATAAAAGTTTGTACGGTTTGAAACAAGCTCCAAGACAGTGGTACAAGAGATTTGACAGTTTCATGAACAATAAGAACTTCGTGAGATGTGAAGCCGATCACTGTTGTTACATTAAAAGGTTTGATACCTCCTACATTATACTGCTCCTTTATGTTGATGATATGTTAATTGCTAGAGCAAGCTTGACTGAGATTGACAGGCTGAAGAGGGAGTTATCTAAAGAATTTGCTATGAAGGATTTGGGTGCTGCAAAACAAATTCTTGGAATGAGAATATTCAAGGATAAAGGTGTTCTCAAACTTTTTCAAGAAGACTATGTGAATAAAGTTCTTAGCAGATTCAATATGCAGAATGTGAAACCAGTTACTACACCTTTGGCTAGTCACTTCAAACTATCTAAAAATCACTCACCGTCGACTGAGGAAGAGAGGAGCTACATGGCTAGAGTTCCATATGCCTCTGCCGTTGGTAGTCTTATGTATGCGATGGTTTGTACACGGCCAGATATTGCACATGTAGTGGGAGTTGCCAGCAGGTATATGAGTAATCCAGGAAAACAATATTGGGAAGCCGTAAAGTGGATCTTGCGATACTTGAAGGGAAGCTCAGGGTTTGCTTTATGTTTTCAGAAGTCACATTCTAGTTTGGATGGATATGTTGATGCTGACAATGGTGGTGATATTGATAGCAGTAAAAGCAGAAATGGGTATATTTACACTCTTGGTGGTACCGCAATCAGTTGGGTCTCGAGGCTTGAAGATGTAGTTGCTCTTTCTAGTTGTGAAGCAGAGTACATTGCAATGACAGAAGCCGCGAAGGAGATGATGTGGTTACAGCCTTTTCTACAAGAATTAGGCCAAAACTACGATGGGAGTAAATTGCATTGTGACAGCTAGAGTGCCATCCTTTTGGCAAAGAACCCAGTTTATCATGGCAAGACAAAGCACATACAGGTACGCTATCATTTTATCAGATTCATTTTAGAAGATGGTGTGTTGGCACTTGAGAAGATATCAGAGAGTCGAAATCCAGCTGGCATGTTGACGAAAGCTGTGACTAGTGAGAAGCTGAAGTTGTGCGCAACTTCAGTTGGACTTCTTGGATGAGATATGTGCATGATGCCGCTGCAGATGGAGAGATGATGTGATTAGTCTCCAAGTGGGAGATTGTTGAGTTATGGAGTCTAATTTTATTTTTTAGGGTATTGGTAAATTCACCCTGTTTTCATAACTCTATTTCTTTAAGTATATAAAGATGTAATTAGGGTTTTGGAGGTATTATGAGAGTGGAGAGAGAAACAGTGGGGGAGAGGCAAAATCAAGAAACAATTTCTGTAACTCTATTTTGATCATAGTGAGATCTGTTAGCGGCCAGTGGACGTAGCTCTCAAACTGAGAGTGAACTACTATAAACTGTGTGTTTTCTATTTTCTATTTTTTTGATCAATCATTTCGATACAATTCGGATTAGAGCGTCTAGTCTCAACACCCTTTAATCCCAGCACTTCATGTATGTCTCGCTGAAACTAAGAAGGAAACTTTTGTTTTATAAAATAGAATATAGTCTCACTGAAAAACGTACTGTAACAGACAAGGGTTTCAGCTTCCATTAAAGCGCTGAAGCAGGAACCCATGTTGGAAGTTTAAAGAAGTCGACGAGCTCAACAATGGAAGACAATGAAGACAGAGAAAATCCTTAACCCAAAACAGGTTAAACCAGGAAAATAAAACTCTTAAAGAGTAAAGGCTGGTAACTTTCATTTGTTTGAATTTCTTGAACATATTTATACTTGTATTTTATGGGCGGCCGTCTCGTTCTGAAGGACTGAGTAGTTTCCTGTAAAACGACAAAGAATATATAAAATAGTCTGTCTACAGAACAAAAAGAAAAGATTAAAAAACCCTAATTCCACCTCAACTTATTCAGGTTGAGAATTCAACACCTGGAAACTCAAAGTGGGTTTCTCGTCATCAGCCACGACGATGTTGAAGTTAAAGATGGGCTCCTATGAAATGAAAAGATTTAGGTAGAAATCCCAGAAAACCAATAGAAATTAACAACAGCCGCAAATTTTTGCAGTGGGTCTCAGTAACTTTGACGAGAAGCAATTTCAACATGTACTAAAGTCCTGTTTGTTCTGGGTTCAACGAAACAATCCAACCCCCTTCCCTACCAATGAATGAGAGACGGACAAGATAGAATATGTTGTCATCTGCTCGTCTTAGGTTTGGACAATCTTCACGTGTACACCAACATGTAAATGTGTCTGGTTTACACATGGTTGCTGTTGGCCATCAAAATATCCAATTTCCATCTCTCTATCTCTCTCTTCTCCCACTTCTCTTTGTTTCCTTTGGCAACTAATTCAACCTATGATCATTCATTCTTGGTTAAGAGGAGATTAATCTTATCTTGTTAGTTCTGATAAGTCTGAATTCTTCCATTCATAAACCCTGGTCTTCTTTTTTGTCTCTGCAACTTCATCCCTTTTTTCCGTCCTCCTTATTTTCTTCAAAATCGCACCTCCTTTTTCAACGATCTTCTTTCTTTGTTTTTCGGATCTTCCTCTTCCTCCATGTCTCTCAGTTTCCATTTCTAACGAGTCTTCCTCTAAACTTCCTTTCTTCCACCTTTTTCTCTTTTTCTTCTTTCTCTTCTCTGTTTTCTCCCCATCTTTATCACTGTAACAGATCCGATACTCCCCTTCCTCTCCTTCTGTCAACTCTCTTCTCCCCTCTTTCTTTTTTCTTTTGAACAGAGCCGAAATATTGACTTCGTTTTAGGATTTCAAAGAGACGTGCGGCTCCCAATATCATTTAATAAGATTTTTAGGGTTTTTATTTTGTAATTTACACCTTCAACTTTTCGGGATTTCTACCATTATTATTCCTATTTTATTACAATTACTCAATATATAAATTTTCTACCAACCTTATTCATTCCATTTAAATTCTAAAAATGTCATGTTACACTTAAAATTATTTGAGAAAATATTTCTAGAGTCTATGGTTGGTATACATTGATGGGTGCACAGTGCGGATATTTAAAATGACACGAGGCCGCTAAAGCTTTGTGTTCACTGTAGCGTTGGTATTCACGGATGAGTGCATTCGTGCGAATATTTAATTTTAGAAGGACACATGATTGTGTAAGCGTTGATGTTTGTAGAAATATTGATATCTGCCACTTAACGGACCCTCTAATTTAAAGTATCAAATAAAAAAGATGCTCGTATTACATAGTTAATATTGATAATTATCCAAAAAGATTAGACTAATTTCATCATGGGTTTAAGTAGGTTAAGCTATGGATTATGCTACCTAAACCTTCCATTGTCTTCATGACCTTTGATTGCTCTCACTGCAGATATTCCATCAATTTGAGTACAGATTGACACTATAACATACTCATTCGTTACTTTGTAACTCGTAACTCAAGCAACATGCCAAGTGGGTTATTTGAAAATTTAATCCCGCCACCATTTGATCTTCCTTTTGTAACAAACTCTTGATGATGGGTGATTGATTTTTCAAACGTAGGCATTAGAGAGTGACATGAAGTTACTATTTAGAAAATAATTTATAAAAAGGGAAATTCCCACGTTTTTTATTTTATGAAAACATTGGCATAGCTCTTCCTGGCCCATCATCGTCATCCAGTTCTCATCACCATCTTATTTTTTCTCTTAATGGTTCATCGTCATTGTTCAGTGCTCATCACCAATATCTCACTTTTCGCAACGGAAAGTATTTTTTCGCTTGCATAACATTGTCATTCCTCTGAGAAACGTTGTCTTTTCACGGTGAAAAGTAATCTTTTAAGTCTGTTTAGTGGAAAAACAACATTCTTCAACAGAACGACAATATTTTTAACGAAAAATATAACTACGATGTTTGGTATGTTCATTTATTATAGTTTATTGGTGACTAACATATCATGTCATAGTAGATAATTGTTTTGTCAATTTTCCTTTATAAAATTCAAGAGGATATAAATATTTTGGTAATTAAAATGTACAAGTACTATGCATTATTGTGACCAAAAGTAAGAAAAGGTGGCTAAAAGTGGAAAGCAAAACTGCAAAAGTATGGAGTTCTTCCTCCTAACATAATTATATGTATGCTAAATATATATACCTCACCTCTCCCTTTTCCATGATTTCATTAAAGCAATTGCTTCCTTTAAAAAGACTAAACCTCTCTCTCTCTCTTCTTAATCACCCCCTTGTAAGACCATAATTTATGGCATTAAATAAAGTTCTTCTTTTAATTTTATAATTACTCTTTTTGGGAAGGTGTTCAATGCTTTATGGTGGGCACGATTATCTTCACAATTGAATATTAGATTTTCGTAATTGACTATTAGATTTTCGTTGTAACTCGAATTTGACTTACGTTAGGATCGGTTCATTTTCAATATTAAGATTTTATATATTGTTATGTAAGTCGCACAACTCTAATATTTTAATTTGACATAATAAATTTCTACGATGTTTTTAGTCTTCTACGTAAATTTCAATATTTTATTTGCGTGTATTTTCTTTTCTTCACGTTTGATTTAAACAATTGAGTTTTGAGTATTCTAATTGAACCCAATCTTTGGGTTTGCAACAAAATACCCACTGAACTATGAAATCTATTACTAAACAATTTTTTCTAACAAATAAAACACTTCATTAAGAGAAATGAACGAAACAAATATCGTGATTACGTTTTCAATTAAAAAAAAAACGTTATATTTTATCTGTAGAACGTTGTCTTTCTACTAAACAGATTTAAAAGATAACGTTCTGCAGCATGGATTACTTTCCACAGAGAAAAACTTACTCTTCTCTGTGAAAAGTGAGACATTGGTGATTAAGCTAGATGACAATGACGAAACAGGAAGAGGTAGGAGAAGATGGTAATAAGAACTGGACAAGTGAAATTGATAGGAGGGGTGGGCTATCGGAAGATGATCGGAAGAAGTCCTTGTTGGAGTTTCCTAACATCGTCTTCGTAGTAAGATTGCTTTAAGTATTGCGATTTTAGCATAAAATTGAAGTAAAATTAAAATTACAGAGAGTAATTTTTCGACATAGTTTTTGCGGTAATATTTTTTTTAATAAGTTAACAGTGATGTTTGTTTTTAATTTTCCATAATTGACTATTTTATTTGTTAACAAAAATGGTTTAGATCATAGTTTTGTGGTGATTTTGTTAATTTTCCCAAAATAAAAAAATTTGTTGTCCGCCTCGCTGCCTTCTTCATCATAGAAGAAGAAGGAAACCCAAAGTAGGTCACCCACCACTATCCGTCACCGAGGAAGAGGTGAAGCGCCACTGACTCAGAGAGAAGAGGGAAGTCGCTCCGTCGAACTCCCGTCGCACGCCAAACAGACTCAGACACAACCAACCTAGGAAGATTCGTCCTTTTCTGTCACCCATCGTTCTCCACCGTCTAGAAGACTCGGCCGACGACGATCAAGCATTTTTGTCACTCATTCGTCGCCAGTGAAGAAGAAATCCAGCCTTTCTTTTCTGTCGCTCCGCAAAACAGCCGGCCGATTCCCTTCGACCAGAAAACCGAAAAACAGTCGGCCAAATCACACAGAACAGATATCTGTTCTTCGGTGAACAATATTCTACACAGTGGAGCTTCAGAAAACTGTTATTGAGTTATGGTTAAAATTGGAACAGTTGCGTATGAAAACTCTAACCAACAAATTGCATGTAAAACAATGATTTTATTCTCATGAGTTGATTGAAAGAGTTTTTATTGAAGAACAAATTGTAGTTGTGTATGATTGAAAGAGTTGATTGAAAGAGTTTTTATGGTTGATTCTATTTTGCTCTTTGCTTGATTCATATAGTGCTTTCAGAGCTACGATTTTATGCAATAGAGAAAGTCTAACGCTAGAAGAAATTTATGGTGTTTTGTTATCAAAAGAGAAGATGAAGCAAATTATTGTTGAATCCAAGTCTCGAGATGATGGACTTGTCGTTTGAGGAAGAACAAAGAGAGTCAAACAACAATGACAATGATGATTTTCAGGGTTTGAATGACTCATTTAAGTCAAGGAATCTTGATAAAATCTATTACTTTTGTCAGAATAATGGATATACTAAATCTGAGTACTATAAATTGTAAAATAAAATTAAGAGAACTGCTGAGAATGGAAAACAATCGATGACGTCCTGTCACAACCCGCAAAGGACCCAAGACAAAACAGATAATGAGTCAGCTCAAAAGAACCAATTCACCCAACTCTTTTAATTTAATCAACTTAATTAGCAGCGGAAGTCTTAATACTTAATTAATAGCTAAGGTTTGATAAAACACGAGCAAAACATATCCAACAAGTGATATCAAGATAATGTAGCAAAATAATTAAAAAATAACTGTGTAGAATAAAAATGTAAAATAAGGATTACAATACTTTTAAAAAGTCTAACCTTAGAGAAAATAACTCTAAAAAATATTTAAAAAATGTTGAAAAAATGCACATCCCGCTGAATTTACTACTAATTCTGTAATTGAAAGTTCTGCTGATAAAGTCTTGAAATTGGGGAGTCATGTGAGGTGAGTTGACTAAACTCAATATGGATAATTTTTATATTCACCATTTAATTAAAACAATAATCAAACATGCATGTTCTTAAAATTGATGTTTGATAAATTCATGTTTTAGAAAATTGTATAGAAGGACACACGTTTAAAACAATTCACTATATTGTGGTATGTGATTAAAATAGACTTTTGTTGTACCACATAAAATTCCAATGAAAATAGAGTCATTCACGAATTCTGAGCACACCATGTCATAAACATATTACATAACAACAACGACGCTTAACAATCACGAAAGCCACATAAAGACTCTGATTAAGTTTAAAGTTTTGTGCCTAAAGATACGACACATACAGTTGTCTCATTATTCTAGTTAACAACAAACAAACACTTCCTCCTAAAAGATAGAAAAGAACCCAAAAGGGGGTGAATTAGGTTTTAAAACTTTTTCATACAATATTCGATTTTCTAAACTCTAAGTGATTTAATACTTATATAAATAAATTATCACAAATATATACAAGTGATAGTAAATGTAAAGAGAGTAGGGGATAGAAAGTGCAAACAGTTCACGCGGTTCGGCAAATCCTACCTACGTCTGCGTTCCAAGTTTCTGACTTGGAGATCCTTTACTTACTAATCTCCCCGGTTAGTATCAATTAGCTTTATGGGTGCCAACTAAACCTTTACAGACTATTCATAAGGTGTCACTCTCTGGATTGATCTTCACGGGTGTCAATCTAGCCTTTGACTATTGCGGGGCGTATGTAGTGGTTTACAAAATAGAGGAAATAGAAAATACAATTTAGTACTTAACTCTCGAATATGAAATTTCAAGTTGAGGATTAAGAGAGTTAAACCTATGCACTCAAATATAGAGAGAAATAAAGTAAAAATATCGTGGATCAATTTGGAATGTTTCTCTTCTGGTTGGATTGTTGTTGAATGCAATTCAGAGTGCGTATATTTATAGAACATGGCATTTTTGGTTGACCAATTCCGTTTCGGTCAACTCTTTTCTAGCCGTTGGAATTTGACCGTTGAAGAAGTTGGGCGAATTTTCACTGCAACGGTCGATTGGTCCTCCTTGAGCGATCGACAACTGTGACATTTCTTGCTTAGAAACTCTTGCATAATCGTCTTGTCACCATCTTCTCTTTTCTCTTCCTAATCTGTCGTCGTCGTCTATTTTTCATCACTATATCTGTTTTGTAATTCTAATTCTACTTTCTTGAATTCTATTCCAATGACTCACTTTTTCGCAGTAGAAAGACAACGTTCTGCTACGGAAAGACAACGTTCTACAGCAGAAAGAAAACGTTTTTTAATGAAAAACCTGACAATGATGTTTGCTCTATTTATTTTTTTATAATTGAGTGATTTATTTGTTAGAAAAAATTATTTAGTGTTGACATATTATTAATTCTACACTTTAACTGTTGTTTTGTTAATTTCACTTTATTTTTTATAAGTCTATTTAATCGTACCATTGTTTTGTTAAGTGTTTGTAATTAATCAAGTAGGGATTTTAACAGAAGACAACGACAAAACAAATAAACAAAGACTCACTAAACGACTGACACGTAGGAAGTTTTGACCAGGATCAGAATGTTTGACCCTTACCGCAAGCAGCCCAACCCACGTACTGCATGTTTGTAGTTTCTTCTTTTAACTGAAGAATCTTACGCGCTCCAGTAGGTGGACAGTTGATTCATGTCGAATTTGGTCTAATTCTGCGACTACTTGATTCATGTCGGGTCGGAAATTGGGGTCATCGGAGACGCAGAGGAGGGCAAGTTTAGCTGCCTTGACTGCTCCTTTCAAAGGGTACTGCCCTTTGATCTGGCCATCAATACCTTCCGCCATTTTTCTCCTGGTTGTAAGGTTCAGCTTTGCCCACCTGGCTAGAATTTGCTCTCCAGACGGCCTCTTTTCATCCATCGCTCGCCTTCCGGTCAGCAACTCCAGAAGAATAACCCCGAAACTATAGACATCGCTCTTCGAATTTAGATGGCCTTTGGACAAAAATAAGCGCAAGATATTAATTAATCGTATCTGCTGAGTTGAAAATGGAGAATTTTGGATCAAAATTTGTACCTGAGGCCATATATTCAGGATCAACGTAGCCACAAGTGCCCATACATATTACTGAAACATGGCTTTGGCTGTTCGGAGGGCCGGCCGTGGCTAACCCAAAATCCGACAGCTTTGGATTATAATCCTGTTTTGTCAGTAAAATTTAAAAAGATCAAATCTTGCAAACACCCTTAAATTACCCACAAGTTCCATTCGGTTTAAAAGTCATTTACCGAATCAAGCAAAATGTTGGAAGATTTTAGATCTCGATGAATAACTCTGTTGCCGTGAAGAAACGCAAGACCCTGAGCAGTGCCAAGAGCGATGTTCATCCGCTGGTTCCAAGACAGCGGAGAACTCCCTGCTTTTTCCATTAACACTCTTTGAATTAGAATTTTTCTGCGTTAATTTCTTAATGATTTTATGTAATGATAGACCAAGAACTCACTGCCGAATAGATGATTGTCCAAGCTGCCTCTGGCCATGAATTCATAAACGAGAAGCTGGTCATCGTTTTCCAGACTGTAGCCAATCAGTTTGACAATATTAGGATGGTGAAGCAGACCTAAGTAGTCGATCTCTGCCTGCAAATCAACCCAAACCATATCAGTTTCAACTATCCGAGCTTGGAAAATGAGTTTCCATGGCGGGATTTGAAAGAAAATGATACTAACCAGCCATTCTTTGTGGCCCTGGATACTCTCTTTATCACGCTTCTTCACTGCAATGGCCAAACCAGTTCCGCGTTTGGCAGCTGTGTTTGAATTCTCGTTGATCCATCCTTTAAAAACACAGCCGAAGCCACCTTGACCGACCCAACTCCGTGGCCGGAAGTTCTCCGTGGCTTTGCTTAGCTCGTTCAAGGAGAATATCTGCAATTTTGACGATTGAAGAATCTCGTCCTCTGTCCTGGCAGTCGGATGGACAGAGCTTGGTGATGCCTTGCTCGTCCTACTTTCTGATTGCCTATCGTTTTTTCCGCTTTGTTCTGGATTCGACCCTGAGTGTGGATAGGACAAAGAAAAATAAGGAAAAGATAAAATAAACTCTGTAACTAAACTTTCATTCTTGTATCTAATGAACTGCCATTGTTATTAGCACCAAACTCCATTTAATGCCAAGAGAAAACCAAACGAGCAAGATTGATTATATTATTTTCACTGTTTTAGTAGAAAATCAATACAAAAACTCAGAGGTAAACTTCATGTATGTCATGCTGAAACTAAGAAGGAAACTCTTGTTTTATAAAATAGAATATAGTCTTACTGAAAAACGAACTGTAACAGATGAGGGTTTCAGCTTCCGCTAAAGCGCTGAAGCAGCAACCCATATTGGAAGTTTAAAGAAATCGACGAGCTCAACAATGGAAGACGATGAAGACAGAGAAAATCCTAAACCCAAAACAGGTTAAACCAGAAAGACAAAACTCTTAAAGAGTAAAGGCTTGTAAATTTCATTTGTTTGAATTTCTTGAACATTTTTATACATGCATTTTATGTTCGGTCGTCTCGTTCTGAAGAACTGAGTAGTTTCCTGTAACACGACGAAGACATAGACTGTCAACAGAACCAAAGACAAAATGTTAAAGAACCCTATTTCCACCTCAACTTATTCATATTTGAGAGAGTTTAGTGCTAGCCAGTCTTTTTTGCTCCCGCTTAATGGGTCGGTGATCATCCTGGAGAACTCAAAATGGGTTTCTCGTCATCAGCCACAACGTTGTTAAAGGTAGGCTCCCATGAAATGAAAAGATTTAGGTAGAAATCCCAGAAAAGCAATATGAATAAACAACAGCCGCAAATTTTTGCAGTGGGTCTCAAGAACTTGTAGGAAACTTGTAGGAGAAGAAATTTCAACCCGTGCTTCCTAAATTCTTGTTTGTTCTGGATTCAACGAATCAATCCAACCCCCTTCCCAACCAATGACTGTCGGACAAGATAGAATATTTTGCCACCTGGTCATCTTAGGTTTGGACAATCTTCACTGGTTTACACATGGTTGCTTTTGGCCATCAAAAATCTAATTTCCATCTCTCTCTCTCTCTCTCTCTCTCTCTTCCCACTTCTCTCTGTTTCCTTTGGCAACTAATTCAACGTATGATCATTCTTTCTTTGTTAAGAAGAGATTAATCTTATCTTGTTAGTGTTGGAAATCAATTGCCGACAACTGATAGTTAGCAAGTCAATGCAATTAATGAGAGTTGGTAGTCAATTGAATATGGTCTGCATTTTTTTGTGAATTTGTGCGCCCATTTATTTTATAAAAACTGCTGCTCGGTGGATTGATGGGATTCTATGAGACAGCGTTTTTGAAATTCTGAGAGAATTTCGTTCAGTGAGAAAGAGGTTCCCCAATCCAGTGATTTCATTCAGAAAATACACCATCGTAGAGAAATCAATTGGATTTGGAAGAAACTCTAAAAGAAAGAAAAGCAGCTGTCCCTGTTTTTTCACGTCAATGGCTGGAGGTAATTGTTTTGAATTTATTCCGCATAGATCTAAAAGCTTTAATTCTGTTACCAAAAGCATGTTTAGATCGTCTACGTTTTCTAACAGTTAGTTCTGATAAGTCAGGATTCTTCCATTCATAAACCCTAGTCTTCTTTTTTGTTTCTGCAACTCCATCTCGTTTTTTTCTCATTCTACTTTTCCGCCCTTATTTTCTTCAACATTGTCCATCTCTTTTTCTTCTTCAACGATCGTCTCTTCTTTTTCTTTTTTGGCTCTTCCTCTTCATCCATGTCTCTCAGTTTCCACTTCTGAGGAATTTTCTTCTAAACTTCCTTTCTTCCACCTTTCTCTCTCTTTCTTCTTTCTCGTCTCTGTTTCTCCCCATCTTTCAGACTGCAACAGATCCAATACTCCCCTTCCTCTCCTTCGTTCAACTCTCCTCTCCCCTCTTTCCTTTTTCTTTTCAACAGAGCCGAAACATTGCCTTCGTTTTAGGATTTGAAAGAGAGGTGTGGCTCCCAAGATCATTTAATACAATCTTTTGGTTCCTTCTTTCTATCAACGCCTTGAATTTCTTGGGGATTTCTACCATTATTATTCATATTTTATTACAATATAACTCATGTTTTACTCAATATATAAATTTTCTACTAAACGTCGTTCTTGGTTCCATTTAAATTCTAAAATGTTTTGTTATACTTAAAATTATTTGAGAAAATTTTTTCTGGATTCTACAGTTGGTATCCAAGGATGAGCGTGCGGTGCAGATATTTAAAATGACACAAGATCGCTGAAGCGTTGTGTTTCCTGAAACATTGGTATTCACATATGAGTGCGTGTGTGTGAATATTTAATTTGAGAATGACACGTAGTCGCGGAAGCGTTGATGTTTAGAAATATTGATGTCCGTCATTTAACATACTCTTTAATTATAAGGGTGTGAGTTGGTAATGCCTCAAAATTTAAAATATTAAATAATAAAAATAAAAATTTTAAATATTAATTAAAAAAAAACTCGTACTACACACTTAATATGGATAATTGTCCAAAAGGATTTAGAGTAATTTAATCATTGGTTTAAGGAGGTTAAATTGATGGATTCGTACCTAAAGCATCCCCCCACCATTTGATCTTTCTTTTGTAACAAACTCTTGATGGGTGATTGATTATTCAAACTAAACTATGGAAATTGAAAACGAACCACTGACAAGTCGATGACAAGTAGAAATAGTTTTTGTTAACAAGTAAAACATCAATTATGAGAAATGAACGAAACAAACATCACGGTTACGGCGTTTCGCTACAGAGCATTGTTTTTCTACAAAACATATTTAAAAGACAACGTTTTTGCAGCGGAATGAATTACTTTCCGCAAAAAAAAAAAGATTATTTTTCTCTGCAAAAAGTGAGACATTGGTGATTAAAAGTAAACGACAACGACGAAACAGGAAGAGGTAGGAGAAGATAGCGATAAGAACTGAATAAGTGAAAATGTGGAAAGACAACGTGGAAGAGTTGTCGGAAAATGTTACGAAAATTGAAAACGTGGAAAACTTTTTAAACGACAAGAAGACCATGCCGGAACTTTCTAGCATTGTCTTCGCATAAAGATTGCTTCAATTATTGTAATTTTAGCATAAAACTGAAGTACAATTATAATTGCAGATAGTAATGTTTCGACATCGCCTTTGTGGTAATATTTCTTTCAACAGGTTAACTGTAATGTTTGCTCCGTTCATTTCACGTAATTGAATATTTTATTTATTAGGAAAAATTGTTTAGTAGTTAATTTGTTAGTGATTTCATATAGTGGCAATTTTGTTAATATCCCAAAAAACAAAAATTTGTTGTCCACCTCGCTTACTTCTTCATCATAGAAGAAGAAAACCCTAAGACAGGGTCACTGTCACACCCCTAAATTTTTGCCGTGCGGAATTATGACGAATGCGTGTGACCGGCGTCGAAGTCCCACCCCGACCAGCCTTCCTCGCTCTTGCTCGATGCGAACGCAAGAACTACCAAGAACCCACAAATTAATAATCACTCGACACAACTCTTTAGGGAGTCCCGCCCCCAACCTATTCTCTCTATTCCGAATAAAAGAACCTAGGATAAAAATTTCACTCGGATCACCACAATTGCTTGAGAGTCTCACGATGGATTAACTCCTTAGCTCGGTGCCTCAAGGGTCCTATATATACATATATATCTTATCTACATTTGAATTTCAAAAACCCTAAATTAGTTGTAACAATCAAAATCTGATTTGCCAGGTGTCCGCTTCCCATTCGTTGTGCAACGCGCCAATCTTATCCAATTGCCGCGAGAATCCCACAAATCTCGGATCTTCCTCGATCTCTGTTGCTGCGCACGTGCCTTCCTTTATAGTCGACGAGCAGAATCCCTAAGAATCCGGGGATTCTACAGATCTTCTCCCAGCGCTCCTACGGCCCACTGAATGGCGCTGCGGCCCAACCTCCTGCTGGTCCAACTGCGATGCTGCGAACATGATGGTGATGGCCCCGCCATCTTACTCGGCCCAATTGTTCAACTAATGAGTGTCTTCGGCTCAACCCATCTCACTGTTGCACGCGCGGCGCATGTCTGCGAGGTTTCTCGGAAACCTCCTTCCCGGGCTTCGCGGGTTAAGCCATGTGAGAAAAAGGGCGTGACAGTCACCAACCACCGTCCGTCACCGAGAAAGAGGAGAAGTGCCACTGACTCAGAGGGAAGAGGGAAGTCGCGCCGTCGAACTCCCGTCGCACGCCAAGCAGAGTCAGATACAAACAACCGAGGAAGATTCGTCCTTTCCTGAAACCCATCGTTCTCCCCCGTCCAGAAGACTCGGCCGACGATGATCAACTACCAGTCGTGCGCCTTCGTCGCCATCACCTCTCCTCTGTTCCATTATCATCGTTCAGTGCTCATCACTAATGTCTTAGTTTTCGTAACGAAAAGCATATTTTTGTTGGTGGAATATTGTCGTTCTTTTGTAAAATATTGTCTTTTTGTAGTGAAAAGTAATATTTTAAATATATTTAGTGAAAATATAATATTTTATAATAGAATGACAATAATTTTAACGAAAAATATAATTAGGATGGTTGTTTTCTCTATTTCTTTATTAGTAAAAATAATTCCTGTCAATGGTTTTGTTAATTTTAGTTTATAAAATTCATGTGGATATAAATATTTTGGAAATTAAAAAGTACAAGCACTTTGACCAAAAGTAAGAAAAGTGCAAAAGTATGGAGTTCCGTCTTCTTTACAGAATTATATGTATGCTTAATATACCAATGCACCCCCTTTTCCATGATTTCATTAAAGCAAAGTGCTTCCTTTAAATGACTAAACCCCACCCCCCTCCATAATCATCAACTTTTAAGAACATAATTTATGGCATTAAATAAAGTTCTTCTTTTAATTTTATAATTACTATTTTTGGGAAGATGTTTAATGCTTTATGGTAGGCAGGATGTAGGTTCAAAATTGACTATTAGATTTTCGTGGAACTCGAATATTTGATTTTGCGCATTATGATATCTGTATGATTTCATTATGATCTCAGTATCTCATTTGCGCGTGTTTTCTTTTTTCTTTTCATAACAGTTTCTATCATAATAGTTACGGCATTTCGCTACAAAGCATTGTCTTTAAACTAAACAGATTTAAAAGACAACGTTTTGCAGCAGAATAGATTACTTTTCACAAAGAAAAGATAACTTTTCTCTGCAAATAGTGAGACATTGGTGATTAAAAGTAGACGATAACGATGGAATAGGAAGAGGTAGGAGAAGATAATGATAAGAACTGGATAAGTGAAAATGTGGAAAGACAACGTGGAAGAGTTATCGGAAGATGTTCAGAAAATTGAAAACGTGAAATTTTTTTGAAACGACAAGAAGACTATGTCAGACCTTTCTGGCATTGTCTTCGCATAAATATTGTTTCAATTATTACGATTTTAGCATAAAACTAAAGTAGAATTAAAATTACAGATAGCAATGTTATGACATTGCCTTCGCGGTAATATTTCTTTCAACAGATTAACAATAATATTTGTGCCGTTTATTTTCAATAGTTGAGTGTTTTCAGTATTTTCGCTAACAAATAGAACCGACAAAAAGTCGACCAAATCACAGAGTCTAACAAATAAATCTCTGTTCTTTGGTGAACAAAATATGAAATTCAAAGAATCAGACTTGAAAATTTTGGAAATTGAATTAAAAAACTCAATTTTTAAATTTGTTGATTATGGACGATCTGTGAATTGTTTGGGTTCAAATAATTTTTTTTTATGAAATTCAGAAATTTTTGGGGATGATTATTTTGTTGAACTTTGATGTTTTGTTGCATCGGGACACAAGGTTTCAATTGTGACAGATGAATATGCAAGATGTGCTCACACAGATGAATTTAAACGATGCATTGGTAGAGCTCAATAAAATGCCTACATTTTAGAGTGATGAGGAGAAAATTTGAAATGATCGAAAAGTTTTATCTTTGATACATCTGCATTTGTCAAATCAAATTTTGCAAAATATTCCAAATAAGAAAACTGACGTTGAATTATGGTAAAAATTGAAACAGTTGTGTATGAAGAAAACTCTAACTAGCAAGTTGCATGTGAAGCAACGACTTTATTCTCATTTATGAACACTTGACTGTATTTAAGGAGATAATTTTAGACCTGAAGACTATAGAATGCAAATACAATGCGGAGATTTTAAGGTTGATTCTACTGTGCTCTTTACTTGATTCATATGGTGCTTTCAGACCTACAATTTTGTACAGTAGAAAAAGTTTAACTCTAAAAGAAGTTTATGGTGCTTTGTTATCAAAAGAGAAGATGAAGCAAATTGTTGTTGGATATAAGTTTCGAGATGATGGATTCGTCGTTTGGAGAAGAACAAACAATGGCAATGATGATGTTCAGGGTTTGAAGGGCTTATCAAAGTCAAGGTATCGTGATAAAATCTATGACTTTTGTCGAGAGAAGAGACATATTAAATCTGAGTATCGTAAATTGTAAAATAAAATTAAAAGAACTGCTGAAAATGGAAAACGACATCCTTCCATGACCCGTAACAGACCCGAAACAAAACGGAGAACGACTCGCTCTAAAAAAGTAATTTGCCCGACTATTTTACTTTAATCAACTTAAATAGCAGCGGAAATCTTAAACTTAATTACTAGCCAAGATCTTGGACGAGAAGCGATTTCAACCTGTACTAAATTCTTGTTTGTTCTGGATTCAACGAATCAATCCAACCCGCTTCCCTACCAATGAGAGACGGACAAGATAGAATGTTTTGCCATGTGGTCGTCTTCGGTTTAGACAATCTTAGATCAAGCAACAGGTACATGTCTCTGGTTTACACATGGTAGCTTTTGGCCAATTTCCCTCCCTCTCTCTCTCTCTCTCTCTCTCTCTTAGTGCAAGCAACAGGTACATGTCTCTGGTTTACACATGGTATGTAATAACTGGGCTTTTCAGCCCAGCCTGAAAAAAAAAAAAATAATAATAATAATAATATAATTTTTTTTAAAACAGATTGAGCTTCTCCCCCAATCTGTTCTGTTGTCGATATTGGGGGAGAAGCTCCCCTATATCAGGCGATTTGAGGAGAAGGGTTGAGTGGGATCAACCCTATATAATCCGGTTTCAACTCCTCCGGCGTGCGATCTAGTCAAGGCGAGTTCCTCCTCCCAGTCAAGTTATCCGCGGTAAGTTCATCCCCAAAAATTTTTTATCCGATTTTTTCTTGCTCCTCGGTACACAATGTTAATGGAGTGTTGTCTCCCTCAAATAAGTGAACGTATCACGGACCTCGTGTAATTTCTTTTCGGCGAGTGTTAAGGACAAGGGCTCCGATTTCTTCTTCATCGATGGGTAAGTTAAACTCCCTCCCTCTATTGTTGCTCTGTTCTTCACAAATCGATTTTTGATAATCATTCATCTTCTACAAAGGGTTGAAGATTTGAGCTTGTTTTGGTTGATTGAGAGCAGTGCAAGATTTCTTCACGGTATCGGAAGCCATAAACTGAAGGTATGAAAAAAAATCAGATTTTTTCCTTTCGGATTCTCATTTATGCTCGCTGTGTTAGTCTGAATTTTGGGACATAAATTATCTATCAAATTCATTCCTTTGAGCTGAATTGGTTGAATTTATATAAGTTAATGTTGAATCGATAATCTGGAAATTTTCTAGTTACTTTGGGGTTGATCTCCATCAACGTATTTCGTTGGTCAGCGATTCAACAAATTTTTGATCGCGATCCACGGCCGAGACAGGGAGTCTCGACAGGATGTAATTGTTCGCTGAATGAAAAAAAAAAAATTTCTTATGGGTATTATGAATATAAATCTCTCTGCATTGAAGGGAGAGGGAGATCTCTTTCTCTGCAATTCACAATACAGCCCTTTGAACCGTGGGCTGCAGATCAAGTGGTTGGGCTGGGCTTAAGCCCTATTGTTAGTAGTTGATGGGAATTGAGGCTTTTTTTTTTGGGCCACTATTTAGGTTGGTCTTTGGACCTTTAATTGGACCTAAGAGTGGGCTCTAAGGTTGAGGCCACCATGTGGGCCTATGTTGGGCCTGTTATAGAAATTCTCTCTAACCCATTTAAAAATTTAATAAGAGTTGTATTTAAATTAACTCACCAAATTCTCCTAACTTCCATTCAGGTATCAAAATATTGGATTAAATTTGGAATCCTAGAAATTGGACATTTTGAGCAATTGAGCTTAGATTCAGAAAACCCACTTCGAGGTAGGGATTATATTTTTATGCACTATTATTCCATCTTGTTTTCAAAAATAATTATCTTGAGATGTCTCCCTAAATTATTTTACGACGCTATCATTTTTCATAAATCGTCGAATTTTATTTCATAAAGAATTTCACACATTCCCCCGTACAGAATGTGTTTGTTTGTTTGAAATGGAAATTAGGGGGTTTCTTTTGAAACGTCCTTGGGTTTTAATCCCTAAAGTGCAACTAGAATAATGGGACAACTGTATGTGCCGTGTCCCTGGGTGCAAAACCCTAAACCTGATCAGGGTGTTAATTGGCTTTCGCTTTTCACCGAGCATCGCCTTTATTTCTTTAAATGCTTATAACATAAAAATGTGATTCTTAAATGTTATACATGCTTTATAAAAATCTTTCTTTTAAATTCTGAAAATTTTAAATCCCTACTGAGTTAGTCAACTCATCCCTTAAAAAAAATTTTCAGGAAATTATTTGTCAGACTTCCAGTTGCCAAGTCAAGAATAGATCAAGCACAGTTGTTAAATTTTCTATCATTTTATTTGTTTTATTTCGAGAGACTTTTAGTGAGGTATATTTATTTAATTGGATGACTGTAAACATTAAATGTTTAATTTTCCTCTGCACGGTTTTTTTCTTTCTTATTTGGATTATATTTATTTACTATCCGATGTCATTTTTGGACCTGTTAAGCCCATTGCATTTTGGGCCCTGGCTTAATTAATTAAAATTCCGTCTTCCGCTGCTGCATAATTAATTTAAGTGAAAAGGGTCGGATGATCCGTCCCTTTTGGGCCGGATCGTCCCCCATTCTGTCTCGGGTCCCTTGCGGGTCGTGACATGGTAGCTTTTTGGCCAATTTCCATCTCTCTCTCTCTCTCTCTCCTCCCACTTCTTTTTATTTCCTTTGGCAACTAATTCAACGTATGATCATTCATTCTTGTTAAGAGGAGATTAATCTTGTCTTGTTAGTTCTGACATGTCTGAATTCTTCCATTCATAAACCCTAGTCTTCTATTTTGTTTCTGCAACTTCATCCCTTTTTTTTTTTTGACTCATTCTACTTTTCCGTCCTTATTTTCTTCAACATCGTCCATCTCTTTTTCTTCTTCAACGATCTTCTCTTCTTTTTCTTTTTTGGCTCTTCCTCTTCCTCTCCCTCCATGTCTCTCAGTTTCCACTTCTAACGAGTCTTCTTCTGAACTTCCTTTCTTCCGCCTTCTTCCCTCTTTCTTCTTTCTCGTCTCTGTTTCTCCCCATCTTTCACACTGTAACAGATCCAATACTCCCCTTCCTCTCCTTCTCTCAACTCTCTTCTCCCCTCTTTCTCTTTTCTTTTGAACAGAGCCGAAATATTGCCTTCGTTTTAGGATTTTAAAGAGAGAGAGAGAGGAGGCTCCCAATATCATTTAATAAAATTTTTAGGGTTTTTTTTTTTTTTTTTTGTAATTTACACCTTCAACTTTCCTGGATTTCTACCATTATTATTCCTATTTTATTACAATATAACTCATTTTTACTCTATATATAAATTTTCTACTCACCGTTGTTATTCGTTCCATTTAAATTCTAAAATGTCACGTTATACTTAAAATTATTTGAGAAGATTTTTCTGGATTCTTCGGTCGGTATCCACATGAGTGTGCGGTGCGGATATTTAAAATGACACGAGGCCGCTAAAGCGTTGTGTTCACTGAAATGTTGGTATTCACAAATGAGTGCATATGTGCGAATATTTAATTTCAGAATAACACGTAGTTGTGAAAGCGTTAATGTTCACAAAAATATTGATGGCCAGTCATTTCACATACCCCCTAATTATATAGGTGTGCATTGATAATACTTCAAAATTTAAAATATTAAATAACAAAAATAAAAATTTAAAATCTCAATTAAAAAAATACACGTACTGCACAATTAATATGGATAATTATACAAAAGGATTAGACTAATTTAATCATGGGTTTAAGGAGGTTAAACTGATGGATTAAGTACCTAAACCATCCCGCCACCGTTTGATCTTTCTTTTGTACCAAACTCTTGATGGGTGATTTATTTTTCAAACGTTGGCATCAGATAGTGACATGAAGTTACTATTTAGAACATAGTTTATAAAAGGGAAATTAACAAAACAAGCAATGTATTATGGGATCAAAGATAAGCCAACTACTGAACAATTTTTGCTGACAACTTAAACACCGAGCTATAAGAAATGAACGACGCAAAGATCACTGTTACATATTGAAAGAAACATGTATTCGAAGACGATACAGAAACATATTCTTTGCAATTCTAATTCTACTTCAGTTTATGCTAGAATCGTAATAATTAAAACAACATTACAACGAAAACAATGCTGGGAAGCTCGTCGTCGAAAACAATTCTTACATTTTTTGTTTTTTGAAAATGTTGTCGAACATCGGCATAGCTCTTGCTAGTCCATTATCGTCGTTCAATACTCATCACCAATGTCTTACTTTTTGTAACGAAAAGTATCTTTTTGCTGGTAGAATATTGTCATTTCTTTGTCAAACGTTGTCTTTCTGTAGTAAAAAATAATCTTTTAAATTTATTTAATAAAAAGATAATGTTTTATAATGTAACGATAATATTTTTTAACCCAAATGTAAGTATGACGATTATTTCTTTATTAGTAACAATGATTCTGTAAAGACAGTGACTCAGCATTAGAAATCTATCTGTGTGGGTCACGTGCCTTAAAAGGTTTGCTCTCACGTGACCGGCTAAAACAATGCAACTGTGCATGGCGGGAGTTAAAAGGAAAAACTTAGAGGAGAATTTGAATTCTATTCTGTTCTTGGGGTGCAAGAACAAAGGCGATCAGAGCAAGGTGACAATGGTGAGATTGTGAGTTGGAGCGATTTTTCTTCTTGCTGTGAATCTCAGGTTAGTCGGTGAAAGTGATTTCATTCTGGATATGAAGAGTTCTGTCTGTGTAAACCCTTGAATATATTGATGATCTAATAGAAGCTGCTGTTACCCGTGGATGTAGGACGAATTTGTCCGAACCACGTATATGCTTGTGTTTGCTATGTTGTTGTTCTTTCATTTCTTGGTTGTTATTACGTTTCTTGTACTGTGGTGTTCTGGGTTTTCGTTGAATCACTTCAGATTCTTTGTCAATGATTTTGTTAATTTTAGTTTATAAAATTCATGTGGATATAAATATTTTGGTAATTAAAAAGTGACCAAAAGTAAGAAAACAGTGGCTAAAAGTTGAAAGCAAAAATGTAAAAGTATGGAGTTTCGTCCTCTTTACAGAATTATATGTATGCTTATGGAGTTTCATTAAAGCAAAGTGCTTCCTTTGAAAGACTAAACCCTCTCTCTCTCCCTCTCTCTCTCTCTCTCTTTCTCTCTCTGTCCCCATAATCATCCATTTATTTATGCCATTAAATAAAGTTCTTTTAATTTTATAATTACTATTTTTTGGAATGTTTAATGCTTTATGGTAGGCAGGAAAGGATGTAGGTTCAAAATTGACTATTTGATGTTCGTGTAACTCGAATATCTCATAATCTCATTTACACGTGTAACTCGAATATCTCATAGTCTCATTTAGGACGAATTTGTCCGAACCACGTATATGCTTGTGTTTGCTGTGTTGTTGTTCTTTCATTTCTTGGTTGTTATTACGTTTCTTGTACTGTGGTGTTCTGGATTTTCGTTGAATCACTTCAATTGGTGCGGTGAGCGTGGAATTGGGGATTCTGTGATTCAAGATTTTGGGTTTTCTTGCTGAGGGTTGTGTGAACGATAGTCATAGCTAAATTTGAAGTAGACAAGTTTACTGGTTGCAATGATTTTAGTCTTTGGAGAATAAAGATGAAAGCATTGCTTGTCCACCAAGGTTTAGCCTCGGCAATTGATGAAGACGCAATGAAACTTCAACAAGAACTCGACAAGAACAAGGCAGATGACATTGAAGCGAAAGCACATAGTGCAATTTTGTTGAGCTTAGGGGACGAAGTCCTTCGGGAAGTTACAGAAGAAAAATTTGCCCTTACAGTTTGGTCAAAACTTGAAGCTTTATATATGAAGAGATCATTGGCAAATAGGTTATATTTGAAGAAAAAATTGTATACCCTATCTATGGATGACTCTAAAGAAATGCGGAGGCATTTAGATGATTTCAACAAGATCATACTGGATCTCAACAGTATTGGAGTAAAGGTTGATGAAGAGGACCAGGCAATTATTCTGTTAAGCTCATTGCCTAAGGTCTATGAACATTTTGTAGACACAATGCTGTATGGTAAACAAACCTTAACCATGTCTGAGGTTAAGGCTGCCTTAAATTCTAAGGAACTGCAGAAAAGAACGGATGCTAAAGAACACTCTGAAGGCGAAGGCTTGTCCATCCGTGGAAGATCTCAAACTAGAGAAAGTAAAAGCTCTAAGGGGAGGTCCAGATCCAAGTCCAAAACTGGAGGTAAAAAGTGTTACTTCTGTCACAAAGAAGGACACTTCAAAAGGGATTGTTATGACTGGAAGAGGAAGAAATCTGATAGAAAGCTTGATAAAGGTGAAGTTTCAGTAGCCTCTGACGGATACGAGTCATCAGACGTGTTAGTAGTATCTGTTACAGATTCTAAGGAGCAGTGGATACTTGATTCAGGGTGCTCATTCCATATGACACCTAGGAAGGACTGGTTACAGGAGTTCTGTGCTAAATCTGATGGGAAAGTTCTCCTTGGCAACAATCAGTCTTGCCAAATTGAAGGAGAAGGGAAAGTTCAGATCAACATGCATGATGGCTGCACTAGAACCATCCAGAATGTGAGGTATGTCCCTAACTTGAAGAGGAACTTAATCTCTATTGGCATGCTAGACAAATCTGGCTGCACGGTCAAGATAGAACAAAATCTAATGAAAGTGCATAAGGGTATTATGACTGTGATGAAAGGAGATCTTGTCAATGGCCTATACATTCTTCAAGGAAAGACCATTGTAGGTGAAGCCTCACAGGTACAACCGGATCTAAGTAATGATACTGTCCTTTGGCACAGAAGACTAGGTCATGTTAGCCAGAAGGGATTAATTGAGTTACAGAAGCAGAAGCTGATAAATGAAGTTGAGATATCAGAAATACCATTCTGTGAGATTTGCACACTAGGGAAGAGTACCAGACTGAATTTCAAAACATCACATCACAGATCAATGAGTGTATTAGAGTATATACACTCGGATGTTTGGGGTCCAGAAAAAACCCCATCAAAAGGTGGAGCACACTATTTTTTAATCGAAAACAATTCTTACGTTTTTAGTTTTTCGAAAATGTTGTTGTGATATCTGGGCCAACCCAACCCATAAAAAAAAAATTTAATAAATGAAACAACCCCCCTCTCCCAATCTTCCCCATCTTCTCAATGTTGGTTTCGCCATCTCCGCTAAGTTGTCGGCGAATAGGATTGGTCCTCCGGCGAGTAGTGTTTGTGTAAGAGGTAAATGGTCTCCGACAGTGTAACAATCGTTCGCATCCGAGGTAAGCCACGAATCTTAAATCTCTTCTCCTCATTAGTGTTTGATATTAAGCAATAGAATGGGTTGCTGAAGGTTGTGATTTAAGCTTTGAAGTTCTGTGGCTGACTTAGGTGAGACTTCAGCTGTGAAGGAAATCTCAGGTAAAGTTGGGATTTTTCTGTTGTTCTCAGTCCGACGATAACGGCGATCTTCCCCTATATATTGTTTATTTGCTTGTGGAGAAGTTTCTAATAGACAGATTGATCTCTTAGGGTTGGAATCTTGGTGTCGTTGTTGTGATTTCGTTTCCAGTGAGGTTGTTGATTTGCGAGGTATATTGTGGGTAAGGATTTGAAAACTTCCTTTAAAATTTCTTCTGAAGTTCCACGAATTACTAGTTGATTGGCTTGGTTGTGGATGTTGAGTAGAAATATTAATGTTGTTGAATTTCTCTGAAAAATTTTCCGTGTTAAAGGTGAGGGAAATAGTCGGCCGTTAGTCTGGCGTCATACGGTGTCCAGGATGGCCACGACTTTCATGGCCGAGTGCATTCTGTCCTCTGTCTGTGGCCAGGGAAATGGATTACATACCAGATTTCTTCTGGTTTGGGCTCAAATTATGAAGGATTTTGAGCCAGATTGATTACGAGGGATGTTGAGCCTAGATCAAAGGGGTCTTTGGACATTGAATATAAGAGTTTTTGGCCCAGATTAAGAGGGCCTTTGGGCACAGGCTATTAGGGGCCTTTGAATCCATATTTTTAAGCCCATGTAAGATTTCGGGCCGAATTCAAATTGTTACACTCAAACTTTAGACTCGATTATTTTAGGGTCGTCTGGGGTTGTTTTAAATTTTATTGGAGGGGTTGAGTTTCCGACTTTAGGTCATATTTATATACCTAAAAAATTTAAATAATAAGTTTTAAATTCATATTCTAATTTTTAATAACTTATTATTATGGTTAGGTTTCAATACTTAGAAAATTGTTGGATTTGTCTACCGTTGAACAACATTGAGCTTATTCAATTGGGCCTTGGTATTGGTTGACTCAAACCCGAGGTAGAGGTTATTTTATATTCAAGGCACATAAAATTATAAAATGTTTAAAATTGTTTTAATTTAAACATGTTGACTCACTGTTCAATTCGTTGTGTTTAATTTTTCATTTATTTACTGTTATTGTTAACTAGAGTAATGAGACAGTTATATGTGTCGTGTCTCTGGGCGCAAAACCCTAAACCTGATCAGGGTTTGTTTGGCTGATGCGATTGCGTGAATATCACCATTGTGTTTTATGTTTATTATTCTATTGTTCATTTTGTTATTTCTTATATTAAATTGTGAAGAATAATAAACTAAAATCTCATATATGACTCGTATCAGATAAAATTGAATATAAATTAATTCATAGTGAGTTTTGTCGACTCACCCCAAATTTGACTGTATTTTTCAAGAAATAATCAGAGTAGTTCCTCATTGACACCTCAAGAGAAAAATTTGGAGTTTCCCCAAATTTAGTTATTTTCCTACTTTGTTTAAAATACTAGTGATATTTTAGTGAGGTTTGTATCTGAATTTTATCTTATGTTAATTCCGTTTAATTTTAGACTATGCTAAATCAGATTATATTATTGTCACTTCTGGACCTTTATTTTGGGTCTAATTTGTAATGTAAAGTCTTAAGTCTTCTTCTGCTATTTATTGAATTTAGGTGAGGGTCGGACGATTTGGTCCTTTTGGGTCGGATCGTTCCCCGTTCTGTCTTAGGTCCCATTTGCGGCGTGACAGTTGTCGAACATAGACATAGCTCTTGCTGGTCCATTACTGTCGTTCAATGCTCATCACTAATGTCTTATTTTTCATAACAAAAAGTATCTTTTTCAGCTGGTAAAATATTATCGTTCATTTGTAAAATGTTGTCTTTCTGTAATAAAAAAATAATATTTTAAATCTATTTAATAAAAAGACAACGTTTTATTTTTCAACAAAAAAAATATATAAATATGATATTTATTCTGTCTATTTATTTATTAGTAAAAATGATTCTTTTGTCAATGGCACAAGTATGGAGTTTCGTCCTCTTTACACAATTATATGAATTTCATCCCCCCATAATCATTCACTTTTAAGGCCATAATTTATGACATTGAATAAAGTTCTTCTTTTTAATTTTATAATTACTAGTTTTGGGAAGAAATCATCCACTTTTAAGACCGTAATTTATGACTTAAACTTCTTCTTTTAAGGGTAATTATTCATTTAACCCTTCAAATTTAAGGTTTCATTTAACCGATATCCTAAATTTTAAAATTTTAAATCTGTCACCTCAAAGTTTTAGATGTTATCGTCCAAAATACCATCATCGTTATCAATTCGTTAAAATAGGGGCATGGGAATAGAATGCGCATCGAGGAGTTGGAGAACAAAATCACTCTTTAGTCTTCAAGTTTCTTCATCATTTTTCTTAGTTTCAAAATTCTTTTCTGCGTTAAAAAAATCATTTGCTACGAACGACCCCTTAGCTTGAGACTCAGTTTCAGAGCTCTCATAAGTATCGACAATGACTAAAATTTGAGACATTAATTGTCGTCGAAGCCTATCTCCAACTCTATGTGCATTTCACATTCCTATTTTAATGAATTGTTAACAGTATGGTATTGAACGATAACATCTTAAATTTTGAAGTATTATATTTGAAAATTTAAAATTTACTATATTTAAATTTGATAATTACCTTTCTTTTAATTTTATAATTATTATTTTTGGGAAGATGTTTAATACTTTATTGCTTTATGGTAGGCAAAATGTGTGTTTAAAATTGACTATTAGATATTCGGCCGACGACGATCAACTGCCAGTCGTTCGCCTTCGTCGCCATCACCTCTCCTCCGTTCAGAGCCAACAGAAGCCAGAGTCAGACCGTTTTGTCCCTACTTCAGTCGTTTGGATGTTCTTCGCCGGTGAAGAAGAAACCCAGCCTCTCCTCCGATCCAAAAAAAAAAAAAGCTGCTCCGAGCTTCAACCTGCCGCCCTCTGTCGCTGCGTAGAACCGCCGGTCGATTCTATTCAACCAGAGAACTGAAAAACAGTTGGCCAAATAACACAGAACAGATCTCTGTTCTTCGGTGAACAATATTCTGCAGTGCGGAGCTTCTTCGCACATGGTCGTATGAAATAATAAAACAAATTATAATTATTATTTCAATTAAATAATAAAACAAATTAATCGTAATTAAATAATATTATGTTTAATTTTTATTTGTACGTTTTTTTTACTTTATAATGTATTAAATATTGATTTGTGTAATTAACAATTTATTTTAATTATTTATAATTAATTATATTAATCACATCAATTAATATTTCATAATTAAAAAATTAAAATTAAAATATAATAAATAATAAGAGAATAATTTTGATAATAGGCCTGGAATGAAAGCCCATAAGGCCAGAAAGGGCTGATTTTTCTGGGCTTGGCCCAAATTCTGTAATGCAGAATAACAGTTTGGGGGGAGGAAGAAGAAGAAGCATTACATTACTGACGAAGAAGACGGCAGATATGGAGTTTCTATGCACGGTGTTGCAGGTCCTTCTATTCCTCTTTCTGATTGCTTCATCCGGATTACTCTCTGCCATATTCTATGAAGCTTACAGAAGAAGATTCAGCGACCGGTATTTTTCTGTTCGATTCGTACTTTTTTTGTGAACTTCAATCTACCCGCATTTTTGGTTTTTTTTTTCTCCTTCTGTTTCTTTCGTACCATTTTAATTCATGAAAAGCTCCATTTTTTTGTTTGATTAATGTTCGTTCTTTCAGTCATGCGGAAGCTCCCGTGATCTTAGAAGATCCGAATTCGTTGAAACAGGTAACTCTTGACATTTTTTTTTGTGTAATTCCATTTTTGGCGTACGTTAGGGTGATTATTGTTGGATTTTCTAGACTTGTTTTGGTAACTGAGAAGGAGGAAGGAATTAGTGGGTTTTGATGTCAACTTCTTATAGGTTATTTGTCCTTCTATTTTCAATCCGGCGGAAAAATATTTGTCTCTGATAATTCCTGCATTTAACGAAGAGCATAGGCTTCCTGGAGCACTCAAAGAAACCATGAAGTAAGTTCTAACTTAGAACTTCCTTCTATTCATAATCCATTGCCCATTAATTCTGTAATTCAAGATATATGTGTCTATGTATTTGTGTGATAAGTATATGGGTAAATGACAAATCAACCATCGTGGTTTTATATCAATAACAAGTCAACCACTATGGTATTTTTTTTTAACAAGTTAACCACTCACGTATGTTAAAATGACAAATCCAACATTACATAGACGTTTACCGTTAAAAAGCTAGGAGCCAACGTCTAAACGCCGGAACGACTCGCTCCAGCGTTCTGATTTTCTAAAGAATTCAGAACGCCCAACGTAGGACGTTCTGATTTTCTGAAGAATTCAGAACGCCCAACAGTGGCGTTCTGATTTTTTGAAGAATTCAGAACGCCCAACGCGGTGCGTTCTGATTTTCTGAAGAATTCATAACGCCCAATGCGGCGTTCTAAAGAATTCAGAACGCTGCGGGGCGTTCTGAAGAAAATCAAAATGCCGACGAAGAGACACAGCAAATTTCGTGGTGTCTAGTGCGCAAGACACCGCATATTTATGCGGTGTCTCAGCAAGGCACCGCATAATTATGCTGTTCCTCAGCAAGAGGCACCACATTTTTATGCGGTGCCTCAGCAAGGCACCGCATAATTATTATGCGTTGCCCCTCACCTGAGGTGTCAGTGAGGACACCTCAGACACCTCACCTGAGGTGTCTGTGAAGACACCTCCTTTTGAGATGTCTTGAAGACACCTCGTATGAGGTGCCTTACGAGGTGTCTTCAAGGCACCTCATACGAGGTGTCTTCAAGGCACCGCATAAATATGTGATGCCTTGCTGAGGCACCGCATAATTATGTGGTGCCTTGCTGAGACACCGCATAAAAATGCGGTGTCTTGCGATGTCTCAGCGTAAGACACCGCATAAAAATGCGGTGTCTTGCGCACCAGACACCACTAAATTTGCTGTGTCTCATCCCGGGCGTTTTGATTTTCTTTAGAATGTCCTTTCAGAACGCCCCGCAGCGTTCTGAATTCTTTAGAACGCCGCGTTGGGCGTTCTGAATTTTTCAAAAAATCAGAACGCCCTCGTTGGGCGTTCTGAATTCTTCAGAAAATCAGAACGTCCTGCGTTGGGCGTTCTGAATTCTTCAGAAAATCAGAACGCCGGAGCGAGTCGTTCAGGCGTTTAGACGGCTCCTAGCTTTTTAACGGTAAACGTCTATGTAATGTTGGATTTGTCATTTTAACATACGTGAGTGGTTAACTTGTTAAAAAAAATACCATAGTGGTTGACTTGTCATTGATCTCAAACCACGATGGTTGATTTGTCATTTACCCTAAGTATATTAATCTATACGGCTTTTCAACCGTGGCCGGTTTTTTCTTATGTTTTTATCTGTCTCCTCATAAATGGATTTTGAAATATTGGATTGAACATTAATATCCAAGTATGTAGCTAGGCATATTCATCTTTGCTGATCGTTGAAGCTTGGTTAGTTGTGTGTGGATTTGAGAAGAAGAGTATAGAACAATTATTTCTCGACTTTGTGGTAAGAATATTGGAAATCAAAGCATTCTTTTGACCGTCTTGCTTTGTAGTTATCTTCAGCAACGTGCAACGAAGGATAAATCGTTCTCTTATGAGGTACTTACTGTTTTACTCCTTTGATCGGCTGACTTATGAATTTATCTGGTTGTCAATGGAGTTTACAATTGTGCTCATATTAAAACTTCATTGTTTGATGATTCATTTTGAACATTTGATCAAAGTGAGTTTCAGCAGATCTTCACGTCTATCGTTTCTTGTGCTCCTGAATTTCTTAGTTTTTCGGTATCTTAGTAGGTGCTGATTGTTGATGATGGAAGTGCTGATGGAACTAAAAGAGTGGCCTTCGATTTTGTGAGAAAACACACTGTTGAAAACGTGAGGGTTCTAGCTCTTGGCAGAAATCATGGCAAAGGTGAAGCAATTAGAAAAGTGAGTCCGATTTTAATCAACTTTTCAGACCTTTTATTGTCTGACTCGAACTCATTGGGATTCTAATTGTTTTACATTTGTAAATGCGACATAAAACAGGGAATGCTTCACTCCCGTGGTGAAATACTTCTAATGTTAGACGCAGATGGTGCAACAAAGGTTAATGACCTCGAAAAACTCGAGAATCAGGTTTGATTCAACTCTTTTTTTCTTAGGAGAAACGATTTGTATCACAAAGAATTAGAATGAACAAGAAAAATAAAGGGCAGGAGGCCCCTCCCGAGACGAGTGTTAATATGTTACAATTCATTTTATCGTTTTATTCAAATTTCTTTCAACACTTGTGCAACTTTCTGATCTGTCAAAATATATGTGACAACTTATGTAAGTTTGGCCTTCTAGATCCATACTATTGCCAAGAAGGAAGGAACTTTGAGTAAATCAGGTTTCAGACTATCTGATGTTCCGGTTGTGGCATTTGGTTCTCGTGCTCACCTTGAGGATAAGGCTCTGGCTACAGTTCAGTCCTCATATTAGTTCTTGTCATTATATATATATATATAGTCGATTGTAGATGGTTTTGCTTAATTGAATCTTGTGGACTTGTTTTAGCGGAAGTGGTACCGAAATTTCTTGATGAAGGGTTTCCATCTCGTTGTTCTGCTGACTGCTGGCCCGGGTATTCGTGATACTCAGGTAATTCTGGTTTGGTTGCATGATTTATTCATAGATTTGAGCTTCTGTGTAGAGTTTCGGTTACTTCCTACTTTGCAGTGTGGCTTCAAGATGTTTACAAGATCTGCTGCTAGGAAGCTTTTCACAAACATCCGTCTGAAACGGTGAATAAATGTTATGTGATTTATTTGACTTGCATATATCTTTCGGCATCCGATTCAGGGTCAGCAGCACGCCTGGCTGAGGCGGCTCGCTGAATGTAGGCCTGGGTCAGATTTGACCGGGGGTCGGCCATGCCCACCCTCAAATGGGTCTGAGGTCAGGCCTGCTGGCCATGGACCTAGGTCGGCCTGATTTTTGGATGTCTGCGCTAGTGAAAATGTGTGAAGATGTTGTGAACTGAAAAACAATGTGGACTTGGTGCAGATGGTGCTTCGATGTTGAGTTAGTTTTCCTCTGCAAATGGTTTAGAATCCCGATGATTGAAGTAGCGGTAAATTGGTCGGAAATACCAGGGTCAAAGGTAAACCCAATGAGCATTCCGAACATGCTCTGGGAACTAGCATTGATGTCAGCAGGATATAGAACGGGCATTTGGAAGATTTGTTGAGCCTTTTACCCCCAAAGGCTGTCGACACTGCGCTTGTTCAGTCAAGCCAATTTGTAGGCTGGAGCTTTGGAACTCATGCAGAAAATTGGCAATTTGGCTTATGGAAAGATGGTTTATGCAATTGTTATCATCAGAAATAACACAAAAATTGATATCTTAAGCAAAAAACACTTACACTTTGGTTTATGCAAACATCGTTTCGAACATTCAAGATGCAAATTATGATATTATCAAAAGAATCGGATACTTTTGGCAATAAAATCGAAGTTATTTCTTTAAAATCAGAATAACACAAAAGGGTAATAAAGCTCGAAAGCAAAGGCCTGCGTTTGAGTTACAAAGGACTGGGATCTTTCCCATCTCTCATCCATCCATCCATCCATCCATCCTAGTTCTTCACCCACTTTTAGAAGCATTTCCTATGCACAATCGATGGCCCAGATTCGTCGTACTCTGCCTTTGCAATCCACATCTGCATTAAAAAAAAGTGAATATAAAACTCTCTGCCGATCAAAAGTTCAATGTTTTTGTATTTTTTGGGAAATGATATGATTAGCTCATTCCTATCTCTTCCTTGTCCACTCTATAATTGTGAGAAAACACAAAGGTAAAATGAACCTGTTGGAAGGTGCTCAAAGAAGCCAAGATGGAGCCTCCAATCCAGACACTGTATTTTCTCTCCGGTGGTGCCACAACCTTAATCTTCATGCTGCTCGGGGCAAGAGCGGAAATTTCCTTGTTCATTCTATCAGCAATGCCTGGGAACATGGTTGAACCACCAGAAAGGACAATGTTTCCATAAAGGTCTTTCCTGATATCCACATCACACTTCATGATGGAATTGTAAGTGGTTTCATGGATGCCTGCTGCTTCCATTCCAATCATTGATGGCTGGAAAAGAACCTCTGGGCATCGGAATCGCTCAGCACCTATGGTGATGACCTGTCCGTCGGGCAACTCATAGCTCTTCTCAACTGATGAGCTAGTCTTGGCAGTTTCCATCTCCTGCTCATAGTCAAGAGCAATATATGCCAACTTTTCCTTCATATCCCTCACGATTTCACGCTCAGCTGTGGTAGTAAAAGAGTACCCACGCTCAGTGAGAATTTTCATTAAGTTATCAGTGAGATCACGCCCAGCCAGGTCAAGACGAAGGATGGCATGCGGAAGAGCATATCCTTCATAGATTGGAACTGTATGACTGACACCATCACCTGAATCCAACACGATACCTACAAAGCAACAAAAGTTCCATCAAAGTTGCACTACAAGTAATGTGCATTGAGTATATACATGCATTGATTGGTCGCTCATCAATAATCTATAATACATTAATAAAAAATATATCAAAAGTTCAAACAGCCGTGCATTCAGCCAAGAGGGCCCTTCAATTAATGACCTCATGAAAAAGATGTAAACGCATTAATCTAATACCCACACCATTTCAAAGTGAAAAAAATGTGCAACGTAATGCTCACCAGTTGTACGGCCACTGGCATACAGTGAAAGAACGGCTTGAATGGCTACATACATAGCAGGAGTATTGAAGGTTTCAAACATAATTTGGGTCATTTTCTCACGATTGGCCTTTGGGTTCAGAGGAGCCTCGGTTAGGAGCACTGGGTGCTCTTCTGGGGCCACTCGGAGCTCATTATAGAAAGTGTGATGCCATATCTTTTCCATGTCGTCCCAGTTGCTGACAATACCATGCTCAATTGGATATTTCAGTGTCAAAATACCACGTTTTGATTGAGCCTCATCACCAACATAAGCATCTTTCTGACCCATACCAACCATAACACCAGTGTGGCGAGGACGGCCTACAATGCTAGGAAACACAGCTCGAGGAGCATCATCTCCCGCAAATCCAGCCTAAAAAGAAAGATAATTATCATGCATCTTGTACTTAACAAAATTACAGATTTGATTTCCTAAGAAACAGAAATTATATTCAGTACCTTAACCATTCCTGTCCCATTGTCACAAACAAGAGGTTGAATGTCCTCAGCATCCGCCATCTTCTACAACCTGCTCCAAAAACTACAATAGAACTTTCAATTGAAATTAGGTTCAATGTCTTTATAATTAAAAAAATGTAAATGTTGACATCCCCATAAAAAAACATATAAACCGGATTCAACACATAGCAGATCATAAACAAAACGAACTCAGATTCGAAAAAAAAAAAACAAAATGAGATTCATTTTAAAGGTCATAAATACCTCACATTATTGCAATATTAGAAAACATCATACGTATAAAATAGAGAAACACAGAGGAAGAGACACCAAACAGAATTCCGCTGTGAGATAGAATTAGAAGGGCCACGACTATGATAGAAACGCACATTTAGCTATGAAGAAGAAGAAAAACACAGTGAGGTTCTTAATACTGATTAACAATTTCTCCCTGAGCTCGCTCTGAAAACTCTACGACATAACCAACCTGAACTCTACAGAACCATAACAAAATTCATAAAATCATAACAATCATGCAAAAAAAAAACAGAAAGATGTGAAAGAAATAAATCCAACCAACATTAACGTCAGCCACTGAAATCGAACAAATCGCGCGCGAACCAAATCAAAGAAAAATATATGAAAAAGGACAAGATGAAAGGAGAGTCTAAACTGCAAAACTACGAGCAACTGAAGAATCACAACCTGAAAACAATGACAGCGACCTATAAAAATGCGAGAATGGCAGCACATCAATCGAGAAAGAGAGGACGAGAAATTAACCTTGGGAAGGCGAAGGAGGATGAAAGGCGCGCGATGGAGGGAAAGGGAAGAGGAAATGGCAGGCTTTTTCGAAGCAGAAATAAAGGAGGAAGGGATGAATATAAGATGGATATGATATTGAATCTGAACCGTAGGATTAGATTAGGGGTATTAAGTGGAACAGTCTGGATCGCTCGAGAGCGCGTCGTTTGGGCTGGGCTCGCTGGTCTGTGCGGTTATTATTCCCTCCTCCTACAGTTTCACACGGTGCTCCAGTCATTTTTTCCATACGCTTGACACTTTTACCCTTGGGCGTCTTTTTTTATTTTTCATTGCTAGGCACCCTTTTTGCAATTTTCAGAACTTTCATTCTATTTCCTGATTCTAGCTAAGCTGGCTTTCTTCATTCATTTCCAGCAATTAAAGAAAATTAAGAAACAAAAATAGAAATCTCTTTTACTAATTCTGCAATTAGTAATTTCATTAGACAAAATCAAATTAAAAGACTTGATTTTTTAAGATAATTAACAAAATAAATCTTGAATTACTGCATCAGTAATAATAATTAAAATCTAGAACTATGACAAATAAATAAAGCAATCATCGTTGTCATGTTTTTCGTTAAAAATTTATTTATTTTTCCTAGTAGTGGATAGTTTGTCTTTCCGCATCGAACTTACACATGAAGTATTTGTAGTTAAAGATTTACTTTCCACAACAGAAAACAAGTATCCTTTCCAAAAAAAATATTTTTCACAGCGAAAACGTGTCTTTTACTGCAAAAAAATAAGTGTTTATTTCAATAACTTACTCTAACAGACTAATTCATATATTGGTCGTGCTTAAGATTGAGATTTTGCTTTAGGATGAAGATTTGTTTTTCCCTCAAATTGTTTTGAGAAAACTAAAATTCAACAGCAGAAAACAAGTAACAACTACGAAAAATACATATCTCCACTGCAGAAACCAGCCTTTCGTGAAGGAAGATGCGTTTTTATTACAAAAAATACCCTTTATACAACAAATACTCAGTAAATTATTTTAAAAATTTTTAATTTTTAACGCAAAACGCAGAAGAAATATTTCCTCTGAGAAAAATACATTTTATGCAAATTATTTTTAAAAAATTTAAAATTTTAACATAAAACATGATAACAAAATTTGACTTCTTCTTCGTTTCTCATCATTTGATATTTTAGTAGTTCAAGATTCCATCAAACTTCATAGTATTCAAAATTATTTAACAAAAAAGAAAATTCAATATATTTATCAGAAAAAAAAAGGATAACTAAGATTCCAACACCTTCAATCTTCATACATGTAAGAAAATCATAGAAGAAACAAGAAATGAGGGCGACCCCTTAAATAAGACAGATCGAAGAGGGAGTAGAACAAAGATGGGAAGGGGAATTTGGACAAACTTGTTGGAATCCAGACAACAGCAGGAAGAACAGAGGAGGCCTGCAACGAGTTCTACAGAAATGGAGGTAGAATTACCCATCTGCGTGGATACTTTGGTCTCCCATCTTTGCCATCAAATAGCTGCAAACGAAGAGATGTCCAACAATCAACCAACAGTACTTCATCCTCTCAAATCAATCTATATAGAATACAATCATAAAAATTCTATCTTTCCAGCCTTCATCAGTTAGTTGTTTTCGAATCCATGAATTTCTAATCTTCCAATGCAGATACTCTCTGAGAAGTAACCATTAGATTCGGATCGAGAAACAAAATTGCCTCGGTAAGTCCGAGTAAAAATGTGGCTAATGTGCTCGCATTCGGTGTAAAGAGCGGTTTTTTTATAATTTGAAAGCAATAAAGAAACTCAAAGGATTGCTATCATCTTCGACGATAAAGAGTCAATTATCAATATTCAAGACAGTGTTAATATCACTATTGCTAAGTGGATCTATTATCGAGCATAAACACAAAGGATTTTACCTTTTTGAGTCGGCGGTGTTTGGCAAGGGCCCAGTTTGTCATAATGAGAGCCGCAACCACGAGAAATACGTAGCCGGCAATAGTCTGTGTCGCAATGTTGAATCCCACCCATTGGTATATCTCGGTCGTGTAATTCGCACATGTGACAATATTGAAGAGAAACCCGCGTGGGATTTGGTACCCTCCGTTGCCTTCAGGGCTGCGAAGTTTTCTCAACAAAATATGGCAATAAAAGTTTGCAACTTGACAAACTAAGCCAAACCCAAAGCCAATCTTCATTTGATGGTCACTAACAGGGGTGTAAAGAGGGTGATTCACATAATATGCAATATAAGAACCAAAGCTCCAATAATAAGCACAGTTTCTAAACACATTGGCAAGTGGCGAGGTTGCATGGCTGAATCGATGGATGAAAAAGGTTTCCATAATTCGTTTGAAATAGTGGAAACACCAGTAGTACAATGCATATGTTTGGACCGGATAAATGACCCGTTCTGCGGTGTAACCGAAAAACTGGTAGACCGGAAAGTAGTAAAAAATGGGGTAGAGGATCAATGGACCCAAGTACTCCCAGAAGAAAAGCGTTCGATACGAAACTTGAGGGCCTAAATCCTTCAAAACAACAGTTATGCTTTCCGAGTCGTTGCTACAGTACTCTTTGAGGGCTTTCTTGTAGTTCAGAACAATAGGCCTGTCTTTTGACCCCGGTTGGAATGGGAGGGTAAGTCGCTGCCTTGAAGGGTAGAACTTCTTGACTGTTCAAAAGGTTAAAAGCATTCAATTCTTGTGGATGGGCACATAATGGGATGAGTTAAACAAAACAATTATCAAAGTGCACAGCAATGGAATAAGTGACAAAAAGATCATTCCCCAAAACTATACACTGTAATTTTCAAGAGGAATAAACTGGAAAATGACATCAAATTGTTAGTGTTGAGCAGAAGGATTCACCTCTTGTCCTCCATATTTGATCAATTTTATCTGATATCACAGCCAAATTGTAATTTTACAGCATCAAAAACGCTAACTATCCCATCATTTATGCTCAAGAGTAAATGTTATAACTACAAAGAGAAGCATAAACTCACTTCGCTTATGAATGGCCTCCTGCAGATCTGCCACTGTAGCCTGCAAAACACAAAGACTTAAAAGGGAAAATGAAAGAGCCGCTTAAATAAAACAATCTCAGAGAGTACTAAGAAACCGCAAACGAACAACTTACGGAATCGCTGAGCTCAAGGCCACCCTTGACAACTTCTTTACCACTGCGTGAGACAACGGCCACCTTCATCCTTGGAGACGGAGAAACCCAAAAAAGCAAAGTATTCAAACGCAAAAACCCTGAATTCGTGAAGGAATTTAGGCGTACATCGGGAGACCCATAAGGAAGAAATGGGAGTAAGATCCGAAAATCGGTTAAAGAATGCAACTTTGGAAGATTGGGATTGCTTATGAAGAAGATGAGTGAATTAAATGGGATGTAGTTGTAGTAGGAGAGCTAACCGTGTGGGCGGATGAATTACGTCGCATCGTTTCTGCTGGGGGTTGGGTGAGCTCCGCCCAGTTGGGATGACAATTTATTATTATTATTAGGGAAAATGACAAGTCAACCATTGTGGTTTGGGGTCAATGATAAGTCAACCACTGTGGTATGTTTTCTAACAAGTTAACCACCAACGTATGTGAAAATGACAAATGCACCATCGCTATCCGTTAAAAAAAGCTGATGGCCTCACAATGTATGTCTGGACGCCGCGGCGTCCAGGTAATTTGCGTCCAAGCCATTTGCGTCCCTCTGTTAATTCAGCAGAATACATAATCCCAGCGGTTTGCGATATTCGCATGTATTCTGTCGTTTTCCCTTTATTAGCTAACCCTAGAGAAGTCTGAGCGGCGCTGAAGCGAGTAGAGAAAGAGATTTTGGAAAAGTTGAAGAATTTGTTGAAAAAAATGGCATCTTGGAGTGTTGCAGAAGCTGATATTAACCGTGAAGCTCAAGTGGGCCCTTCAGAGACATTATTGGCCAATGAGGAGTTACGTGGCCTTGGAAACGAAGTTGCTATTATTTTGCATTCTGTCTCAGCAAATTTAAACGAAGAAGACGATGAAGAACTCCGATCAGCATGCCAATCCACTAGTGATGAAGAGATGGACATGGCAGAGAGTAGACTGAGACGCCAACCAGAAGCAGAGTGCACATTTGTTGGTATGGGGCTTGGCAAAAATATAGTTCCTTGAATAAAATTAGAGAAGAAATTGTTGATTATGCAATGAATAATGGGTACGGGATAAAATTCACCCACAGTGATGCGCATCGATTGAGAGCTGCTTGTCAAGAAGGGTGCATGTGGCGGCTGCACGCCTCACAAATAAAAAATGAAATGACGTTTCAAATAAAGATGTACAACGACGTTCACACATGCTCCAGACAGATGGAAAGCCGCCATGCCACAGCCAAATGGGTGGCAACGCATTACTTGGACAGATTTAAAAGTCAGGCCGACTGGGACATATCTTCCATAATTGAGACTGTCAGGAAGGACTTCAACGTCAACATCACATCCAGCCTTGCTAGAAGGGCAAGAAATGCAGCTAAGAAAATTAACGAAGGGGATGCCAATGAGCAATACAAGCTCATATGGTCCTATGCTGAGGAGATTCGGAGGTCGAATCCCAGAAGTTCACTGCGTGTTGACCTCGATATGAGTGTATTTAAAATGATGTACATGTGCTTGGATGCATGCAAAAGGGCAGTGCTGAATGGTGATAGACATGTTATTTGTTTAGATGGCTGCCACTTGAAGGGAGCGACTCCGGGGCAACTGCTTACTGCTGTCACCATCGACGGGAACGATGGTATGTACCCGATTGCTATAGCAGTCGTTGAAGCAGAAAATAGGGCTTCATGGAGGTGGTTTCTAGAATTGTTGCTGGACGATCTAAACACCCCATCTGGCAATGGGTGGACGATTATTTCTGATCGACAAAAGGTAAGGTGTTATTCATTGCTTTTGCATTATGTGTTTATGTTTGTCATATATTACCAATGTCTGTCTCATATTATGAATCTTTGCAGGGACTAGTGCCAACTGTGAGAGAGGTGGCATGGCAAGCAGACCAACGGTTTTGCATCTGACACCTGTATATCAATTTTCAAAAACAATTTGAAGGCAGGTTGTTGAAAGATGCAATGTGGGCTGCATCAAGAGCCGCAACAGTGAGGCAATTTGAGAAAGAGATGGCCAAGTTATGTGTCCTTGACCCGGAGGCCCATGACTATTTACGTGGAATAGAGGCGACATGCTGGGCCAAACATGCCTTCTCTTCGATCCCAAAGTGCGACATAAGCCTCAACAACCTCAGCGAGTCCTTCAATGCCTGCATCCTACCCGCCCGGGACAAACCAATTTTAAGTATGTTCGAGATCATTCGAAAGGGCATCATGGGTAGGATCGTAAAAAAAAATGAAAAGATGGCTCAGTCGACCGAACGGTTGTGTTCAATGATCAGCAACCGCCTCCCCAAAGTACAACATGCCAGTAGAAATTGGAGCCCCCAGTTTGCAGGAGCTGCCCAGTTTGAGGTCACCAACGGTACCGACATGTACTCTGTTGATTTGGAAAGGTGTACTTGTACATGTTACCAATGGGAGTTGACCGGCATCCCGTGTGTGCATGCAATCCCTTGCATTCACTTCATGAGGCGATCTCCTGAGGATTTTGTGCATTGGTGCTATCACCGGGAAACATACATGGTGATGTACTCCCACTTTCTCCGCCCCTTAATGGACCAATCGAGTGGCCTCCTGTGACGAATCTTGATCCAATTACCCCACCGCCTTTTAAAAGGCTTCCAGGAAGGCCGCCCGTCTGTAGAATACGAGATGTGGACGAGGCCCCCAGCCGGACAGTGCTAAGCAGAAGACATTTGAACGTCACTTGTGGGCGGTGTGGGAGTGTGGGGCACAATGCCGGCACGTGCGAAGCGGGAGGCCAGTCCAGTGCAGGGGCTGGCAGAGGCAACAGAGGGAGAGGCAGAGGCGGCAGAGGAAGGTTGGAGGACACCTTTATGGGGTTCAGAGTCCCCGAGACAGCTCCCGAGACAATTGCTTCCCTAGTCCCTGAGACAATTCCTTCTCGAGTGTCTGAGACAGTTCCTGATAGAGTTCATGAGACGCAGGTCTGTGCATTATCACGTTATGCTTTCAATTGTTATTTGAAATATGCTCATTTCCTTTTCAATGTGATCTGCAGGAGTCTGATGCGGAAGGTCCTCCCACATAAACGTACACAAATGTGGACCTTAACCTGCCGTAATACAATTGTTTTTTCTTTCGACAAATGTAGATGACAGTGAAATGCCACTGATGTAAAGTTGTGTTTTTCTGATATAAAAAGATGTTTTGCAAATTAAAAGCTTTGTGTTAGTAAGTTAATGTATTTTTTTCAATTCCAGGGGCGTTACAACTAATCAATTGACCTGACTTGATAATTTTTTTAAAATTTTGACATAATGTACATTGTTTCTTTACTCCCCCAAAGCTACTTTCGTACATCCTGCACAAAAAAGAATCCCAAACAATTCCAGTATCATCCAAATCATCCGCTAAATGTAAACTATACATAACATCCAAACAACATATCATTGAACTAAACTACGCCTTCTTCTTCCTGGTCTGTTTCGGGCGCAAATCCGTGATCAGAAACGATAAGTGCGGGTCAAGAAATACTCTATCTGCTTGGGTGAACAACGGACCCTCATACTGAAAGATTGGAGGTTCGTGCAGGTGGAATTGTTCCTTAATATTGCACTGTCCTATCACCTCCATCCCCGCAGGGGTACATCGGAAGACGCCGAACGACCTGTAATGCAAAGGGAACAATTGGCGGTCAATTACGTGGAAAGCAATATTAAGAATGTACACAAGGGAAACTTCTTACCGCTGTTTGTCGGTGGGAGCTACGATAATGAAGATTGATTCCGGCAGTAATTTCTGGTAAGCGAATTGCTGGTGCAAGTCAACGGACGACATAAAACATTCATGTCTCGGGTGTGTCTGCAATGTAAACAACGCATTATATGATCTCAATAAACATTAACAACAACCTGGAGACGCAAGATGAATACTTACGTGAATCCATCCTACGGTGAGTAGATCGTGTTCATGTTGATATCTGAAAACATGTTCGTCTGCGCCGTCCGCCGCATAGCACTGCATATAAGTTTGGATGAGTACTTAGATAAAAGCTTATAAACTAGCACACAACGAAGGCCTCTCATAGTATCTGTCGTGCCGTTCTGATCCGGGAAGATGATATCGCTGACGACGTACTCATTGTTGATCAGCTTTCCCCCAAGAACTGCGCATGTCTCTATGTTCCTTCGAAGATTCCCGAGGCAATAATCCTTGAACTTACTCATCAAATCATGCGCCTGCAACCAAAATGTCAAAAAAGGGTGAGCGTAAACATTAATGAACACACATATATACCGAAATGAAAGACATACCACGCGCACAGTTTTAAGGGGCGGCGGCCCGAGAGGCACGGCTGGAGGAATACGGTGGCTGCTTCCAACAGGGGGTTCTGCCAATTAAAAACATGTCATTACATGAAACAAAATAAAGTAAAAAAGTGGAATTCGCGTTCAACGGAATGAACTTACAATCGAAATGTCGTATCTGGTGCGTCAGAGGAGGATGACGCGGATGCTAAATGGGTTGATCGCCTCTCACCTGGGTTAAGGGCTGCCACCATCTCACGATGCCACTCGGCAGATTGCATATGCCATTGTTGTGCTATGGCCCACCTATCTTCTGCGAGCTTGGCCGCTTCTTGTATTTGGACTTGTTGCATTTGCAGCTGCTCCTGCATTTTGTGCATTTGGGTCATGGACATATAATGGAGCTCCTCCATCCTGCTCATCCAAGCGAACGTCTCATTAGGCATCGAACTAAAGTGAGATGACTGAGGAGGAGGAGGTTGTTCATGCAACGGCACTGAATGCTTAGGCTCTGACAGGGGTGGATGTGTTGCTTCCTTCTTGGACTTGCGCATCCATTCCCCTCCAGTTTGGGTGATACCCATTCGGTCCAATAATGAATTGTTGTAAATGTCATTGACCGACTCTTCAATTCTAGGTTCCGTCTGCTGGATGGGGACCCCAAACTGCTCAACGATACTCTGGATGAACCAGTTGTACGGCAGTGACTTCGCCAAGTTGTTGAGCACCTCTTGCATGTGGCTCACGATGATATATCCGATGTCCACCTTTTGTCCCGTGAACACTTTCTCTAGCATATAGAGATCCATGCTGGTAACAAGGTCTCGATGCCCATTCCGAGGCAAAATTGTGTACGTCATTATCAGGTGGATCAATCGGGCTAAGGCATTCAACTCCTTGCCCTTTGGCTTGCTATACTCGGCAACCTCGGGATCCTTATGCAACAATCTAATCACCGCTAATCCACGTCCTTGTTTGACGAATGGTGGCTCCCGAGCCATATGATAATATTCATCGCTTGGCTCCTCCAGTACACATCCAAGCATAATGTTGACATCATTGGAAGTGAACCTAACCTCCTTTCCAAAAATATATGTATGCACCTCTAATGGTTGGGTGGAAATTCTCAAATTTGCATAAAACAATCGTATAACTCTCTCGCAATAACTGCCCCTCATCCGGCACAACCCGACTAACCCAGCAGCCTCAAGCATACGATCAATTCCCATCCCTGCGAATGAGTCCAAATCTACTATCTTTGACACAATAATTCTACGGTGTTGTATATCTTCTACGTACCGTGTTTTGCAATTCGGGTTCCAATATAGTTTAGACCTTGAACCCAGTTGAACGGGTTGGAACGGGACCAAGGAGCATCCGGCTTCTCCTTCTTCAGGCTCAGCGGTTTCTTCCACCGCCGCCACTGCATCGGCTTCGAACGACGCAGTTTGAACGGGTTCAACTGCCTCCATCGTTGCCTTCCCACGCTTCGAGGTCAATTTCTTAGTCCGGGATTGCATTCTGATAGTTGAGAGTAATTCACCAACCTGCAATATAATAACCCACACAACATGTCTAAGTTAGCATAACAGTATTTCCTCATAGCGTCGCTTGGATAATAAAAAATGTAATGAGACAAAAACAAAATTCCAAATTCATTTCCGATAACAGATTATTACCCCAATACTTATCTCCAAAATAATTTCAAGCTATAACTATCGATTTACAAATTTAAACAAAAGTTTAACTTGAATATTTCTTGCATGGTATAAGTCCTTAAAACCTTCACCAATACAACAATCTCAATGTACACTATGGTTTCACCTTTAAACAAGACCAACATCTAAATTCCTAGTTTTCACCTATAGTCTGAGAGCAAAATAATAACAGCTAGGTGTGAACCAAACTCAACAATAGTTCAGGAGCATTAACCAACACATTCAATAAATCCATAATTTTCTTTCTCCCATACTGTTCAATAAACGAAAAACAAGACAATAACATCTAAAAGTTTATCGCGCAATCAAAACCAATTTTTCCAGCCAAAACAATTGAACCAAATCGCAACATTATCAATGCCAGCGCAAAATGACAGAACACAACAACGTAAATGCTGTAGATCAGAACCCAAAAATCAAAACACGATCGGCTATTTTCTCTTCAACCAAAAACTAAGAATCGACATTTATACCTCAATCAAAAAAATGGAGAGCGGCAAATCGTCGGCACTGTCCTAATCACCAGGGGGTTCGACACCCGTTCGTTGTTCGGGCGCTGCTCGCCTTTCGGTCGGACGAAAGTCGGTCGTCGTCGGCTGGTTCGCTCGTCGCGGTTCCGTCGGCTGACTCGTCGGGTCGCTGCTCGTAGCTCGTCAGGTCGCTGCTCATAGCTCGCCGCTCGTCGGGTCGCTGCTCATAGCTCGTAGCTCGTCGCGTTCGCCGCTCGTCGGGTCGCTGCTCGTAGCTCTCTGCCGATAGGGTGAAGGCGAAAGCAAATCGGGTGAAATTGAAATTGGGCGAAATTTAGGTATATATATATATATATATATATATATTTAATTCAAAATCATTTTGGCCTGGACGCCGCGGCGTCCAGGCATACATTGTGGGGCCATCAGCTTTTTTTAACGGACAGCGATGGTGCATTTGTCATTTTCACATACGTTGGTGGTTAACTTGTTAGAAAATATACCACAGTGGTTGACTTGTCATTGACCGCAAACCACGATGGTTGATTTGTCATTTTCCCTTATTATTATCTTAATTAAATGGAAAATCATATTTTTTAATTAAAATTTATTTTAAATAATCTTAAAAAAGAAAAACACTAGACATTTCGTCAAACATCTTGTGAGCATTGATCTTCAAGCTCCTCTGCAACCCAACTTATAATACTCTCTTGATAGCTAATTATAACTTCAGAGTATAAGGAATTTCTAGAGGATGAACTTCAAGTAATATTGTCAGACAGTTCAGAAATTCACTAAACCTTTCGTCAAACGGGCTGTGGGTGTCTGAACTTTACCTGCAACTTGATTTCTGACCATGTCCTATCGTTTTCCAATACTCAATGGAGAGACATGGAAAGAGAGAGAGAGAGAGAGAGAGAGAGAGAGATACAAGATTAGGTTTGTAGATGTTGTGGACGACGGAGGCTCCGGTGAGAAGAGATACAACGACGACGATGGAAGACCAGGGCAGTTATGAAGTGCCTGCATGCTCCCTTTCTCCTCCGGATTTCTGAATCATCTTCAAGAACTAGCACAAATCCTGAAGCACTCGAGCGGATTTTTGGGCTTGTACTAATCAAATGTTTGACCAAAAGAGTTGAGAACTAACTGAAGAGACTAGAATAAAATAGAAAATCAACGAAGAACGATCAAGAAACTAAAGAACACATGGTGGGTCTAGTTCTTCCAGATCACAAAAACTCACGTTAAAAATGAAATCTTTCTGGAAAAAAAAAAAAGTAAATCTAAAAAAGAGTTATGATTTCTCTTTAAAAGACAACCTAACTAAACTGAACCTACCAACAAACCAAATCGAGTTTGAGTTACCCCAATTTGATCAAAGATTGTGTTCATGAATCTTGTAATGTGTACCTGTTTTTTCTTGGGTTTCAGTCCATAATTGTGCACAGCTCATCATGCGTAGGCAATGATTGACTCGTGGTGCTAACGCATACAAGTGAACATGTACAATCTCAGAAATAATAAAAAATACATAGTTTATAAGTAAAATTCCCCTCTTTATTTAATATAATGCATTTTTTACTAACCTCAAAAATAAAATTGTGCTAATTTTGGTCAAAAGCGGACAATATTATATTATGAGCACTAAAAAACTTTATAAATGATATCAAAGTCAAATCTCAATCATAAGTGTGGCAACTCTTCCTGTAAAAGCAAAAATAACCCTGATATGAGTTCGGGTTATATTAGTAAGAGTGTACAATCTCATGTCGTTTCAGAAAGTGACAAATCCATGGTTTCTAAATAGGTTTATCCTTCATACATATTTAATACAACACGTTTTGAACTAATTTTAATAATAAAATTATACAAATTTTGACTAAGAAGAAACATTATTGTACTAATATCACGGTTAGTGCTCAATTAGTTGCACTTAATACTTTCCAAATTATTAAACACATGCAGTGGGGAAAAGAATATTTTATTAATTGCTAAAATTTGACAAATACAGGCTTGAAAAAACCCAGAAGAGAAGACAGACACAGAGAGAAATTCAGCTGGGAAGAAGAAGATGAAGCAAATGATTAAACCCTCTTGGGGAGAGCGTAGGAGGAGAGAACGACGAGCAGAATAGAGCAGATAAAAGCGAGAAACAGAAGACTGGCTGCGGCGTAGGCTTTCTCGTAGAACGTCGTGAAGTACAATCCGGCCAATTCCAAGGCTGTTTTCACGTCCTTCGTAACTCCAAGTCCGGCCGCAGCTCCGGTTGCAAGAAAGTACGACAAGAACTGCATAAAATAACGACATTTCCGTCAATCTCCAGCCCAGAATTTCTTACCCAGATCGAGTTCGATCGAAGTTAACAAATCACGATTTATATTTATTTACCAGGTCGCCGTAGAAGTTGAAAACCAGAGGGCCGTCTCCGTTCCTGACGAGATTGTAGAGGGAGAGGGCTATTTGCAAGAGGGTATATACTATTCCCAACACAGTTGCAGCGACCATATATCTGCCATTGTTTCTTCGAGTTAATCAGAAAGTTCCCATGGCGTAAAAGTTGCAGAAAAAAAAAGAAGAGAAAACGAAGAGTTTACCGATATGCAATGACGTCGCTGAAATGGATTTTCAAAGCTCCGTTATCAAGCACCACCGTCTGTGAGTTCGAGGCTATGATAATCATAGATATCATGAGGAGGACGAAGGTGACAACCTTCAATACCAGAGTCACTATCTTCGAGGCTGATCCTGCCATTTCTCTCTCTCTCACTCTAAATCTCAAACTCGTTCGATTCCGATGAAAACGGTGAACTTTGCTTAAACTATTATAGCTCTGGATTTGCAGAGGGAAATTGCCAAGAAACTGCAAGCTGGAAGTAGGAAATTGAAAGGAAGAAGAAGATCATACGCCATAATCATCGTTTACTTTGAATATTGAAACCCATATGGCCATTTGCAGGAGAAGCCGGATTCATTGACCCATTGAAGAAGACGACACACACAGACTGTACCCTCAGTTTCTCTCTTCCGAGTTTCCTACACTATATCAACAGTTGAATATATATTTGTCCGATCAAATCAACTTCTGATCTTTGAATTTAAGAAACTCGGTTAGCCTCAAATAATTATATTAAACTAAATTATATTCCACTAATCACATTATTAATCAACAATATCATACCAGTTCTAGCAAATATTAGTAAGAGTGCACAATCTCATATAAGTAGAGTCAGGTTGGCCAATAGACATTGTAAATCATTAAAAACTCCAATCGAATCCAGTTGACTCGAGATCTGATAATCCTTGCACTAATTAATGTTAATTTAATATGCTTTTAATGGGGAATAAGTTCTTCGAAATTTGACATTTTGTGTTCTTTGAATTACCAAAGTCAAACGTCAATAATCATTTAACAAATGTGTTCTTCAATCTCACAGCCGACATGTGACTGGCTGTCGTGAATGATGTAACTCAACCTACGTCGAGCTCCTCCGACCTCCGCCCTCAGCAGCCGCCAGCCATCAGCCACCACTCTTGATCACTAATTGGGTAAACGTCTATTCATTTTGACTAAGCACAATAATTTATTAAATAATAATAATTAAAATAGTAGAAATAAAATTCATAAATACAATATTATCCGCTCTGTGCTAAATCTCGTTCAGTTTTATTTTTGAAGTTAGCTCAAAACGCGTTGTGTTAGGTATGAAGAAAAACTCTACTTTAAAATCATTCATTTTTCACTATCCCAAACAATGTGAGATTTAACACCTCCACTGGTATGTAATACGCTCTCACAATCAACAGTATCTTGTATCGTCATTGCCTTTACATGTTGGACTGCTACACATGTAATTGTTGTGCAACGATTGATGTGTGAAATAATATTTTTAAAAACAAGATCTTATAAAAATATTACGTGCAAACGTTAATTAAGTGACATAACAACCAAAAAATCAATAAAAAAAAAATAAAACTAGGAAGGAATGAAATTAGAAAGACATAATCATAGAAAAAAAATATACGAGACTATTAGAGTTTATACGATTAAAATTCTTGGTTCTCGGGGTTTAAAATTATTAACCTTTTATTAACGGGTATAATATAGTAAAGTTTAATTAATGAATGTAAAGTAATTAAACATTCGATTGATCTTCGATGCACGGTTAAGAATAATTCAAATGCAGATTGAAAAGAAAATGAATTTGATACGTTCTAATCTCTGATGAACGGTTATTAAAATTCATAATTAAATAAATAATTAAAAAAATACAAATTATCCATAGTTTTATTCGTCATAAAAACCATGTTTTTGTCATGCTAGACCGGTCGAGGTCGAAACTTTGCCGACGGCTTCTTCCTCCATTTCGACTAGTTTAGCACAGAAAGTCTCAAGATCGCGTACCTCGTCTTTGAATCCGAATCTGAATTCCTTCCATTCGTATTGACCAAACCCGTTCTTCGTTGCCGGATCATGCACCTTTCCGAGTATGTTGAATCCCTTTTGATCGATCGAAAGAATGCATGCGTCCTAACAAAAAAATTTGAATCATTTTTTGTTTTCAATAGATTTTGGCAAGTCATTTCAAGTGTGAAAAGAACAAGTTCTTCGTCTTTTTCTATGTGCGTGGAGCTTCGGATCGTAGCATCGAAGCTTATTCCAAAAACGAAAAGTTCGATTACATGAAGTGAAACACGAATAATATTATTGCTTTCTATCTATTTTTATCAATCTCTCTCCGTTATATTCGAACAAATCTGTCCAAACCCCCTACTTCTCTCGTGTCTTCTAAATCTCTCCTCCGCCATAGATTTCAACTCCTCCCGATTTCAAAAAGATGGTCGGATCAATTCACCGAAATCATTTTTTTTATAAGAAACTTAGTATTAAAAACAAAAAGATATAAGAAGTCGGGAAAAGAAAACTCAAACCGAACAGAAATCAGCTAACGAAAAACAATTTCCTTCGTATTGAAAAGAAGCATATTAAAAAAGTAATTTTTAAAATATTTAGAAAGATAAATACACTGTGCAATAAGAAAGTTAACTCTGTCCCATAAATCATTATTCAGAGATTTCTCCACAAAAATAATCTGATTTCGATGAAACCAATTAACCCGATAGCTAGAATTGACAATAGCCAAATTAGCTTGATCTTCAATGCGCACGTATTTATTGCAAACACGAAATATGATCAATCAAAATAAGAGAATCAGAGTTCGAGAATCAAACCTTTGCAGTCACGTCCAAGTAACAAAAGCAGAAGAGAATGAGGGCTTTCCTCCTGGCTCCGCTTCGGTTAATCCCGTCGATGAGCTTTGAAGTAAAAGGCGCTATCGACAAAAACAAAATTATAAAAATGCAAAATAAAAAAAATCAAAGACAGATAGAAATGATTGTATGAAATCAAAATTTGGAATCTCACCTATAGGATTTATTTTGCTTGTGCTCATATCCTCTACATCTACTTCATGATTGCATCCGTTACCATCAATAAATATGCATGATCTGATACCATTGTTCATATCATATGATTTATTAATGCATTTTTCAAAAAAATGTTAGAAATCGAGCAATAAATCAAAAAAGACGGGGTAAATATCAATAAATTGGACTAAACACTTCTTTGATCTTTTCATCTTCTTCCCTGGTAATGGGTTGCTCATGAGTAATTTGTACTTTAGCTCATGACAATGGCATTTACTGGGTTTTGAATTTTTCTTCAAAAACCAATCGGATTGAGGGCGGCTTTTGTTGTTGTTCTTTCCCAAACCAATACCCAGTTTCTCGTATTCGATTTCGGTTCTAGTTGTATACGATTTTTGAGCTGGTTGTATTCTACATGTAGAGCTATATCTCTGAATCATTGGGTTTACTTCTCCCTTTTCCTTCGCTCAAGGTGTTGCAGAGCATTCATACTAAACAAGACATTTTTATTTAAAAGATTTCCTCTATCAAGTTCATACTTAAACTTGTGACAGCCCGCTTTGTGAAGTTCAGGAATGACCCAGGTGTGAATCCGATCCATATTAGTAGGGTGCACAATCTCACATCGCTTGGGAAAGTAGAAAATACATGGTTTATAAAATAGAGTTCTTCTCTCTACCTAATACAATGCGTTTTGGACTAACCCCAAGAACAAAACCATACGGGTTTTAACTCAAAGCGGATAATATTGTACCGTGAGCACTGGAGGACGTTACATAACTAGAGAATGAGCAAGCAAACTCAAATCAAATACCTTGTACAAGATAAATGCAAGAAAAATAGTTTCAAAGAGTAAAAATTTGCATACCTTATATCAAATTTATATATCACATAATTTTCACGCTCGTCCATTAACTCCACAAGGCTTTCATTTCGATAGATGCAGCCGAGACCGGAAGAGTTTAATACACCAGAAACAGTGTAATTGAATTCGCTAATGGCTTTCTGTTCGGAGATTATTGCGTCTCTGAGTTTTTCTGTAATTACTTGAGCCTATTACATGAAGATATAAATGCATCACTATTCAACATTATTCTTACTTTGTAGCTGGAAAGCAAAAAATTGAAGAAACTAAATGAAATTCTGGGATTTCAGATAATCAGCCTCATGAAACAACAGTAACAAGAAGGTTCAGGGGGGTTTAATTCTGGCTCAGTTTGCTGAAGGTGAGGAAGAACACGAAAATTACCCACCTTCGGCCATTAAACGGTCCAAAAAGAATATATTAACCATAAGAGCATGTCTCCAAAAACTATGAACCAAAAAAACAATGGATAATTATCAATCTGACCCCTAAAATTTAAAACTTTAAATTTTCAAATCTAACACCTCAAAGTTTGAGATGTTATCGTCCAATACCCTCACCATTATCAATTCGTTAAAATAGAGGCGTAGGATGCATGTGGAGTTGGAGTAGGCTTCGGTGACAACCAATATCAAATTTTACCCATTAGCGATACATATGAGAGCTCTAAAATTGAGTTTCAAGCTGATAAGTCATTCATAGCAAATAGTGTTTCTAAGGCAGAAAAAGATCCTCAAACTAAGGAAAACGATAAAGAAACTTGAAGACTGAAGAGTGATTTTGTTCTCCAACTCCACGTGCATTCCACGCCTCTATTTTAACTAATTGATAACAACGAGGGTATTGGACGATAACGTCTCAAACTTTGAGGTGTTAGATTTGAAAATTTAAAATTTAGGGTATTAGTTGAAGGAACTTCCAAACTTCATGAGCCAAATTGATAATTACCCAAAAACAAATTATATAGTAAAACCAGATTAAAATGTCCACACTGATGAGTCTCGGTTAGTAAGAGTTATAGATAATCTACAAAAGTCGAACCACAAAAAAGCATTACCTTTTCATTCTTTAAAGGAATAATATCCCCAGTCAGTGCAACCCGAGCCGGTAACTACAAGATGTAAAATATCTAAACATGGTTGGATTCTTGGTAAAAGTGAAACAGTAAAGCACACTTTCAGAATTAAGTACTCCTCCAGAAATCTCTCATAGTAGGAAAAAATGAGTAATGAAGCTCTAAGCCCACATTGCTAACCTTTTTTATGAGTCTGAGTAAGCTAGCCAGTGGACCAGGGAAAGGACTGGTCACAGCAAGTGAAGCACGCTCATCAATGATAGTGTTCTGCATTAACAAGATTATACTCATAATATGTTAGACACTCCTGACTAATCAATCCATCTCTCAGTTATACCCGGAGAAATTTTTCATATTTGCACCGTTCTTTCTGCAGAACTCGTAAACTTAGAGATTACAGAGAAAAACAACACCCACAAGTTAAGCTTTGATTCTAAGAAAAGCGCAAGCACCGTCCGACTACGAAAAGCAGTTCAAAGCTTCTGTTGCAATCCACAACTATAAACTCTACTCTAGTTTAAGGTCTAATTTAACTTTAACAACTAGATAAGAGCTCTCCTCCCTAACAACAGAATTCTGAATTAGAGATAAACAATAAACATGAAACCGAATACACAATTTTGAATATAAGCTTCAACCACGATCATAAGCCCGGAGACAACGAAGCAGAAAGAAATTTTTCTAGAAAGGATTTACTTGTTGATTCTAAAATGAAGAAAATAAGACATTAGGAAGAAAAACAAAATCCCAGCATGAGCACCAAGATGTATGATGGAAATAAGGAAATTAGGCTCATGACAAAATAAATTTTGTAAATAATACACACCACATTATGCATATCTTTCTCAGGAACCCAAATATATGGCTTTCCTCTCTTCAGGATGTATTTTATCTTCGTTGAGTAGATGTCCTGCTTACTACACAAACACACAATATATGATGAAACCAATGATTTCTTTGTAGTTTAGAAGCTGAATGCTCCAAAAAGAAGAAACAAACTGTCTGTCAAACCCAACTTCCTCGTTTATTGATTATATAGATACTGAAAACTGAAAATTTCAGCACTGACATTTTACTTTACTGGAATAATGAGATTGCTTCATTTCTTTTCAATCACTGGGTTCATAAAAAAGCAGAAAAAATTAACAGAAATTTACAACAATAGAATGGGTACCTTCCTTTCCCATCAGCTTTAATGGTGTTAAGCTGACCTTGCCAATTTGAAGCTAGGATATTCTGCACTCAAAATATGAAAATTTGACGTTGGAAAAAACCTTGCTGGAACTTGTTAATATTTGTTAAGCTGAGAGAGAGAGAGAGAGAGAGAGAGAGAGAGAGACCTTGCACCTCTCAGCAAACGTCAAGACCATGGCTTTTTTCCCTTTCATCGCTTCTTGCCAATCAGAGAAGGATCTGTCACCAAGTGCTCCCAAATTTCAGAATCAAATGCTAAAAAACGAATCTTTCGTGGGTTTGAGATGGGTTTTAAGGCCACAAACTGCAAGTGTTTGGATTCAGTCGACAGCACGCAGCGCGAAATACACGTTAAACGGTAGGGATGAAGCGGGTCGGTTCGCTCGGATGACAATAGAGTAAATCTAAACAATCGGTTTTCCACTTGACCGATCGAAAAATAAAGAGAACCGAATCGAACCAATCTTCTGAGAATCGATTTGGTGGGTTCAGGAAACCGGAGGAGCAGGGACCAGGGAGGCAAAAATAAGTTTATTAGGGACTATGTGTTATTTGATAAATATTTGTATGTCATTGCTTAAGTTTTAATAATGAAGGGGTAGATTTCAAATTGTAGAAAGTAAGGAAGTTAAAAAGGCGAGTCAGTTGCGTCTGTTTTCTAAGGGAAGGGGAGAGGACAGGCATGGACGACGGCGAGAACAATCTCTCCTCGCAATGAAATATTTCTCAGGTCTCTCAATCTGCAGATGGAGCATTCCCTTGAAGTTCTTCGTCCGTGGATTCCGTATCGAGCCCTTTGTCTCCATTGTTTTCATAATCTTCCGTCTTAGATAGAGATCTCTTTGTCACTTCTTTGGAGATGATGTACCAGTTGTTATCATCTGAATACCATTCCCAAGAGATCAATAATCTCACTCTTGCTTGCTTCGTCATCGCTGGCTTGGACATTCTCGGAGCTCCAAATCGAGGGTGCACAACTTTCCCGCCATTTTTCCCCTTTCTTTTTCCGTTTGATTCCAAGAAACTGCCTACGATATCAGTAATTTAGCTACTATTGTTAATACTTAATTGGGAGCTTTGATCTATTACTACTCTCCTCGCTTGAGAGTTGGTGAAGTTATCGTTTTCATTCTAGTTTCATATTTCTGAAAAAGATTGAAAATTTGGGAATTCAACATGATACCAGTTGAATTTTGCATAAACGGGCTTAAAGTGATTGCATTTTCTTCTATGCTCTGGTTTTAACCCTTTTTTTTTTGTTAAATTACATCTTTTAGTGTAGATTTGGTGTGGATTTGACCCATAGCAGTCGAAGATCACAATTTATAAGTAGAATTTTATTCTCTACTTAATACAATGCGTTTCATGTTAACCTGAAAAAACAAAATCGTAAAAAATTTGACTCAAAATAGATAATATTATATTGGGAGGACTAGCAACGATACGTGGTGTGACCAATGAGAAACCTCCAACAACCTGATGGATGGTGATATACGTTGTATGAAACAGACAAGCATGAAATAGTTGTAAAAATGTAGTCATCTTGTCTTGGCAAATAGAATTTCTAGAAACAAGAAACGTGCAAGCTTTTGATGGTGAATTTCACGGTCGATCAAATAAGTTCGAGCGATACCTGTTATGCATTTAGGCAAGAAGATTACACTGTTAGTGTGAATACTAGAGAACAATCTAAGAGGTTCAATTGCAGGGTTGGTTCTGCGTTGAAGATTTAGGGGCTGATAAGTTCTGCTTTGATGACATGTTTGGAAAGAGGTGTTTACTTTATTGTTAGCAGAAAACACAGGTTTGGACTGAAGTGAAACTACATTGAATCAATCCTGTGTGTTGAGCTCGGAATATCAGAGGCGTCTGCTCGGAAAATCCGACTCTCTAGTAGGTACTTCTGTTGTGTTTCTCCTTGTAATTCTACTTTTTTTATTCAAAACAAGCTATCATCTTCCTCACCTTGGTGTATACATGTACAACTAATTAGTGTACCGTTTAAAAACATTACTTTAAGAGATATTTCTTTTCTGGGTTCTTTCTGGTGCTCTATGCCTGTCATTGTTCATGAAGAAAACTACTTTGCAGCCACCAGATATTGACTTATGAGGTCCAACTCCATATTCCTATCATTGTTCTGTAAGATAACTACTTTGCAGCCATCTGATGTTGAATTATGAGGTCCAAATTTGTATTCTAGCAGCATCCTAAACTTTATTACACAAAAGCTTCGATATACTATAGATCTGCATGCACAAGTAGTTTCTGAAGAAAATATACACATGATCAGATATTTTTGACTGTTCATCTTTGAATTACGGTATGATCATATAGTGATTGTGTTATCAGCAAGTAGATACCAGAATCTAGAATATAAAAAGGCCCTGGGTAAAGGCAATTATTCTTCATTCTGCAGGGTGGTGGTGGTGGGGGACCCCACGGCCATTTTATCACGGGCAAGTGCCCCCCAATCTCTGTCCTTTCAGTGAAAAAAGAAGTGAAGAGCAGCTCAGAATTCAACTCTTACCTTTGCCCCTCTGTTTAGTCTTTGGGTGGTACTTATTCACTCCACGTCCTCATCCGGTCATCCCTGCCCCACTCTCAATGATTTGATCTAGACTGTGTGATTTAGATTTCGATCAGACGGCTCATCTCTTCCCTGACATAGCTGTGTGGGGTTAACATGTCAAACTAGGATACAAAAAACCATGGAAGGGCAGTAGCCAAGTTCTTAGTAGCAGGCTGTGGAAGGAGAGGGAAGGTAGAAGAAGAAGAAGAATTAGTTTAAATTTGAGAAATTAAGAAGATTATCGCTAACAGCTCATATGCATTATTGCAGATAATAGACAACTCAGGAGACACGGAGATTGATTAGAAAATTGAGAAAGCCAAGACAAAAAGTCCAAAAGAGTCTCCACTTGATCAATGTAGCATAGAATGTTTTAAACACCATTCATTGTTCTACAGACATTTGCACATGAGCAACTCCAGAACTACCAAGAACAAGCTAAAAAAAAAAGACTGATATCTGTTTGTTCTTATTTTCTGATCTGAGTTTCTGATGGGGAAGAAGACAGTGGAAGAACTTGAAAATTGCTTGATTGATGATTGAGGTCTCTGGGTTTGTTCTTGTTGACAACAATGGTGATATAAGACTTTTCTTCTTCGTCTTTACGAGTGCTTTTCTGTTTCTCATCTTCGTCCATCAATTTTCTTCTGAGTTTCTCTTCTGCTTCCTGCATGAACTTGAATTTTGGTGGGGGAGACGATCTTTTTCTGTTGAACTCTGCGTCCGATGCGGATTCGAAGAGAGGATTGAATTTGTGATGATTGTAAGAAGAATCCATTGGACTGAAGAGAGTCGGAGAAGTTAGAGGAGTCAAGAATGGAGTTTCTACGGCGAGAATCGAATCACTCAAGCTTCTACTTTTCGACCCTTTTCCATCATCTGACTCTAAATCTTCCTTTGTTTCTTCGGTGATGGTGAAGAGAAATCTTGGAGGCAGTCGCAAAAACTCCGATTCAATCCCTTCTTCTCCAAATGGTTTGGGCAGAAAATCTTTGTTCGACTGAATCTGACACTCAGTTTCTGATTCACGAGAGACGAGATTTTGAGGATTGAAAGCTTTTCGACTCAAGGAAGAAGACGAACTTCTGCAACAAAACATGTAGAAAAGCTCTCTGCTCGGATTGCTGTAATCATCTTCAACCTCTCTCCCAGTAAACCTCTTTTTCCACCATAGCAGATAGTAGAGCTCTGCAACGAGGGCAAAGAAAAGGCAGCCAAACACTACACTCAGACCCAGTCCGACACTGCTCAAAGATTTCATTTTTCCCCTCACAAAATCTCAACTTCCATTACTGGGTAAGATTTTCTCGTGGGAAAATTCAAGAAAATGAAGGAAATTTTGAACAGCCTCGATCTTTTTCTAAAACCCAAATGACGAACTCAGACAAGAACATGAAACGATCAACAAATCCAATCAAGTTCTTCTGTAAACGACTAAACCAAACTAACCCATTGGAGCAAGAGGTTCACTTTTCCTAAAAGAAATCAAAACGCTAATATAGTAAAGATTAGAACACCTTTTCTTTCGTGTAAACCCCACCACCCCAGAAGAGTCCAGAGTATAGTCACAGTCGCTATTACCCTGAATGAAATTCTTCTAGCATTCCGCCTATATCCCCCAAATCCTACGAGGAGAACGAGTGAGGGAGAGAAAGAGAGAGACACTGAACCTTAAAACAGAGATGAAGTCGAACGAAAAAAGGGTATAGTCAAGTCAAAAACACATTTTTACCCTGCAGACAACCTTTGTCATATTCCTAAATACCAAGAGAGAGAGACAGCGAGAAGTTGAGTCAGGAGCTGAAAGAAAGAGAAAACCTGGGTTTAAATGGGAGGGAGGTGGAGTTGTTGGAGGGAAGCTCACATGTGAAGGAAAGGAACAGTCAACCGAGAGACTGATCAAGGCGACAAGTGTTTGATTATTCTTTATCTCCTTCTTCACCAACATTGTATAATTCCTGCATAACCACAAATCAGAAAGAAATATCCCGCCATTTTATGTAAGATTTGAAGCAATAATTGATCCCAAACGCTTTAACAAGTAAAAGTTTAAATAATTGCCCCTTCGATCTCAAAAGTCCTACTTTTGATTTTGAAGTCACTTATTAATCCTTTTGTCATAGTTGCTTTTGTCAGGGATTAGCTCTATCATTACACTCACCAATCCATAGACTTTTTTGTCACATGCCCCCAATATCAATAGACCTATAAAGGACAAGAAAGAAAAATCATTCTACTTTTCCAGTGTGTTTTTTAGGGGTTGAAAAATCCTTGGCTCAAAAAGGGGAATTTGGTCTAGTGGTAGTGAAAAATCTTTTTCACTACCGAACAATACCAGCCAGGCCTACTTGCACTGCACAGCACAGCACGGTTCCACTACCCCTTGCTTTTCTTCTTCCTTTTTACTCAATACCTTCAATTTGACACATTTGCCTTCCGCATTCTTTTTTCACAAAAGGAAAGAGAACCAAAGCGAGGGAAAACTAGGAGATTATAGCATTTAACTTTAAATCTAAGTCACAAACAATGTATTTCTAGTGGCTGTAAAAAGGAAAAACAAAAACTCATGCAGGTCGTCCTCAATTTCCTTCGAATTTAGGGTCGGCCATCACGTAATGGTACGCAATCACCAGAGCGAAGATGAAAATGCCAAGGAAATTGGCAAGAAAACCCAATTGCTCGTCATCGATCATCTGCCCATGTCAAAGGAAATAAAAATTTGTCAACACTAGAGCTGAAATTCAAGTGACTGCAAAGTCCAAAGATGAAAGATTACCAATAATTTTATAGATAATAATAATTCAAAAAAAAATTTACTAAGAGAAAATATCATACTCTTAGAACTCAATTTGTACAAACAAGCACACTTCACCTAAATTTTTGTCAATGATCAACCAAAGTCCCTTTGGTATTTCTCGCAACCAAGGTGATTCATCTTTCATCAATCAAGTGTGTTATGTTGAAAAAAAAAAAACAAAAGAACTAAATTTTTTCAATGAATATATGCATAAATTATGGAAGGAATACAATGCATGTGAACACATAATAAAAATTTCAGATATTTTGGTTGTCTTTTCTAACTTCAAAATAATTCCCCACAACAATTGTGAAGGAATCTTGTTCCAGGAGGATGTTAAGGAGGATAAAAATGCGAGTTGAGCAGGCCAAAGGAACAAAACCTCATGAGTTACACACCAAAAACCTATGCCCAGTAGTATTTACAGAAGTGAAACTCAAAGTTACATTTGAAATCAACTAAAATGGATATTGGAATAATACAACTAAAATAGCGAATAAGCTTCACAGGCAGGTACATGACACTGAATTCTCTCAGAAAAAGTTTCAGCATTAATGAACATTAACATGTGATGTTTTAAGTTGAATTTATGACCATAAAATGCCCTTTACGAATGCTCAATTGCACAGCCACTCTACTGAAAAAAAAGTGACAAAAAAATCATGTCTTTTGTTTCTTTCTTCACAAGTTCCCCTTCTTCGTTTTAAAATCAAGATCCGAGAAGACAAAATTGGACTGGAGAGATTGCGATCGCAGTGGGATTCGAACCCACGACCTTTAGATTCGGAATCTAACGCGATATCCACTCCGCTATGCGATCATTTTTTGCAGATGAATTTCTGCAGGCAAACATCATTGATCGCCGAACCAGATGTAGCAAATGCAAAGAAGAAGAAGAAAAATCGCTAGGGTTTAGCAGCAACAAGAAAAGAATACCTAATCCCAATTCGCAATCACATAATCAAGAAATCAAAAAGACGAAGTCTGATCGCATGGCAACAAAGGAAACAACTTCTAAAATCCGTGATACCTATGAAAGAGACAAAGAAGTAGAGATGAATGTACCTTCACAGCGAAAACGCCAAAGCAGCGAGCAGATCTGTCGCTGAAAATCGTCACAAGACCAGTTTCTCGAAAGACCAGGCTGGATTTGGAATTAGAATTTAAAGAGGCTAAAAGATCGATCAAATTAATCGGACTCGGGTCTAACCATTTGGGCCCGACATGACCTGCTTCAGACGCCCATCGCCCAAGCCCATTTCAACAATATTTCTCTTTTTATTTATTTTACTATTATATATTTGGGAAATCGTGGTTTGCAGTCAATGACAAGTCAACCCTTATAGTATTTTTTCTAATAAGTTAACCATTGAAGTTTAAAAAAATAACAAAGAAAATATCAAGCAGGGGTTTTGAGACTAGAGACAGCGAAAACGGTCTCAGTCCAGACCGTAAACCAGGATTTCAGAGAACTATCGATTTCAGAACGCCGCTTGATTTCATAGAACCACCGATTTCAGAACGCAGCAAACCACAATTTCAGAGAACCACCGATTTCATAGACCGCGAATGACAAGCTCTCTGGAGTGAGACCGTGATTTCAGAGACCGCAAAATAGTCTCAAAACGTCGCTCGATGTTTGCTTTGTTATTTTTTCGAACTTCAGTGGTTAAGTTATTAAAAAAAATATCATAGTAGTTGACTTGTCATTGATCGCAAACCACGATGTTTGATTTGTCATTTTCCCTATATATTTTAATTATTTATTGATATTTAATTAGAAAATTAACAAAACCACCACTTAATCAACATTTTTATAAACGTGAAAACGATGTTGTCTTTGTTATTTTCTCATACGTTAATGGTTAATTTGTTAGAAAATAAATGATAGTGATTAACTTGTCATTGATCACAAACTATGGAGGTTAATTTGTCATTTTCCCAAAAAAAGGTAATGAGTGTCAAATTAGACCCATCGAATGTTGGACAGTCAACGGCCTCAAGAAATATTGCGCGAAATCAAAAAAGATCGATGCTTTCGTGACTACGACCGCGGATTTTCGGTATTTTCAGGAAAACGTATATAAATGAGATAAAATATGGTAGGTAAATGGAATTCTTTCCTGGATTTCGGCATCTATGAGGTAATTATGTGCGCATTTAATTACGATTCTTTCGTTTTTGATTTGATTTTGATTTTGGTTTGTTCGTTTTTGAGCTCTGTAAATTACTGGTGTTTAGATCTGAAAATTGTTGGGCGGGGCATCGCTTTCGTTGCGGAGAAGCTTTCCTTCCTTTCTACTTTTCGTCTTTTTCAAGAATCGTTCTCTCTCTCTCTCTCTCTAGTGGGTGTGGATTGGTCCAGTTTTTACGAGAACAACTTGATCAATTGTGTATATATTCTTACACCCTTTTTTGTCTTCGCTCATCAGAATCGAAGTAAGGAATTTTGCGTGTAGACTCCACCGGCTCGGAGATTGTTCTTCTTCAGTTTCTTGTGAGTTTCTGATTTTTATGCAATTCTTCCTCTTTTAATTGAAAAACAAGGTCAGCTTGAAATTCAGTTAGTGTATTTCTTCAACTCGAGTCGTTCGAATGTTTGATTTTCAGTACTGTTTTCGTTTTGCTTGATGAATTCTGGTTTTTTTTTTTTTGGGTAGTTCTCAATCCATGGTATTTCTGTTCTTTTTCGTTTGATTTGGATTTGGAATTTTAGGAATTCTTCAAGTGACCTGAAATTTCAATAATGGCTGCTTCCAATGGAAATAACCATGTTTCCTCAAAGCCACCACCATCTCCATCTCCTTTAAGAAGTGCCAAGTTTTTTCAGGTAATTCTTCGTTTTCTCTTAATTTTTATGCTTAGCTCTGCGTCCATTGTGCTTTGATCAATGAAGAAGTCCTCTTTCTTGCTTGATTGGTAAACCTTTAGTTTTCATTTCGATTAAATTACTGCAAGTCAATACTGGTGAATGCTGATTATTGGTGTACTTTTATCTACGCTCTTTGTTAATTGGTAGGTATTGTAGTCAATAACGAGATCAATATTAGATCCCCGATGAACGGAGAGTTGAAAACCTTTCAACTCGACATTTATCTAGATTTATGTCAGTGAGTGATGGGAATTTTTAAATTGTGGGGAAATTTCTATGTAATGTTTTGGTTTTATGACAGGCGAATATGAGAATTTTAGTTACCGGAGGAGCTGGATTCATCGGCTCTCACCTCGTGGACAAGTTGATGGAAAATGAAAAAAACGAGGTAGTGTTTTCTTCGATGCATCTTTCGATTCAAATATGAGAATTTTCGTTGAAATGTCTGTGGCGTTTAGGTGATTGTCGCTGATAACTACTTCACTGGCTCAAAAGATAATTTGAAAAAATGGATTGGTCATCCAAGATTTGAGCTTATTCGCCATGGTTTATCCTCTATGCTCTGGTTTTTTTTTTCCCTTTTTTTGCATTTAACATATCACTGTTTAACTTCTCCTCTCTCTCTCTCTAAAATACAGACGTCACAGAACCATTGCTGGTTGAAGTCGACCAAATATACCATCTTGCTTGCCCTGCTTCTCCAATCTTCTATAAATACAATCCAGTAAAGGTGAATCTGTCTCCTTTTCCTCATTTTCAAATCAGGATCATCCACCTTCCTCTTCCTTTTTCCAATTTTGTATTATAATTGTCTGACTTTTGAAGCTAAATCATGTGGCAGACAACAAAGACTAATGTGATTGGGACATTGAATATGTTAGGTCTCGCCAAGCGGGTAGGAGCGAGGTTAGTGAATAAAAGTTAAAATCCTTCACTTTGTCTGTAATCATAGAGGATTGAATTTTCACCTCAGCAATGAGTTAATGTCGTAAACATATGATAGGATTTTGCTGACTTCAACTTCTGAGGTGTATGGCGATCCTCTTGTACATCCCCAAGACGAAAGTTACTGGGGAAATGTCAACCCAATTGGTACGTCTTAAGCTCAAGCTAATAAAAGCTTATCAAACTGTGTCTATACAACTTGAAGATAGAGATAGAAGGAATAGATATGAAGTGCAATGGAAAAGAGTTTGAAACATTAAGTGAAATAGAGAGAATTAGTAGAAGAAAGAGCCATTAAACCAAATAGAGAGAATTACACAGTGAGAGAGATAGAGATTAAGGTTAGTAGAGAGAGAGAGAGAGAGAGATGATGATAATGGTTTTGATTTTTGGGCAGGTGTTAGGAGTTGCTATGATGAGGGAAAGCGGGTGGCTGAGACATTGATGTTTGATTACCACAGGCAGCATGGGATCGGTAAGATGCGCTTAATGTTCGATCTGATTGGTTTTCCTATTCTCTTCTTAATTTTATTGCTCACAATGAAAATGCCTTATTACAGAGATAAGGATTGCTAGGATTTTCAATACCTATGGACCTCGCATGAACATCGACGATGGGCGTGTCGTTAGCAATTTCATAGCCCAAGCAATTCGGTATGTCTAGCTATATATGATCACAAAATTTAATTAAATGTTAAACTTTATTAACACAGTTTTAAACATATGTGGGTTTATCGACATTTTCCAGTGGTGAGCCTTTGACTGTTCAAGCACCCGGAACACAGACCCGAAGTTTCTGTTATGTCTCCGACATGGTGGGTCACAATTAAGCTTCTTTTTTTTTTTTTGTTGAATGGCAAACCTGTTGGTATTCAGAGATTGAGGATGAATTCTTGTCTCTTTTTTTTTTGTTCAATCAAATGAAGGTTGATGGTCTCATTCGACTCATGGAAGGAGACAACACCGGGCCGATCAATATTGGGAATCCAGGTATGTGTTTGTTTTTGTGAACGTTTGAAGGGAAGAACTACGAATTGTGGATTGACGGGTGTCACTTGTTTTAGGCGAATTCACGATGCTTGAACTTGCGGAGACAGTTAAGGAGGTAGAATTTGACTATCCTTTCTCTCAGATAGCTGAATGATTGAAACTAAGTCTTACAAAGTATGAAAACTCATGATGTTATATTACAGTTGATGAATCCTGAAGTGAAGATAATAATGGTGGAAAACACGCCAGATGACCCTCGACAGAGGAAGCCAGACATTACAAAAGCCAGGGAGCTGCTCGGATGGGAGCCGAAGGTGAAGCTGCGAGATGGACTTCCTCTCATGGAGGACGATTTCCGAACCCGACTCCAAGTCCCCATAAACAAGTAACGTTTGCATTCCTGGATTCTTCGTCGCATCGGAATTGAGTTCTTTTCGAGTCGAGATATATAATTTTCTCCACAACATTTTGGAGTTTTTGTTTTGGCAAAATGAAGAAGATGAAGAAAACCTTTATTTGGGTATTTGAAGTCCAATTTCAAAGTCTATATAGAAGAACTCTGCTTCCATGGATGAACTGAACATATTATAAATGATGTAATGATAGTACAGGAAAATTTTGAAGACAACAAATTACAACGTTAATTTCTGCAAAAAATCAACCTAAGCCATGCAATTGAAGAACAGGGTCCATTGAGCTAGAGGAGGAATATCTCCATCAAAGTGAGGTTTTGGGTTAGGCTTCTGCAACTCCTTGAGGTTGTTTTACTACTTTCTTTTTAGTTTTCGCCATTTTTGGAGATGAAGCTTCACTCTCTCCATTCGATTCAGTACCTGTTTCTATTCTTGCAAAGACTGGTTCAGGCTGTGCCATCACTTGACCAGCTTTTAGCCCACCCCATTTTGTCTCACTCTACAAACAAAGTATTCATTCAGTATAACTAGGAACTTTTGCGAGAGAGAGAGAGAGAGAATAGAGAGAGAGAGAGACCCAGTTTGCAGCTTCAAACTGGTCCTTTGAGAAGCCAAGCTGTGAATATATTCTCCAGCTTAAGCTTGGGGTGACTGGGGAGAGTGAAATGGCTATGATCCTCATAGCTTCCAATATAATCACCAGATCCTGTTTCACGCCCTTTATTCGATTAGATTCGACCTCAACTGACGAATGTGAAACTCGAAATATCATTGATGAATGTGTTTTCTAAAGTTATATCTGCGAAACCTTTGCAGCAGTTGCAGAAGAAGCTCCGCCTTGCTTGAAGAGCGACCAAGGAGCTCTCTCGTCAATGTACGTATTTCCAGCATTTCCGATCTCCAGCACTGCCTCACATGCGGAAGACAGTGAGAGCGCATCGTAATGAACTCGAGCCTTTTCAACCTACGCTAATAACACAAAATTTATAAGAGGGAAAGACGAAAAATTTAGATAAATTTTGAAGACCAATTTCGTGCAAGAATCCGAAACTTACCAATGTTTCTACCGTAGATTTAAATTCGCTCCCTTCCGCTGCACGAGCTGAATCGACCGTCAAAGTCGATCGGCAATTCTTTTTCAGGAGTCCGAGTGTTCGATTGAGAAGATTTCCTTTATTGTTGGTGCGGAATCGTTAGCTTTATATCCAAATAAGACAATTAACAAGTGTGGAAATATACCGAGTGTGTTTGCAAGATGTGCATTGACGATATTAATGAAACGATCTTCCGAATAGTCTCCATCGCTGCCAAACTCTACCTCGTGGAGGAAGAAGTATCGAACTGCATCGGACCCAAATTTATTGACCAAATCATTGGGTTCGATCGTATTCCCGAGCGATTTCCCCATCTTCATTCCATCCTATAAGTTCAAAAATATAAAAAGCTAGCTGCATGAAATAAAATTAGGAAAATGAGATGAAATTCGAATAAACTTTGATGGAGAATGCAGACGAAGATGTACGAATAGTAAATTGTTCGACCCGAAACACTGCCGGGTTGAACAATTTACCATTATCACGGAATTGCAAAGACCCAAAATAACTAGTTGAATTAGAAATCCAGAGCATCGCTCTGAACTGCCGGAGAATACCTTCGTCAAGAATCCATGGCCGAACACCATTTTAGGAAGTTTTAGCCCTGCTGACATTAGCATAGCTGGCCAGTAAACTGCATGAAAACGCAAGATATCCTGCGGAAAAAAGAACACATTGGACAGGCTGAAGAGTAACTGATAAAAAAAAGGGAATGGAAAGAGAGCGATTAATATAAGAAATGCAATATAAACACGCAAATATAGTTTTTCAAACAAGTCGATAAACATTTAATCAAGATCATGAATGAGTTAGATCCAAGTTGATAACAAACATCTAGGTGACAATTTTGAGTAGGTAGGTAGAGAACTCACACAGACAAGATATGACCTAAGTTATGGCATTACCTGAAAAGGAGATGTGGCAGCCCACCCAGTGAATACCAGAATGACCCAAGTGAGGGTCTGGCCTAAACCAGTAGGATTGCACAATCTCACATCGCTTGAGAGTGTAAAAAATACATGATTTATAAGTAGAGTTCTCCTTCCTACCTAGTAGGACTCGTTTTGAGCTAATCCCAAGAATAATATCATGCAAGATTCGGCCAAAAGCAGACAATATTGTACAGGGAATATTGAGGATGTTACTGGAGAAATATCATACATAGACTTCAATTTTCATCAAAAGAGATGAAAAGATGGCGTACCTTTCCAATCAAATGTAAAGACGCAGGCCAACATGTAGAAACAGCACTTTGTAAATTTGGTTGCTCCCCTGTCTCTGATAATGCTGAGATGTAACTGATTATATAAAGCAAATGTTCTTAAACGTTTATATAGCACTTTACTCCTAAGGCAATATCATAGGTCTAGTTAGATATTAAACTGTACCCCAATAAAGCATCAAACCAAACATATATTGTCTGCTTTGTGTCGTTCGGAACCGGGATGCCCCAATCTACCGACGCTCTTGAAATTGAAAAGTCTTTCAGCCCACTTCGAATCCAACTTTGCACCTAGAAAATACTCATCAGATAAATAATATCACAAAAAAGGAAAAATTGTTCGTTCTTGCTCACAAAACTTACCTCCCATTATCACGGATAAAAAGATGAATAGATTTCTCTTTTGATCTTACCTCGTTCAAACGGAACGTAGGCTGCACGAAATCTAAATTCTGGGTCAAAACATCTTCAAGTTGTTTTTGGTACTTTGACAATGCGAAAAAGTAATTATCTTCTTTTCTTGAAGAACACGGCTTCAGGTGTACGGGACAACAATTGTTTTCGAGTAGTTCTTTCTCGTCCTGCAGAAATTTCCCAACCATTTCATTTGAAAGATTCAGGGGTAGTACAAAAGTGATAGTCGAAGTGAGAAACTTTATATTTATATCGAAAAGTTTCAAGAAGTCAGAGGGAGAGAACTGCACCCGAACAAGAAGTATCTGATGAAACACAATTTCCTTCCAATAGGAAAGAACGATATTGAAAGGGTACTTTTTAAAATACTTAGAGCTAAGGCCGGAGATGTTCAAGAAAATACGGGTTTTGAACAGTGCAAAAGACTACCTTGTACTCCTCACAATTAACACAATATAGTCCCTCATATTCAGCTCTGTAAATGTCACCATTGGCAAGAACCTTGGAGTAAAACTCCTTAACTATTGCTTCATGCTTTGAATCAGTTGTCCGAATGAACTTATCATAAGATATCTCCAACTGCAATCAACGTGGGAAAGAAGAAGATGACAAGACAAAACAGAAATACAAACTGAATTACAGGAGAGATTTTCAAAAAACAGATTAGTGTACATCGCTCCAAAGTTCCCTGTAAGCTTGTGAAACGACATCACAGTGTTCACTTGGGCTGGAACCCTGTGAAGCAGCAGCTGTAGCAATCTTCTCCCCATGTTCATCAGTCCCGGTAATGAAAATCACTTTCTTTCCCAGCAGCCTCTGTCAAAATATATATAATCTTTAGAACTTTGCTGCAACCTAAACGATAAACCGAAAAGCTTATCTAATTATCGCCAGTCTTTGGTTCAACAATAAAGAGATTGTTTAATCGCATTTAAGAGAGAAAAGTGAGGGTGGAGTCCAAATATCCAAATACCCAGCTAAAGTTGTTCAAAATTTGACGAATTAAGAACGGACAAGGCAGTTAAATTGTTAAAAATTTCGTATCTTTACTCCATCATACCAGAGAGAGGCTCTGTGAAAGAGAAGGGGTACCTGAAATCGCGCAATGGCATCAGCAGCAATGGTGGTGTAAGCGCTGCCCATATGAGGAGGGGCATTCACGTAATAAAGAGGAGTGGTGAGAACGAAAGGTTCTGTCGATGCATCGCTAACTTCCGGATTATGATTGGTGGCCGACATACAAAATAGAACTCGCTTCATCGACGGGTATTGACTGAAATAGAGACGGCTTCTGAGGTGGGCGGCTCTGAAATTGAGAGTGGTTTGTAAAGGGTTTAAAAGCCAGAAGGTGTTCATTCTGGCCCCCATTTCTGCCAAGTTCAAAGCTTTCGTTTCAGGTTCTCCCTCTCCCCCCTCGCCGAGAGTGTTGGATTCTTAGCAAGAAGCTTAATAAAAGGCGCCTCCATTATCCATTTTGTGTCGCTGGCGGGCCAGAATCGATCTACCCACAAATAAATAAACCAAATTACATCGGTTCGTTTATTTGTCTTTTGACAAACCGATTCAGACCATCTAAATTCAATTAAAAAGTTGTCGGCTTTTAGGGGAACGATAAACCGACAAGGGTCGGTTCGACAAGCAAAATCATTGAAATGTCGATCCGATCGCTGGATTGCCACGCTCTCCACCGCCTTGGCATTGGCGGCGTCGTTCCTTCCTTCCAAGATCTCGCCTTTAAACCCACACGGCACAAGCCCACGTTAAAACACAGATTCCCAGTTCCCTCTTCTCTCTCTCTCTCTCTCTCTCTCCCTCTCTCCATCCACCGCGGCGCCCCCCCCACCCCACCTCACCCCGCGCTGTGTGCTGTGTTTTTCGCGAAATGAACAACTCGAAGGTGCATTCGGACTGCTTTTCGACGGTCGAATTAGAGTTTAGTGATGAATTTCTCCGGTTTTCAACGTTCGACGTTGAGCAAAACAGGATTTTCTTCCCCTCCTCGCCAATCTTATATATACTGGTCACCTTTCCTCCTTCCAAGTGAGCTCATTCTCTTCTTTTTTTTCAGGATTTAAACTGGAATTGAATTGACTGATTTATAATTTTTATTAGTCGGTAAAAGGTCTTCTTCTGGAGATTTATGGTTTAAAGTGGTTATTTTCTTCACTAGTACGACTAGAGATCGTGGCAGAATGAAAGAACGGGAAGCAGAACCTTGTCTTTGGCTAAAGTTGACGCCATTGAATCGGAGTCTGGTGACTACAGCATCCTGAGTACTTAATGGAGGAAGAAAACCATACAGTGGAAACTTCTTGAAGGACTCTGTTGCTGCATTTCCCTGATGGAATAGATTTTCTCCATAAATACTTGGTGTTCGATCATAAAAAAAGTTGATAATGAACCTCCTTCAATTGTTTTCTTCTAGCGGAATGGATTAGAAAGAAGTTTCCTTAGAATTAATGAGAAAATAGGTACAATTTTAGAAGCTTTGAAGTGGAGTTGCATTTCAGATCTAAGAACCGTCTGCCAACATTTCCATACGTGTCATCGAGCTTCCTGCGCTTGATTTTTGGAAGGAGCTCAACATTGAAGCATCCATTTCTGAGTCAGGACGAGTTCAAGTAAACTGATCAAAACTCTCAGACAGTTAAAACTTTCTGGGTATTTTGATTTTCCCGAGAAAATCATTTCCATCAGTTCGATCCTTGTCTGTAGTTACTTTCCCAGAAAAATGAAACAGGAACCAAACAGAGCCCTCTTCTTCTTAGGTCTGTCGTCACCTTCTCTTCATTTTCCTGCATAATAATTAAACAAAGAATTTAACTAACTATGTGTAAAATCTGTGATCAACCAGTTGCATATCAGGTTGTTCTATCCTTTACCTGTAATTGAGTTTCTGTATTAGTATTGTAGGAATTCTCAATTTGTCGTTGAAGAAGTTTGATGTAAAGACAGGCTTCTTGAAGAACTGCTGCAGTGTTTGTCTGTGTAGTAAAAATCAAATAATGAGTCCATTTTCTGGGAAAATTGCACCACTTTCGTAAAACTAACCTTGCCGTATGGGGAGACAAGTTTCTGAAGCAGAGTAATTTTGTCACTGAGCTTTTGGCTTCTCCTCCTCGGAAGTGGAAGCTAGAATTTAAAAAGACAAACCATCAAACTTTAGAATTTGTGTGTCAATGTCGAGGTGATGATCCGACCATATTAGTGGAGTTGTACAATCTCATATCGTTTTAAAGAGTGAAAAATACATAATTTATAAGAAGAGTTCTTTTCACTATTTAGTACAACGCATTTGTTTGCTTATTCCAAAAACAAAATCGCGCAGATTTAAGTCAAAAATGGACAATATTGTACTTGCAAGACCGAAAACGTTACAAACAGTATCAGAGCTAAAAGCCCAACTAGAAGTGTAGCCAACGAGACGTCGGGTCTCCAAGAGTGGGAGATTGTGACAATACACCCTATAAATGCAATGATGGCCCAGGTGAGGGTCTGACCCATTCTAGTGGAAGTGTACAATCCCACATTATTTGAGAGAGTGAAAAATATATGTTTTATAAGTAAGGTTCTCATCTTTATTTAATACAACGCATTTTTGGCTAACTTTAAGAAAAAAATTATACTGAATTTATCTCAAAACATACAATATTATATCCGAAAACTGTATATCTCTAACACACAGGAGGCAGGAGCTGCCATTATTTGACTGGACTGGACTGTAAATTATTCATCATTTTATACCTTTGTTGTGTCTTCGGGTTGAGGAAGAGACTGTTCTTCAAAGGAACCTGTTTTGATTCTCTTACTACTACCCCTCCACCTCTGCAGACCTGGACTGCTACTTTCGACCAAATTATTTGATGTTTTTTGAGAAAGCAACTCATTTCCCTGCAACTGCTGAGCCAATCTGTCGCAGTTTGCAGTGAAACCTTGAAAATCTGCCAACGCGATCAAGAGCAGTTTCTAAGCTAAAAAACTGAAATAACATCTTAATTTTAATGAAATCATGAGACTACCGAGATGGCCATGGCTAATCAAGAGGTCACGAGGGTAAGCAAAGCCTTCGTCTATCCCCTGGTTGACCCTGCAAAATCCTCTGCAATATTGGCCAACTGTTGGATTTCTGTATGAGAAACAAAGTCAGACAAATTCTCTCTTTTTTTTAAGTAGCAGGGAAGAGAGAGAGAGAGAGAGTTGCATAAAAACATACAGATTGTGGTTCGTTTCCGGCAGAACATTTCTGTTCGGCGTCTGAAAATCGGTGTTCCCTGAAAGAGAAAGCACTACTGGCATGGAGTAGGGTTCTTTGAAAGAACTTAAATGATGAGAGAGAGAGAGAGAAACAGATATTTCTAGAGAGAGAATCACCAGTGGTGTAGAACTGTGAGGATGGCGATGAAAGAAAGGAATTCTTCATGTCAACCATATCTCCTCCCACCTATATTTTTCCATGTAGTTTAGACTTACCAGATTATTACAGTTCATTGAATTTCAATACTTTCTTAGAACAAAAAACCAAAACAAATCGGAGAAAGATTCTTCATTCACAGAAACGAACACAAAACCCAGGAGATTTTAGAGAAAACCCTAAAAAAGTAAAAGCAAAACGCAAACCTGAAGAACCCCTCGCCTCTGATATCCAAACAGCCTCTCTCTCAGTTCAAAATAGCTCATCTCTCAGAAAGATAGTCATGCGAGATAAATACATTGTTCTCTGCAAATAGAGAGAGAGAGAGAGAGAGAGAAAGAGAGAAAGACTCCTCTTTTAGGGTTGGGTTGGAGTGAAGCAACGGCTCTTTTTCCTTTTCAAGAGACTCCATAGCTCACAAGCTCAAGTATATATTGAACGCTCGACAGCAATACAAAACTTCCCGTTGACAAGCTCAACCTAATCGTAAAATTTAAGAGTATTAATTTTGTCGAGATTGATTAGACTCATGTCGAGCCATTAAAAGCTCATCGACGAGGTTTTCTGTTCGTCCAGTTCTGCCTGGTTCGAATAATTAATTTCGATAATCTTCTTTAAAAATGCTTAATCCCTTGTTATAGAGCTCAAACAAACCACTAATCTCAACTCTCCATAGCCCACCAGCTTGCCATCTGGAATCTCTGCAGTGATTCCTAATGTTTTCAGTCATTTGTATAATAACCATAATTATAATTATTATTATTATGTGTTCGTCATCCTAGATTGTCTTTTTCTGTCCGGTTGACCTATTTTCATTGTTGACTTTACAATCCAAACCATTAAAACTGATCTCTTCTTTTCGTTTTAAGGAAGAATAATAGAAAATTTTGGAGTTTCATATTTGTATTTTAATCCACCGTTCGATCTATCGTTTATTTATCGTGTAAAGTAATTATCGTATATCATTTAAGTTAATAAATAAATAATACGGATGTCAAATACTTCATATGCGATCTAAACACACTTTTATCGAATGAAATTAAAACATTTAAATCAAATGCGTAATAAATTGAAATACCTCTCATCATTGATATTTGAATTTATGGTAACCCGTCCTGGGAAGACAAAAATGACCTAAGTAAACGTCCGACCCATACTACTGAGAGTGCACAATCTCACATTGCTTAGGGAGTGAAAAACGCATGGCTTATAAGTAGAGTTACTTGTATCCAATATTAGGGTTTTTCTATTTCCAGTATGACTAGGGTTTTCTATTTCAGTATAATTAAGATATCTTATTTATGCTATAAATATAAACTTGAGTCGCAAAACTCATTATACCATGATGTCTAATTAGTGATTTTCTCCTATGCACGTGGTTTTTTCCCGTAAGGGTTTTCCATATAAATCTTGGTGTTCTTGTTTCTGTAGTTTTCTTTTTCTGTTTCGTGTTCGATTTTCAACACAACTCATTTTGGACTAACCCAATAACAAAACTGTGCGGGCTTTGACTTAAAGCGGATAATATTGTATTGGGAGGACTGTGGATATTACAGAATCAGAGACTGTTGCTTTCCTTCCAAATATAATGTATTCTAAACTTTAGCGATATCAATACGATAATGTATTTCTAACGAAGATGTTTGGCTTAGGGGATATTTCTCTCTTCTCTTCTATTCTGATTCAAACTTCTTCCATTAAGAGGTTTTTACGAATAGTGACAGTTATTTGATAGATGTTATCAAGTAAACCTGACTGGAAATGTAAAAAATTGGACCAAATTGCACACAACCGACAACGTAGACGCAAAATGAGTTTATTCACTTCGAACAATTTTTATTTTTCGAATAAATTTTATAAAAATAAAATCTTAAATAAATTTGAATGTCGGTGGTGATTGGGCCAAAATTGAAGTGGGCTGGCTCATATTAGCTTCGTATGGGTTCCGGGTTATTGGGCTAGATCCATCTTGTTCTAGGCCCAGCCCAATTGTTTAAAAGACTTGCAATGGGTATATTTAACAGGGTTTTGTGTTCGTCGAAAGAAACCCTAGAGCTATTGCTTTTCGTTTGCCTCCGAGCGCCAGTAGCGATTTTCTTCGTTTTCTCTTTGAGGTGCGTATGATTTCTACTATTATTTTAGTTTTTTGCCATTCGATTTGTTATGCAGGATCTGCTGCTCCACCTTTTGCTTGATTTCTAGCTCGACTAGGACTGAATTGGTGAATATAGGATCTCCATGTTATTTGCGTAATTAGTTGGGTTTTTCGGATTGTGTTTTTAAGATTCATATAGCTGTGACGTGAAAGTGACGGACTCCTCGGATTGAATCTGAATCTACTTTTTTTAATCTGTTTTTTTGCTTGATACTTGCCCGAAATTTGAGACTTGTGTTGAAGTTTAGCTAAGTGGTGATGTGTTGTATTGAATGGAAGGAAACTACTAACAGCTTTGTGTTTATTTTTGAAGTGAGAATGGTGCGAGTTAGTGTTCTTAATGACGCTCTGAAGAGCATGTACAATGCTGAGAAAAAAGGGAAGCGTCAGGTCATGATTCGTCCTTCCTCCAAAGTTATCATCAAGTTTCTCCTGGTGATGCAGAAGCACGGTATACATTTAGTTGACTTGTGGCTAAAGAACTCTCACACTGCTTTTATCTTTCTCTTCAAGTCAATTATCATGTTTATGTTTTTAAGATCTGTTCTATGCCCCTCTGTTTCCTTCTAGGATACATTGGGGAGTTTGAGTACGTAGATGATCACAGGGCTGGAAAAATTGTTGTTGAACTTAACGGAAGACTAAATAAATGTGGGGTGATCAGTCCAAGATTCGATGTGGGTGTCAAGGAGATTGAAGGTTGGACGGCCAGATTACTCCCTTCTAGACAGGTTTGATGTTATGCTCTTAAATTTGGTTCAATTGTTTTGGATTTTTAATGCTCCTTGCTAAAAAAATTTCATCAGCATAATACGAAGAATCTTAAATCATCAAAGACATTTAAGCTTCATCTTCACGATCCCACCAAGAATGAAACAGGAAAAATTAGTGTAGAAAATTCATCACTAATGTTTTGGTGCTCTGGAATGTTTAAATGGTGAATTGACTTTTGGGGTTCCATACCTGCAGTTTGGATACATTGTTCTGACAACTTCAGCTGGAATTATGGATCATGAAGAGGCCAGAAGAAAGAACGTTGGTGGTAAGGTGCTTGGTTTCTTTTACTGATTTGTGTTCATGTTAACAAAGAAGACTACACCTTGCGAAGGATTTTGCTCGACTTTCCCATCTGTTTTTCTTCCATTTGCTGTCTTTGTTCTTTTCCATTGTTGAGGAGACTTGTTCTTGCACCCTTGTTTATGAAGGCCTTAAGTGCCTAAATTAGTCCATGAATTATAATTTTATGTTAAAATTGAAATTTAAGAGTGCATTCAATGACTACACCATGTTGTTGCCACTGTCAAGTCTACTTTTTGATTTTTGACATTCAACCATGTATCTGCCTATCTATGAGATTGTTGATTTTCACTCCATAAAGCCCCAAACTTTTGCCTGCAATAATTTGTTTTGCGCCTCTTTCATCAAACCCATCCTCAGTCTGAGGCTGGAGACCCAACAACATTTGACAAACCCTATTCACATTTCTTATTCCAATTTTGGTCCAATTCTCTCACCTCAACATTTTCATGGCCCGTAGATCAAAAGATTGAAAGCTAGACATCAAATCTAAGAGACTATTTGCCAATCGCCACCGAGCTAGACTTAGAAGAATAGGCCAGAAGAAGAAACTCCCAGTGTTCCAAAGAAGAGAAGAAGACGGTTCCAAAATAAATCATTAATGGTAATTATCATTGCTCTGTCGATTAGGTTCACTTTTAGTCTCGTAAACCTGAATAATCAAATGCAACTAATTTCCATGGCTAAAAACTGAACCGAACAACCAATGCATTTGGTTTGGACATTTGGGTTTTGGCAGTTCAATCTGTTTGATTTAGGGTCGTCCACACGTAAGAGTTTTTCAGGTGGGTCCATTTCCTGAAACAAATGTGGAAATACATTTGGAAAGTGTACAAATAAGTAAAATTAGATAACGAGGTGACGCGACCTTAAAAACACATATAATTCTAGGCCTTAATATTATAATAAAACATCAAAGGAAAAAACTTTTAGTCATAGAGAGCTCGGTATTATATTGTGTTAGTCTGCACTGCGAAAGACATGTGAAAAATTCAGCCTATATCAGTAGAAAATACATGATTTTCTTTCTATCTAGTATAATACGTTTTGGGCTAATCTCAAGAATAAAATCATATAAACTGTGGCCGAAAGTGAATAATATTATATTGAATCACTGGTTTTGGTACGTACATAATTTGTACAGGCTACCATCTCACTCTCATATGAGATAACGTTGGTAGAAGTGGAGGATATAATAGAAGCAGCATTCAATCATTAAGAAATTATACACAAACCAGTCTGTGTAACTGTAAATCTTTCCTGTAGAAGAAGAAAGTAGGAGCTTTGTTCATGGAGTTCTTCCTGAGCATATCGAGAGAAATATAAAAAAAAAAGAAGCATTGCCAAAGGTTTTTAGTTGCCCTCCTGTTGGTAGCCAAACCCTCATGAGCTTTTTGGCCCAACTCAACCTTCTTCTTCGTCTTCTTCTTCTTCCTCGTCTGCAATATCTGCCTCGGCTTCCATGGTTTTGTGGAGAGAGAGAGAGAGAGTTCGACCTAAAAATGCCTGGGTTTTTAAGAGGATTGTACGGTAAAGATTGGATCTTCCCCGCATATACCTTCAAGTTTCACTTTATTTACAAGCACTACTCTTTTTTCTTTTTTGAATAAAAATTTCTGAATTTTATTACAAGGAAAAAAGGTGTAATTCAGACAATTCTTTCTTACAAGCTTTGTCAACAATTGAACCTTTACCTTTCTCTTTAGGTACTCCTTTTGCGGCGGCCACCCGCTCTTGAGACAAATTTTGATTATGGACAAGTCCCGAGGCTGCGAACGCCCAAACATGAACTCAGACGCTCAATTTGGAGACCAATTTTGAACGCAACGGCGCCAAAAGGATTAGTTTGTTAAAAGATTCTAGTTTAAATATTTGTTGGTCTCTTTTCTTTCTTTTTCATTTTAATTTGATTTGAAGATACAAATGGCACCACTCTCTCTCTCTCTCTTCTTACATTACTCAATTAGGTCAATTGTACACCCTTTTTATCTCTCCTCTTTCATTTCTCTCTTTCTTCTAGCACTAAAAACTTCAATAATAACTATAATGGGAATGTCCACCCCATCCTACTTTACCCATTTTTGAACTTCGCTTCTTTCTTTATCGACGTCATTTCAAAATACGTTCTTGAATGGGAATGTCCACCCCATCCTACTTTCTTGAATGGGAATGTCCACCCCATCCTACTTTACCCACTTTTGAACTTCGCTTCTTTCTTTATCGACGTCATTTCAAAATACGTTCTTGATGAAGCTAAACCCCTCCACCACATAACATTATAATTTATTAGTATCGACAAACATAAAAAGGGGAGACGTTTGATTAAGGATGTCAATATCATGCATGAGTTAAGATATTCACGACTATCATCGGCTACTTAATGTGACGACTTGACCTTTTATGGTCCAAAATTAGAATAAACTGTGAGAATTTAACTTTAAATCATAAGGATGTTGCACAATTTCACGTCGTTCATAAATAAGATTCATTTTGAAATAAAAAATAATAACAAAACTACACAGAATTTGGTACAATTATGATCAAGAATGACTCTAAATCAAATTAAACTGTGAAAAGCTAACCCAACGCAAACACAATTTCACATCGCTTAAGTAGAATGAAGTAAGTGATTCATACGTAATAAACTCTTTCTAGATAAGTACAATCCGTTTTTAGATCAAATATACTAACAAAGCTGCACAGATTTTAGTACAAAATAGACAATATTATACCAAATAAATGAGTTTTTACACTAAAGAACAATGGATAGGGAACCAATCATTTGTGCATGAACTTCCAAAAGAAAACAAGCCACATTGTAGGGAGAGTGTAAGTTTAGAACATGAACATGAACATGAACATGAACATGAACATCCTTTCATTTTCATTTACCCATCCTTTCATTGTACTCTGCAGCCATCAATTTATACCATTTTTATTCAGATGCAGATAACAAAAGGAAAGCGTAGCAATTGAGCCTCAAACTCAGCTAACTCTTCAAAAAAAAAAAGAAGAAAAAATGCCCTTCCCTTTATATACTCAGATCCAGCACACTAGTTCATCGGACAACGCTAAACTGAAAAAACATCTGGATCTTGGCGCTCAAAATTCCACTTATCAACTTCAAAATTGCACAAATCCAGCTCTTTGTCTAGCAAAAAAAGGGAGTGACAAAAGAAACTGTGTCTGTGCCTCATTACGCAGCATCATTTTCTTCTTTAAGATACCCGAATTTCTGCTTGAAAGAATCTTGTTTCTTCAGCCACATCATATGTCCCTAAATCGCCCGAAAATTTCATAAATTCAATCGGAAATCGAACCATCAATTCCAAATTTGCCCAAATTTGTACGATCGAAACACAGATTGGCGAAGAAAGCTAAAGGACAGAATAAAACAAACCTGAAGACCGGCCGCCCAAACAATGAGGAAGGAGGCAAACCAAACCTTCTTGTCCTTGAGCAGATTTCTCACTTCCATCCTCATCAAGACCTATCGCTAATTCTCTCTAATCCTGTCTCTCATGCCGTCCCTTCAGAGTGTCGAGCGTTTGAGGGGCCTATTTGTAAAGCCCAATACTCATTCTTAGCCCAAACTGGGGCCTGTAGGCCCATCAAAAACTTTTGGGCCTATAATGTCGACCCAATAGCCTATCAGTAAGCTTTCTAGTTTTGGAAACAATTACTAATTTGGAACATTAAAATATAAAATTAGATATATTCTTTAATTAACAAAATAAACTTTGAACTATTGAATCAACGATAAAAATTGCTACCACGTTTTCTGTTAAAAATTTAATTTTTTTTTCAGCAGTAGATAGGCCGTATTTCCTCAGCGGACCTGTACATTCAATAGTTGTAGTCAATGACTTCTTTTTTGCAGCGAAATGCAATTATCCGATACAGAAAATACCATTCCCTTGGTGGAAAATGGTAATTTCTGTAGCGAATACTTACCTTCTGCTGCGCAATCTTAGTTTTCTCAGCAGAAACAGAAATGTGTTTCTATTTTCATATAATGTATCGAAATATACTCTTTTAGATTCAATAATCGAACGATTTTTAATATCAGCTTTATACCTATCGTTCACTGACTTGAAAGTCAGCGAGTAAAAAAAATCTGATATAGGTTGGAAACAAACTAATTGAGAGTTGATATTGTATTTTAGGTTAGAGTCGGTCTTCACTCTCGGATTTTGCTGAGAAAAATAAGATTTTACAGTAGAATACAAATATTCGTTGCAGAAAATAAATAGAATATAAAATAGTGGATACTTGCTAATTTTGACCAATCGCTTTGCCTTATCCATTATCACTTAGAGATGGAGCAAAAAAGGGTAACACTAATTTGGAGTAAAGAAAATGTCCTCCAACCAGCAGTCATTTCATCTGGTGAGAAGAAAAGCTTATCTCGTTTAGGAATGGCTGCCTCATCCCTGGGGTTGAGCTGTGCATCGACCGCCATATCCAAAAGGGTCAGCTATTCAGACCATCTCTTTCTTTCTTTTCCGCATTTTCTTGGAAATTTCTAACGCGGGTATAATGTTTCTTTCCAGCTGAGTGTTCTTCCTTCCATTGATTTACCTCGAGTTTCTGGTTCGTTTTCTTCATGTTCTTCCATTAAATGCTCGAAAGAAGAAACTATTATTGCAGAAGGTATGTCTCAGTACATTCGCTATTTCTCTGGCTAGCCCTAAGTCATGCTTCTTTAGAACTGAGATTAATCCGATTTCTCGAAAATTTTTGCGTGATTTTTCAATGGAATGGTTGAATTGCTGACTGTGATGTTTTTAGGCCATTGTTTCTACAGAAGACCACTTCTCTTGGGACTTGGAGTACTGCCTGCTAGCTTACTCCCTCCTAGTCCCCTTTTGGCTGAAGGTATTACACTTGTGATTGGTAATGATAAGAATTGGAACCTCTATAATTAAAATTGAGCTTAATTATGGAAAATGTTCGTTCTGAATCGTTGAATTAGTGATGAATGGACAAAATGAGCTGCAGAAAATCCCCATCCACCATGATAGTCGGTTTCGTGCTATTCATGGATTCGAGTATATTTTGTGCAGAAATTCCGAAAAATTACCGAGCTTTCGTGGATTCTGCAGATGGGTATTCATATGTATATCCCTCAGATTGGAGGGTAAGAGAAAGATACTCTAAAGAACAAAAGACTGAACTTCCATAACTGGAACTGAAAAGGAAATTTACTTTCTATCATGTAGGATTTCGACTTCCGAGGCCATGATTCAGCTTTCAAAGACAAATTTCTTCAGTTGCAGAACGTTAGAGTCAGGTTCATACCAACTGAGAAGACTGACATCCATGAAATGGGTCCAATGGAAGAGGTAGAAGACATAAAATCATTAGCCCCGGTTTCTTTCGATGATTTGAAAATAGATTGTTGAACAAATCTCAGAACGGTCACTAGTTTTTCTTGCAGTATGTTTCCTATTTGGTGAGACATCGCTATGCCGCGCCGAATCAAGTGGCTGATATTCTTGACATGCAAGAGGTATGCTGATTGTCCAATGTTTATGAATTTTGAGGTCATTTTTAAAGACTGGTAGGACTTATTCATGTGTTGATTTCAGAAATCAATCAATGGGAAAAACTACTACACTTTTGAATACCAGCTAACTTCTCCAAACTACGCCAGCACTTCCTTTGCAACCATAGCAATTGGAAACGGTAAGCATCTACGTTCGTTCTATTCGAAAGCCCAAGAACGGAAACAATTACAATTTCATGAAATTCAAAACGGGTCGGCACTGCCAGAAGCTGGATTCAGCAGGTCGAATGCCTGAATGGACATGGCTCAAATTCAAATTTCATCACTAAATCTGTATTTGCAGGTAGATATTACACTCTGGTGGTTGCAGCTAATGAAAGAAGATGGAGAAGGTACCGCAGTATGCTTAAGGTGGTGGCTGACTCCTTCAGAGTGTTGGACATTTGAGAAGCAATCGCTAGATTTTGCTTTCAGTATTTTCTGTGTATACATATGATGGAAGGTCATCAACATCCAATATTCATATATCATATGACAAGTTCTTCAAATTTTTGATCTTTTTTGCACTTGATTGGAGCCATTGACCTGAGTTTTCTCATAGGCAAAGCTAATGCAAGGCTCAAACAACTATGTAATAATAGTGCAAAATCACATGGGATCAAGATCAAAAAGCCAAAAAAAATGATCAGCTATTGATTATCTTCACAGCATATTTACAGTGTTTTTACAACAACTCACATTTCCTAGCTTTCTAAGTTGCTCACAGAAACATGAGAGAGAGAGAGAGAGAGAGAGCAAACAAATTCAGAAAGTGAAAACCACACGGAATTAACCCTACCTCCGATGATCCAACAGAACAAATCAATATACCAGGAGACAGTAAAACTACAGCCCATTTATGTCTCCCAAAGAATATATATTATCCATTATCCTCTTTCCCCAAGGTCTCTGATTCAACCTCTGTTAATTCTATACCCTAACACTGTAAGCACCATATCCGCTGCACCAAAGCAATATATGCCGGCCAAATCCTTCTTTTCGACACCAGATTTCGCCGAATAGTATACCCTCAACGAACAAAACTTTAAGCAGGGGGAGAATCGAACGTCAGCGAGTGCCAGATAATCCAACACTCTCCAAAATCTATACAAGCCTACGCTGTCGTATACCCTTTCCGAAGTGGGGTTGCATCAATCGAACATATAGACCATTCTTGGCAACCAAAGAATCGTGGGTCCCCTCCTCCACGATCCTTCCTCCATTTAGAACCACAATATTGTCAACGTGCCTCATCATTGCCGCCCTATGTGCTATCAGAATAGTTGTTTTATTGCCCATGATTAGCGTATCAAGTGCCTCTTGCACAACCCGGCTTGACTCAGATTCAATAGATGAGCTTGCCTCGTCCAGCAGTAAAATAGGAGCATTCTTAAGCACAACCCGCGCAATTGCAATTCTCTGTTTCTGTCCTTGGGTCAAGTCCACACCCCTCATGCCAACGTGTGTATCATAACCATGAGGCAAGCTGCTAATGAAATGGTGAGCATTTGCTATTCTTGCAGCCTCCTTCATCTCTGCTTCGCTAGCATTGTGTCTCGCATAAATAATATTCTCCCTAATAGTTGTTGAAAAAATTATGGGTTCCTGCTGAACAAGACCTAGGTGGTTCCTCAACCATCTCAAGTTATAGAGTTTTAAATCTCGACCATCCAGCAAAACTTGACCTGAAACCGGATCATAAAACCTCTGCATAAGCGATATTATAGTGCTTTTTCCTGATCCTGAAACGCCAACAATAGCCACAGTTTGTCCCCCGTTGACCTTTAAACTGAAATTGCTTAATACGAGAAGCTCTGGGCGAGTAGGATAACAGAAATCAACATTTTTCAACTCAATGCTACCATAAACATTAGGTGGCTTCATGGCTGAGTTCTCATCTGGGTCAATCTTAGGCACCCGATCTATGATTTCAAACACTGAAATAAGGGATTTGCGTCGTTTAAGTATATATGGAGCCAACCCAAAAGGCTCAACCAGCGCAAAAGTTGCAAAAGAGAAAACCATGTACGCTTGAAGAGCAGTGCCCAGCGTCATATAACCATTTTCGACAGAAAGTGCTGTGTACCACAAGAGAAGAGCATTGCAGGCAAAAAGAAGGAATTGTGAAAAGCCAAACGCACAACCAATTGCTACTCCATGAAGGAAGCTTTTCGTAAATATTGTTGTTAGTTGCAATCTGTAAAGTTCCATGACTTTGTTACCCGCACAAAATGCTACAACAGTGTATATATTTCTAACTGCATCTTCCAGAACCAAAGATGCCTTCCTGTGCATCTCCTGGATGCCCCTTGAAAATCCAGCAAGCCACAATTTCTGCAATACGTTGCTTCATTGTAAAATATACATGTAAGCTAGCACAGAAGTTTAGAGAAAGTAATTCAATCCAAGGATTCAACTGAACGAGCATTTTTTTTTCATTTTTAAAATAGTAATATATAATATGATACTCAAAAGTCAGAACTGTAGGATGACACAAAAATTCATAACATGTCAAAGAAAACTACTCCCAAAGTCAATTAGAACCATAAAACATGGTACTTTGTGAAAGAAAAAAAAAGTATTAGAAGCACTAGACAGATTCTAGGACAACTTCCAGGAGTAAGATGAGTTCACACAGATCTAATCAGGAAACTACTGAACATCATGTTAATTGAAGCACTATCTCAAGCCAACTCACCATGAATAATCAGACAAAAAAAATTGCTCAAAGAATCAATGAGCAAAGAGAATAATAAATCAGTAAGACTTAAAAGGGATAAATTGTCAAGGTAACTCTTCAGAAACACTTTTATGACTTGATTGTGATACATTAACACAATTATTTGAAATCCGTAAGCTATTTAAAGGAAAAGTAACATGTCTATTCTGATTGCCTCTGACAAAATAGAGAAACTTGAAAAAAGAAAAGAAAATAAAGCAATTTGTACGCATGGTAGATTAAAGGTGACTAAACCTGAGCAATAGCAGAAACAGTCAGAACTGGTAATGTTGCCAGAGCCACAAATGCCAATCGCCACTGTAAAAGCATTCCAATGAGTAAAGCAACAATAACTGCAGTACTGTCCTGTATGAATATTGAAAGCCGGTTGCTAAAAGCAGCTCTCACAAATGTTGCATCATTTGCCAAGCGCATGGACAAGGTATCAGCACTGTTTTCCTCTTCATCAAACCATCCAACTTCATTCCGCAGCATTGCTGTCATGTTGGAAACAAATAATATAAAAGATCTTGCACAGAATTGATAGATGTTGGAAAACAACAAAGAGACTAAGATAACCCTGCACCTGAGAACATCATTCTCCGAACTCGTTCTGTCATTTTCTCCCCCATTATTCCAAAGTAGAAGTGTTGCAAAAAATTGGCAACAACTGTCACTACACCCATGCAAGCAATGATCAAGCACCATTTATCAATTTCCTGCCTCTGGTGATGACCTTCCTCACGTCTGTAATATGCTGTCACTATCAGAGAAATTACATAAGCAAGAAGAGGATTAAAAGATCCGAAAATAGCAGCACCAATGCTTCCTAAAACTGCATAAAGCCATTCTGCAAAACTCAGCTTTGCAAGCCTCCAAAATGATGGCGCTTCCCGATGCATGCTAGCTTTCACATTCCTCACTTTATTTGGGAAGTCATCAAAATGGCTATGTGGCCGACTGAAAGTTTGAGAATGAGACCGTTCACTCTTTGGATCAGATGTCAAAAGAGGAGAAACAGGAGATTCAGGGTCTGAACCATTTGCCATTTGTTTCTTTGCAGACTGAACATCAAGTTTTGGTAGCTGTGGCAGTCTCATTTCAAAACTATCCTGCCTCCTTATAGATGGTTCCTTTTCAAAATCTAATATCTGGCCATTTTCCACCATTTTTTCAGGAGGTGGGCTTCGAACTTTAGGCGACTCCAGTGAGCTAAATGTTCCATCTGATGGACGGAATACAGCAGGAACTCTCTGAAGAGAGGGTGACTTCGCCATTTTAGGAGATGATGCCTCTTGATAGCTGTGGCTGCCTGAAGAATCCTTTTCAATTTGGAAGGTTGACCTCTCCTTTCTCACTGGCATCCTAAAAAAGACAACTCAACATCAGCCAACAAAGGTAAGGATATAAATGAACATTGAAAATATCATAACACAAAACTACCAATAGCTTTTAACTTCAAGAAGTTTCAATATGAAAGAAGAATTCCTCTATGGATTACTTCAATAGCAGGGATTACAAAAACTTGGTCCAACAAAGCTTAACTAGCTCTTATATCCAGTATTTATCTCCTAACAAGTAACTAAGAATAATGACCTGCTAACTTGTACATGCTTGAGTGACTAAAAAAGAATTTGTATAACAACTAGTCAAATAATAAGCGATAAGAAAGCAGTAAATACAAAGCTTGATGGTGCTGCACTGTGAGGTAGTATAACTAGTAATGAGCTGCATCAAACTTATACCTCCTGGGAAGTTTAGCTGCTTCTTCACATTGAAGAAGTTCCGCATAAAGACCATCAATGGTCAACAATTCATCATGAGTACCCATTTCAACAAGTTGCCCCTCCTCCATCACAGCTATATAATCAGCATTCCTTATAAGACTAAGCCGACGAGCTATTATTATTGTAGACCGTCCTAACATCAGAAGATCCAAGGCTGCCTGTACAGTCTTTTCAGCTTCAAAATCTAGACCCCCGGTGACCTCATCAAGAAGAAGAATTGTGGGATTCAAAAGAACAGCCCGTGCAATAGAGAGTTTTATTTTCTGCTCTTCTGTCAATTCTATTCCAGCCCTTCCAACCTAAAATCAATAACAATTTAAAGAAGAACAGAAATAACAAAAGTAGAAACATCCAAAGTGAAAACAAGTTATCTGAAGACTCACCTGGGTCTCATATCCATACCCAAGAGAGCTAATAAATGAATGTGCATGCGCTATTTTAGCAGCTTCTTCAATTTGATCTAAAGTTGCATCACGCCCATATGCAATATTATCCCTTATGCTCAAACTTAGCAAGGCAGGCTCCTGGGTAACTAACCCAATCTGGCTTCTTAGCCATTCCAATTTCAGGTTTTTTATGTTCTCTCCATCTAAAAGAACTTCTCCTGCAGCATAATGATTGTAAAGTTGAATTTAAAACTTGGGAATCCTCAAGCATTTCACTTAACCCCAAAATGAAAATCACATTAAGATCGGCTCTATAGACATCAATGTTTTTTATACCTAATGTGGGATCGTAAAATCTTTCCATAAGAGGGATAATACTGCTTTTTCCCGATCCATTCCTTCCAACAAGTGCCACAGCTTTCTTAGCAGGTACAGTGAGGTAAAATCCACTTAATATAGGAATTTCAGGACGAGACAGATAGCTGAAGTATACATTCCGAAACTCAATATTTCCTTGAGCAGTGGCCAGGGTAGTTCCTTCCTGATTAGCAGCAGATGATGATCGATTTATCATCTCAAAAAGTCTATAAGCAGCTATGCGACCTTGGTCAAATGAATAAAAATTCGTTGCAGCCTGATTCAGCCCACTACAAAAGACACAAAAATATAAGCAAGGGAATGAAAAACATGGGACAATTGACCAGGAAATTTGAGAAAATGATACAATAAGGCTGGGGGAAAAATACTTACAGGCCACTTAAAATGACAGCAAATAAAGCTGTAATAACCTGACCACCATGAGCTTTTCCATGCGTAACCAAGAACCTTCCAATATAAAGTTGCAAGGCACAAGAACATATAGCAAGTCCATATGTAAATCCCAGTCCAAGACCTTGCACAAGACTGATCAGGATACCATATCTAAGAGTTGCTTGTAGTGATGTTGCATAGGAATATTTGGCTAATGTTTCATTTGTAAACGCATATAGGGTTCTAATATAAGAGAGAGCCTGCATAACTCAAGAAAGAATATTTTCAAGACACAGGCATTAATTACTCTTTGTCAAAAAGTACTAAAATGTCATCAAGTTGATCAGTCAATTTGAGACAAACTTAGTTGTTATTCATGTAATATGTATCTACATTCTCAACAATCGGTCATCAATATATCATAGAATACCACCTTCTAATCACATAGTCTTTAGTATACATTATGTGATAAAAATAACACAGATAAAAAATTATAAATAAGGAGATGAAAAATATGAAAAAGAAATTTGTTAATTTTATCCTTTTTTCAATTAACATTAAGTTTAATAGTTGAACCTAATGGAGAGTTCGATGACTAAAAAATCATTAATCAACAATTGGCTAATGTTTCATAAAATTCCCATTATCGGATTGCATGGTCTTCAATTTTCATTATGCGATTTAAAAACACGGTAGGCGGTAATTTATAAGACTAGAAAAATATGAAGAAGAAATCTGTTAGTAGTAGCCTATTTTCCTCTCAATACAATGATGATTTGTTGAACAAAGACATTACACTGGCCAACACAGCAGTATATTATCAAGAAGACCTAGAAAATGGCACTGCAAAATGGTATGTAAATATTATTTCTTCATAAATAGTGGATACTCCGCGAAAATATTCAATTTCCACATGAAGTTGTACACATTTCAAACCAACCATAATAACCCCTACAAAAGTACATAAAAGCAAAAAAAAAAAAAAACTATAGGGCATATATAATCACCTGCTCAGCAACACTAGCAGCTTCAGCATATGCGTCTTGAATATTTTCAGCAAGCCTATGGAGAAATATATTAGATATGCCTCCAGCAGCAACTATGAATGGACCCGTACCTAAAGTTATTAATGCAATCAGCCAGCAATTGACAAATCCAATCACAAGGCCACTAAAAAATGTAGCCATGTTATGAATATAGTTTCCAACCTGCACCATAATACATTAATAAACATACAAATCCTTACTATTTTGTTTCATAAAATAAAAAAGAAAAAAAAAGTAAGCTTTCACGTAGGCATACTTTTTCACTAAGTGCAGATTGGATGAGAAGCACATCGCTCAAAACTTGGCTAACAATGTCCCCGTTGTTCCCATATGTATCAAAGAAACTCATTTCTTGATTAAGTAACACTTGAACATATCTTGACCTGATGACAGCAGTTTGTCTTTCACCGGTCAAAATCCAGCATGAAACCTCTATCAATCAGTCATGTGGTATCAGTTTATGCCAAGAGTACTCATCCATGCAGTTATATCAAGCTCATATGAAACATTAAACTTACCAATCCAACCAGATGCAAACACACCAACTGCAATGTAAACAATGGTCGAAGCAAGCTGCATGACAAAGGCAAGAGTTATGCAAAAAAAAATATACGATGTATTCTACCTAAAATGTTGACACAGTAACACTCAGTTCAATTTAAGGCACAATGTGTAATTTGGTGTCATTTATCTTTTGTTGCATTTGGAACGTCACTAGAATTGTTTTTTCATATGATGAAAAGACAGATGTGGCTAGTTTTTTAAAGATTCTTTTTGTCCTTCGAAGTTTCGCCAGGATAAATCAATAGGTTATACATGGAACATTAGGACAATCTCCCCTTATCAAAAATGTTCGATTTTTTTCACTCTATTTTTTATTAATTATAAAAAAAATGTCACAATGAAAAATAAAAAAAGTTTGAAGGGAATCAAATGGTTCCATCAATAACAAACAATAAAAAGTAGGTGTACACACCTTTTATCTAAACGGCAGTAAATGCTAGTGAAAAGCGTCTGGAGACAGACTTACTTGATAGAAGAAACTTCTGAATGAGAAAATTAACACAAATCGTTGACCTGAATTCACTCTATAATTATAAAATTTTATCCAAGTGACTCTTGCTTGTACAATTATCTTTGGTACAGCCAAATATGACAAAAAAATTGGCTGACATTGAGGTGTCAAACCTTCCCATTGGAGAGTCAAACACTAGTATAGAATCCCAGAAAAAGGTTAGCCCAACCTAAATGGGATATGCTATCTACTTTATGGTATAACATTCCTGCAAATACATTGACCTCATTCCATTCTGGATTGTGATCTCTAACTGAAAATATAGATCCATGAGCAAAAGCTCTTGTCAAATTGCATTATTTTTTTTTTAAGATAGAACATTTTAGATTGTTCTACTTTATTCCTTCCACTTTCCTTATAAATAAGGTATGATAGGGTCACCTACTCTCTAAAGTTTATATTCTTATGTGACATTCATTTGTTTAGCGTAATATTTTTAGTAGATTACAAACAGTAAATGATATAACGATTACAAAAGTTAATGAATGACATATAAAGAAGAAAGACTCAAATTCCTTGCAGATAGCCTGGTTAATATGGTCATCATTTGTAAGAAAGATATATGACCATTTCAGCCACTAGACAATTATTATTCTGCTAGAAAGAAAGCATAACAACATTGTATTTTCAGATTATTGAGTCAATAGATAGATTAAACCCACTGACTTTACTTAGCAATTACCCTTGAAATGACTAAAGAAAGCTTTCTTTATTATAAATTCATTAATTTTGATTAAAAAGTAGAGGAATAGATTGTTCATGCAGTACCACAAAAGCAAACATTGTTGCATTAGCCACTATCTCCCTTTCAAATGCTAACTGCTAATGGAACAGCAAGCAGTATAGCAATCGACATAGAAAGAATAATGATAAAAATAGATAAAGAATTGAAGTTTACCCCTAGACAGCCGAGCAATAACAAGTTATCAATCAGTGATTTCTCTCCATGAATCTAATAGAACTAATAAAAACCCAAATCCGACAATTTTTACAAGTAAAAAAACATACAATAATTTTAAACCCGATTCCAACCTATCAAACATTAGTTGCATCAAATTTGTATGGTGTGATTTTTAAGCTCCCAAAGACAAACACCAGAACCTCAATTTCGAGACCTCTGGCCAAATTTCAGAATTTCCACACAAATAAAACACACGAAGATCGCCATACTCAACCTTCCTAAAAATTACAGTTTAAAAATGCACAACTGACCTCCTTGAACTTCTGAAACTGCTCGTCTGGGGGTTCTTTAAGCACGTGGATAATTTTGGCAAAGTAATGGAGGTAAACAACGAGAGCAGTGCCATGTGCAGCAGCAGCGAGAGATCCAACGACCATAAGAGACCAATCAAGGCGGTCTGCGCAAGCAAAAAGGCCCGAAAACGGCACAGCTGCTGGTGGGGGTTCGATCTCTTCGGGCTCCTCCATATCATCTTCCGGATCTACCGGCTGACCAGAGCCTTCAGCGCTGGGATCAATATAAGGCGAAGGAGACTCAGGTGGCTCGGATACCTCGGAAACAGGAGTCAACGGCTGAATGTGAGGTGGAGACCACCCGAACAATCCCCTCGATATCATCATCTTGAGGAGAAAACCCTAATTCTCCTCTTCTGCTACCTGAACACAAAACCCTTGATTCCCCCTAAATTTAGCAACAGATATGCTATATTTAGAGGTGCAGAATTATTTCCCTTCTTCTCCCGTGTTCGCCTCTTCCTGTGTTCTCACCCCTCTCTATCTCTCTCCCTCTCCCTCTCCCTCTCCCTCCTTCTCTTCCCCGGAACACTGTGTACCAGTCGTTGGTGGATGGCGCGCGAGAGAGCGACACTGGCACTACGTCAAAGAAGGAGGAGACGGGAGATACATTAAAGTCACCGCAGTTACACCAGTTCTAACATTCCTCCTTTATGACAGCCAAATCGCGGAGCTAAGCAGCTCGACCAATTAAAACTTAAGATTCCTTGGCCAATGAATGACATACAGCTGTCCATGTATGCCTATTTTGGTAAATTCCGACAGCAAACATCTCGATACGTTTGGATCATTATTCTCTGGACGACCTTCACGCGTTCTGATAGACGACACGTGTATTTGTTAATTGAAACGGCTGTTAAGGCCGCGTGACTCTCTTTCTCTTTTTTTCTAAGTAACACGTGATACCTTAACTAATTTTTATACCACCCAAGTGGAAAATTAAAAAATTAACCACTTTACTTTGTAATTAATGACAAATTAATTATTAACGTATTTTTATTAATAATTTAACCACACAATTACAAAAAATCATCGTCATGAACTAATACCCTTATAAAATATTGTAATAACTCATGATTTTATAAGAGGCTTTCAGTAGAAAAGAATTAATATTTATGAACAATAGATTTAGAACATTTCAGATTTTGTAAAAGAATGGATTTATAAAATTTAAGATTTGATAAATTAGAAGATTTTGTAAAATGATGTTAATGTTTTAGATTTCAGATGATTTAGAATTGTTTTACTGTCCATGAGAGAATTACAGCTTGTTTGTGTTTTTCTACGAATAACACAATGAATTTTTTTTTTTTTTGGCAGATTTTCCTCTGCGAAAGACAACTTTTCGCTGCGGAACGTTGTCTTTCGCAGAGGAAAGTTGTCTTTCTGCAGCGACAAGTTATATTTCTACAAAATAATGACGACATTCCTAAACAGAAAGACGACATTCCTCTGTGGAAAGATGACATTCCTCTGCGGAATGTCGATTTTCTTGAGTTCTATTTCAATGACTCACTTTTTACAGCAGAAAGACAATGTTCCACTGCGGAAAGTTAACGTTTCGAATAGGAAAGACAATATTCTGCAAAGGAACGACAACTCTATTTAATAGAAAACGTAACTGTGGCGTTTACTCCGTCAAATTTTCATAGTTCAGTGTTTAAGTTGTTAATAAAAATTGTTCAATTGTTAATTTATCATTGATCTCAAATATACAGTGGTTGATTTATTAATTTTCCTGGATAAAATCTTAAAGTATAAGAAATGAATAAGTCATATTTTGCCAACACATTAAAAAAAATGTGTTGTGAATGTCCACACTAACCCACGGATGTCTGCGAGTATATCTGCAAGTTGTCACAAACATCCGTTAATTAAAGTGCAGACTTCCCCAAGTTGACTCAAATAACGCGTAAATACAATGATGACAACAACAACTTCAAAATCAACAATCATCACTTTTGCAGATGAAAATAACTAACGTCGTGTTTTTGAATTGAATAACTCAATCTAAAATAACCTCTCCCTAATCAGCAACTTCAAAAATCAACAATCATTGTGAGCAATCTGTCTATAAAAAGTAAGGACGACTCAAAATTCTGTTGATTGTGAAAAACCAGCTCACACCAGTGAGGGTGCACAATCTCAAATCGTTTGAAAGAGTGAAAAGTGAATGACTTATAAGTAGAGTCATCTCCATCTCATACAACCAACAAAAATCGTGCAAATTTCTACTCAAATCAGACAATATTGTATTAAAAGAACTAGTCACTCCGCAATCATCACTTCCCCCGGGATATTACATATCATAGATACAATATAAGAATTACAACAAGCACTACTCTTTTTTCACATTAATGAATCTTTTCAACAAAATTTTCGAGATTTTGGGTCAGTTTGATGAAATTCTTGATGAACAAGAAGACATGTGCGATCATTCAGAGCACAGACTTTGATTAGGAAAAATTAAGCACAATTAAAATTTAAAAAAAATGATTAATCTAGCGAAGGAAAGCTAGTTTTAGCTAAAAATATACAAATAAACTGAAGTAAACAGAAACATAGATTGGTGGAGTGGATGGGCGTCCCAGCTCTCTGTGCACTCCACTTGTTTAAATCACCAGCTGCTGCTGCTGCTGCTGCTGCTGCTGCTGCTGCTGCTGCAAAGGCAATGTTCCGACCCCACTTGCCTGCCCAAACAAAATACACCAACGAATCAGGGGGACAGGCCTAATATCAGCAAGCTAAGGTGTCTAATTCAAACTCTTCTCCACTAAGGTCAATTCTGGTTGAAAATAAGAAAATCATGCCACCTGTTAGAGCAGAGTAGGCCACCTAACTCACGAGTCTTGCCAACACAAATGGCTTCTTTGAAATACAGTTTCTGACAAATTTCCAGGCAGTTTGACAAACATAATGACTATTTCCTTCTGGGTTTCCACAAAATTGGTCTCTTGAAATCAAATTTGAAAAGGGAATTTGATAGAGATACCCAAGTTTTCAACTTTTCTAGAACACTACCAATCAGGAACAAACAATGAAAGGCAGACCAGTTGGAGCTTCCTGTACTACCAAACTAGCTGGACAATAGAAGCCCATTTCTCCAACCAAGGCAATAAATCACAATATAAAAGTAACTAAAGAACAAATTTGAGGAACAGAAAAGAAGAAAGAACAATTGCATTCTTATAAGAACAGTCATCACGATCTGTATTACCTTGGCCAATGATCTGATTAATGAAAAGTGCAAAAGGCCAACTAAGCCAGCAGAAGAACTATAATTTAAACTATTGAGGAACTGGATCTTCCTTTTAACTTCAGTGGAGCTGACCCAGACTCATTGAATAATGAAAGAAAATCGTCAGGTTCTTCACCTTCTTTAACAACCTGTTCATAATAAGGCTTCATTAGCCTCAACGTAATCTGTTTTTCTCCAATAATGGTAAATATTAACTACTTTTAGAGAAGATAAACAAAACCAACTTCAAGACAAGTATGCTACAGATGATAAATAATCACAAGCACTTCAAATTTAAAAGAAAAAGATACTAAAAATGGCAGTTAGTACCATTTTATAGATGAGCATTGCAGATAAACTGTTTCCAAGATTATTTAAAATAAGATAACTTCAAAAATTCACATAGTTTCCAATCCTCTTCAAGAAACTAGACTACGAACAGAAAAAAAATCTACATTCAGCCAAGATATAAGAACCAAATCAAAAGATTGCAAGTGTTAAATTTTGGTACCTTAGTCACAAAATCATCTGGCAGATCAAGTTGAGCAAGAACAAAACAACTAATTCTATTCCAATCAATCTGTTCTTGACAATCTAACTCCTTGCCTGCATCAACCTTAGTCTGACATTTATGATGGTCAAAAGAACGTCCAACCCAAAAATACAGAATCCTGCCATCATTTTTAACAATGCCTCCACTGGGAGAGAGAATAGCAAAAGCAGCTTTAGAATCCAGATCACTCGCAGTAAACAATGCAATCTTTTCCAATCCAGGCCAGCAGTATACCAAGGGTTGCTTCAAAAGATTACAGACAGAGGGACCATCTTTCATTTTATTTGATACACTGGTTCCATGGCATTCTCCTACAGGTTTCGTATGTTGTCTACACAGTTTGCCACAACTTTCAGCTGTTTTTGCTTCGGTCTGGCACGCATCCAGACATTTTTCTCTTTGGTGGCCACTATTTTCACTAAGATTATTGTATGTTTTACTAAAATCGGCCTCGGAATTTACATCACTATCTCTAGGGTCTATGGCATATTCTAAGTTATTTGGAACATGAAATGAGCAAGTGGCTTTTTTTACCGTAAATTTTTCATCATCCCCTTCACTGGGAAGAAAACTTGGGTAATTATTGGCCACCCTCAAGTTATCAGACATCTTTGGCAGCTTAAGAAACTTTGACAAGCTACCTCGGCGTTCGGCAAGTGAAGGAGACACCTTTTTCGTTGGGGATGACTGAATACTTGTTTTTGAAGTCATCATTGCACTAGGAACTTTTGGACTGTTGGGAATGGGAAGAGAGGAGTTTTTGGATGAGTGAAGGACCATGTTACACAAGCTGGACATAGTAGAAGATGACGGAACTGACGGTAAAGCTTCAGATGGAGAATCAAGGGAGCTCTCTGAAAAATACTTAGAACTTGTGCTGGTATCAGAGGAGATGGAATCAGGAGAGAGATAAATAGGTGAATAAGAGGAAGATACAGATGAATGTAATGATGATGATGATGCTGGAGACAAAGGCTTAGCAGAAGAAAGTACCACCATCTTAGAATCTGAATAAACCCGAGAAAGAGCTATTTTGGGTGCCGACACAAACTCTTTCATATGACCAGAAGCAAACTTTCTCCTTAACATGCTCCAACTGCTTTCTCTGGCGGGAAGATGGGTTTCATGTTCATTTTCTGATGATGCAAAAGGAGGTACAAAACCACCTGAAATAGCTTTCTGGAAAATCTCATAATCAACATTATATGAATCCACCTTTCTCTCCCCTGGGGAGATCTCAACCTTTGATTCCCCAACATTAACTCCATTCTCAGATTTATACATCAAAGGCAATAGGCTTGAAAAGGCATCCCAAAATGAAGCTGGCTCTTTTTCTTCTTTGATGACTGTTATGAACCCTTGCACTTTCTCATACCGAACAATCTGACAGGCAGCCCCTCTTGCGTCTCTTTCCATGATCGCCTCACATTTTTGGCCAACCCAAAGATATATTGCAGTTGGTATGTGAATAAGAAATGCACCTCTTGAATCTAAAGCACACGGAGAAGGATCATTTAACATTTTTGGCACGAGATGCAAAGGATCATATGGTGAGTGTGGAGCCATTCTATACATCCTCAATAGTGAGCTTGGACTTAAAGGAAATGCATGAACTCTTTTTTGGCACTGTAATAACTGGCAAGCAAAACCCATATTTGGATCAGCAATTCCTCTGGCTGCCTTTACATACTGAAATGCATCATCAAAACTCTGACCTTCCCTCCACATTAGATAGGCAATCACCAATGAAGTGGAACGAGAAACCCCTTGGCAACAGTGAACAAACACCCTTCCACCTTGCTCTCTAACATCCTCAAAATAGTCAAAAACATCATATAAAATACTAGTAATATCCTCAGAAGGGCTATCCTGCAACCATAAAGTTCTGTAAGTAAAATCTGTTTTAAAGTATTCAGGACAAACAAATCCCACACAATTCAAAATATGAGTGATTCCATTCTGACGAAGAATATCCCTATCTCGAGCAACAGCATCCCCACCGAGATAAACATGTTCTTCTACTTTTGAACATTCTCTGTCAAAGAAAGCAATTTTATCCCTCTTCACAAGCCCACCATTCTTGTCCTGAACTTTCTGAATTGTTGACAAATCAAGCTTTAATCTTTCGGCGTTCCCCCTCCCACTTGGAGTAGAAGGCAATGGCCACTCACCAACATCGTCCGAACCAGCCTTTGGCCACTCATCTAGGCTTCGACGAGAAATCGACAAGGGCTGCAAAGGCGGCAAACATGGCCTTCCCTTGCAATTCTGTTGAGATCTGGGGGTAACAGGAGCAGGAAATCTTCTGCCTGTTCCATTACTGTTACCACTATTACCATTCGGATCCACTCCTTCTAATTCATCTTTATCAGGGTTATGAGGAAAGGACCGCGATGTGGACCAAGATGCTGAGCGCCAGAATATTTTCCGAGAGCCAGAGACTTGGGATGGAGCTGAAGTATTTCCAGAGTCCACCATACCCACCTTGTTTTTGGGGTAAGATAAAGAAGCGAAATTTAAAACGTCCTAGATTTTGCAAACTGGGCAAGAAAACGTAAACAGCAGAGTGAAATCCGATGGTTAAAGATTAAACCCATCTCAGATCAAGCATGAGCGTAGGCTAACACTGTCAACAAGAGCGATTCAAAAAAAAAAAAATTCAATTTTTTGCAAAAATAAGCATAACGCAAACCAAAAAGAAGCCATAACGGATAGAAAAAAAAATCTGATAACCTAAAAATAACAGATAAAAAACACAAGAACAGATAACACCAGAATATTTAATAAAAATGAAACTAAAATATCCGAATAGAAAATCCCACCTTCGACGATTCGACACTTCAGCAATATGAACCAAGATAAATCCCAAAAGAAACCCACAATACTTAACAGTTTCTAGGGTTCTGAGCGATGCCAAACTCAGAGAGAAGATTATAATAGCGAATCACTCAAAAGAAGCCATGGAAGGGAGGAGTAAGAAAGTGAAAGCAAATAGGTAGAGAGAGATGGAGAGAGAGGAGAGGTTGAGAGGGGAAGTCTCTCTCAATTGGGTTCTTTCCTTTCTTTCAATTTTGACTAAAGAGAGTGAGTGAAGACAGAAGAAGACATCCATGGTTTCATAACCGCAGTTTTCATTATTTAAACTCATTTGGAAAATTACACCCTCTAATTTATGATCAACAACAAATTAAACCCTAAAAAAAATTTACGAATAATTAAAACTCTGAACTATAAAAAAAGAATATTAACAACCTCGCAGTCATGTTTTTTGTCAAAATCCATCGATGTTAACGTCGCAGTTTCGTTAACGCAAAGAACCGTCAAACAGAGACATCTAAGACAGCAACAACGGACGTCCTGCAAAGATGAGAAACATCCTAAACTAATGCATCCCCGAATCGTTCTTGGCCGTTGGATCGAGTGACAGACGTCCCTTGATCGAAATTGACTCCCATGATGGATTCCAAAAACTGTAAAGTTGAAGGATCATGTGCAAAGCACCTGCTTTTTAACTTGTTATTGACTATAAACTATATAATATGTGGTGTTAATTTCTAAACTAATTTACTTAATCAAGAGTAATTACAACCTTAATACACTTCAAATATATCACCATAATTCTTTTCGAAAGACTTAATATTCCAAGTTTACAACCCCAACAAATCATGTTCGTGTTACAAAAATTTCGAGAGTTTTATCAAATTTTGTAACGACAGGATTCAATTGTTTACATCGGTTTAATTTACCGATGTAAAATATTTGTAAATTTTAAAAAATAATTTATAATTTATTATTGATATTACATCGTTTAATATTAATTTGTGTTCTAAGTGGGGACATCTCTATAGTACTAAAAATAGAATCAACGTTAAAATTGAAATTTAAGAAATTTTCGAGCAATATGGATAACTTTGACTTGATTGTAAACCAGATAGTCAACAAAACCTTGCGTACTTCCGAAGTAACAACGATATATTTACTTTATATTATTACTTCTACGTGACAGATATTGATTGATGCAATTAATATAATTAATTATAAATCATTAAAATAAAATCATTAATTACACCCGATCAATATCTGATACGCTAAGAAATAAGATGGAAGCCTAAAAATATAGAATAAACATAGCATTATTCGTTCAAGATACCTTTTCTACGTACTCCCGATAACAAAATTTCGGAATTTTGCCAAGTTTAGGAGAAAAATAATTAACTCGATGATATAAAATTACCCAAAATGAAATTATAAATTAAAAAAAAAGTAGTTTGGAAGGTGCAGATGGGGGAACATAAGCAGCAAGTCTCTCTCAATGTCCCACCATAGCTGCAAACAAGCCAAACGCTGCACACAGACAGAAATTAAAGAGACAGAGCCGTGGATAAGCTCAGACAACAGCAGTACACCTTCTTCCAAGCTCTCATCTCAATCCCTTCACAGAATCCTCATAACACTAATTTCAGAAACCCAAGAAAAAACTGAAGTGAAAACAATAATCATTGAATTAGATCATAGAAAGAGTTTCTAATCCAAGCAAGAATGCTACCCTTTTGAGCAAGTGTAGAGCTACAAAATGACTTCACTTACAAGTTCAAAATAGCTTAGATCATGACCCAGAGGCAGGTCTAACATAAATGTCAGGTCAGACGACCAGGACCTGACCGCCCAGTCCCAAAGACCCGGCAGCATCACATACAATCCGCTTAAGCAGATGAAGGGAAGTTGAATTGCATTTAATTGGAAATATTTACACCATAAAGTTGCAGCTTAAGTGGGAAGAAATAGCCTAAATTTGCAATAATCTTCACTAGGAATAAGGCACGTAATAGATTTCACACAGGCAAGACTTTAAATTATTGAGAAATTCTTAAGATTATAAAAGCTGAGATGTGTCTCGAGGAATCTAACTTGAAAAAATGATTATACGCATTACTGTTCATAGCATGATCCTGGACCAGTTGGAGGAGTTCGAGCGTATTTATTGGAAGCAGGAGCGGCTGGGATGCCTCGATTGGTCAAGAGGCACCTGAAGTATTGATAACGGGGCAATGCTTTGACTGTTATGTTATGTCCCAAAAAGTTTTCTCTCCGGCTCCATAGCCGCTCTGCAGAGGAAACAATGAAATCCGTATCAGTTGTAAGACAATATTAAACAAGTGTCCATTGCTAATCATTTGGACTGAAAGCCCGAGGCAAATGAAGCGATTAATGGTGTCTTCAACAAGAACAATCACCATATAATTATATCTTCTAAGAGGTCTCTAGGATTTAAATTAATGAATTTATTCAATGTAGATTGAAAAATTATCCAATTATAACGACGCTTAGAGACACATTTGAAATCATTGTTTCCTCTCAGGACATATTTCTCTTACCATGAAAAAATATATACATTTCTTTATTTTTATTAATATGCATCGTTTTTTATAAAAACAAACATTTTTACACGACTCAAGTGAAAATGTTCGACCACCCATTATAGCAAGACTTAAATCAATTCATTTCTCGGAAATTCTTTTATTTTCTAACAATACTAAACTTCCTCTTTTCTTCAAGATTCAAATAATATGACTGACATGATCAAATTATATCTATTTTGTGTCAAAAGAAAACTAGATATATGATTTTTTTTTTTGCAACACTAAGATGGCACAAAAACTAGAAATTTTGGATTAACAAGTAAGCATTATCGGGTTATAATGTCAGTTAAAACTTTATAAGCTAATGATTAGCCGAACTTTACTTCCTTATTGAAAAAAAAAATCCTCAAGCCAAATCCAGTCAAAGGTAAAGGTATAGCACACCTGCGGCTGCAGCAGCTCGAGGCCATATTGTTTGCTGAACATTAGATGTATCAGCGGATTCACCCCACATGCAAACCTCTCCTCCAAGAACAAGTGTTTGATGAGGAGTGTTGCTGATCCCTTCAAGTGGCTCTGCATTATACACCTCTTCCCATGGAACGTCTAGATGATCAAGATACCAAACACCCTGATTGCTGAAAATGCATTTGAAACCTTTTGCCACAGCCTTTGGGCAAACCCCTGGCCCCAACCTGTAGGAGTCATTTACACAAGCTTTTGGTTTAAAACTAAAGCGAAGGGGCAGACAACTTTGCCTTGAAACTGTTGCAAATGTACAAACTTAAAGCTACAAAAGGTACCAATTGTGGACAATGGTCCTTGGATTAAGATTTGTAGCAAATTGATTGAACGTTTCCTCCCTGAGAAGAAAATTAATATTTGTCAAATGTCTGTGATTATACTAATCAATAAACAATATAATGTTGACTTTAAACTTGAAGTCTTGGAACAATGGTAATTATTGGAGTATTAGAGCTAGAGATCCTAAGTTCATATCCTTATTCCATCATTATACTCTTATTTAAGATTAAAGATCTACTACAAATTAGGCCTACACACGACAAGAAATGTTAAGAAACCAATTGAATGTCCAGTTAACTTCAACCTAATAGTTTAACCTATTTAACAACACTAAATATCATTATGTTCAAAATGTGAAACATAATTTCCTCTAAAATCTGACCCATTTTTGTTTTTTGACAAGGTTTGAAGAAATGTCTCAACATCGAAGACTAATCCACAGTCTTGATTCACTTGTAATTTGAGTTTGATGCAAGAAAATTTGATCAAATGACTGAACCTATAGTTATTAAAAGATAACCTTCCCAATGGAATACAATATTTTTTTTACCACGAAGCATTAAATAGTTTATTTCTTTCTTTTAATTGAAGCAATGATAAGAAAATAAAGCATTCTTGTAGTCAAGTTTCATATTTATAACCACGCTAAACGCAAAGAAAATGTTAAGGCCAGTAGGCAATACCAGTTAACAGGGATCCAATCTTTTGAAATGGCCAATTCTTGAGCTTTGAGTACAAAGTATTTATAGGCTTCCTTGGCAGTCAAGTTCTTCTCTTCGAGCCTGCAATTAAGAAGTTCGTTCAGATTTTTTTTAAAAAATAACCAAGCTAAGTGGTAATATCATTTTCTTTGTAGTCTACATGGTATCATGTAAATATGTCAAAATATTCACTGTAAGGTCAATGCCAAATGTCTAATTTAACTCCGAAGCTTAAGCTTACTAGTCGTACAATAAATAAATAGCCGAGATATTTTTTCAAAAATTAATTCCATCAAAATTGTGGCTTTTGATTTCATCAGTCACTCCCTAATAAAACCCATAAATCCCAAGGATAAATGGTAAACATGGGGAAGGGCATAAATCAAACTAATCCTTAATCCAAGGTTTTCGTTTCCTCGGATGTTGAAGAGACATAAATCACAACAGCTTCCACAGAGAAACAAAAATCCATATAACAGTCCTACAGAAAAGCCAACATCTTTTTCTCACTCTGTCAAGTCTATCAGCTGGACAATTTGTATAGTGATTGTCACGAAAAAAGATTATTAATAATAGGCAACCACATAGAACTGCGATATTATCAACCAAAATGACCAAGCAATTTACCATTGTTTCACATGAGGAGTAGAATTCCAGCAATCTGCCAAGATTTAAAAGATTTCATAAGAACAAAAATCCAAACAGAGAGGGAGAGAGAGTGAAATGAGAGATTAATAATACCTTACTGAGCACAAAAGATTGAATCACATTTCTATGTAGCAACTTTATTATGGAGGAACAATGTTGGCAGATGTTATTTGACTGACTTTTACTTGAACCCTCCCACTAATGAAATTCAATTTCTTCAAACTTGTAAGTACAAAAAACCTATGGTTTTTGTTTTTCACACATAATCTTGTGGAATTTATGCAGTTATAAATGGAACCTCTGTATCTCAAAACAAATTACTCTAATAATTTGATAAGCGTAGGCCTCCAATAAGATACATGTATGCTAAGAAGCCCAAGCAGAAGACGAGGGTTCAGATTGGAGGGGAAAAGGGACAAGGGGAGGTAGCAGAGGGAAGAAAATATTTGGCTGATGTATGATAGCAACCTTTTGATTGCTACACAACAAGAACAATTGAAATACGAGTGAAGAACAGCAATTCCAAAGAAAAAATATCGATAGGCAAACTTAGAGGGGTCTGCAACCCTTCCTTCAAAACCAAAGTTCACAATTGTCTAATGATCTTTCACCTCCCCCCACTACAACCCAAATATCCACCTCACAAAACATAATTAAGTTTATGTTAAACACAGAATGGAGAAAACTCTATTCGTTTCAATCATTGAGTTCAACAATCGAAGTCCAGCAAATATAATATCACCAACAATTAAAACATTAATCCAAATCCAACAACAAAACATAAAACAAAATAGAAAACACCACAGGTCCAGTAATCCAGCCCGGAAAATCTCCCCACAAATTACACTCAGAAAATAAACTGCTCTAGGCAATATTTTTTTAACAATCTTCAATGCTGATTCCCCTCAAGCTACATGCATCTTTTATAGCCCATTGGCATCCCCACCACTAACTAACCATGCCACATCACTTTTAGTTTCCTAATCTACCCTCTATTATTTCACTCTTATCAGTTTAATTCTAAATTTCCCAAATCACCCTTACTATAACTCAAAATAAAATAATAACAACAAAGCATATTAAAGTAAAATAAACATCTAACATATCTTCTTAGTCCATCTTGCTTGGTTTTTTTCGCCTCGCAGTAGTAAATTGCACCTGAGGAGTCTTATCCACATACAAGGAAGTAAGTTTGGGGAAAGGAGAGCATAATTATTCCATAAGAAGAGAAATGTGTAGGAAGAAATTGATAGGAAACTAGGAGAGTTCGAACCTCCCAATTATGCTTGTTGGGTTATGTTTTCTCTGATGAAGCAACGGGGAATTATTCTATTTGTGTTCTTCAATTATTCTAGGTTCTATCACAAGTTTTACTTCTTTTGTTAATAACCTGCTACCAAAATCTCAGCATTCATCGAGAAAGAAAACATACTGACCTGTGTTCACCTCATCACCACCCAGGTGGAGAAGCTCAAAAGGAAATATCTTTCTAATATCTGTGTTAATAAATAATAGGTCAAACTTTGAAATTGACTGGAGTAAAAAAAACATTACTTTCAAAAGTCTTAGAAAGAAGCAACACATTCTCCTAGAGGCTATAATGAATAAGCATTCATTATCCCAGTTCAACACAGTTGAAACAAAAGAGATACAATCAAACACCCAAAAATGCAGTTGGCAATTAAAGATTCAAAGAAAATATAGAAGAACCAATCAATGATGGTTTCTACTCATCTAAACCCATTACATGTATAATTTTCATCACTCCAGCAATTATTTTACAGAGATACAACCATAGACAATTATAAGTAGAACGAAGATGATTTGGGCGTTTAAGCAAGTACCTGACAGAATACCAGCTATAAGGTCAAAAGTAAAATTCTTGGTGACATCAAGTGGTTCTTTGCATGAAGGAGATGGCCAAAGATCGGGATATCCTTTGCCCCTGAACGAAAATTAGGCCCAAAAATTTACATTTCCTGATTTCATAAAATATTTTTTAAAAAAACTTGATTCTTAAACAGATATCATTTGCAAATGAGTTCCTGAATACTGTGCAATATCATTAATTTTTGGTAAAAGATCAAGAAAAAAAATTAATGGCACAAATCTAAGGTAGCAAAGTAGTGCAATTGGTGAGGGAATAAAGAAATAGCTCCAATTCTTTTCCCGTCCCAATCCAAATTCTAGGAACTTTTCAAGGAATTACTGGTTATGAAATCGTATTGTCACGAAATTGAATCAAATCAAGCCAAGTAAATCCAAAAATTTATTTGACAAAATTTTCTTCCAACAATACAATTAGGATAACTGAAAATGGGCACATTAATAGAACTTGATAGTGATAGTGATAAACTTACCACGATTCAGCATGTCCTGGAACATCCATTTCTGCCATAACATTGATACCTAAAAAATAAAGTAGGCAATTTACGTCAGGCTGTAACTAAAATGCCGAAAAAGGGTATCTTGTTAAAGTTAGAATAAGTGAAAGTAGACTCACCTCTCATTTTTGCAAAGCTTCCCAGATAAACAAAGAAAAAAGAAAGATAGAATGTCAGTGATTTCAATATATAAAATATTAACTGGAAACACTTCCCAATACCTTAAAAAATACATGTAAAAACCATTATAGTTTTCTGTCAAATTGATTTTCAAAATCTGTATACTTTGTCGTTTCTGAATTCTCCTTGTCTTTTCAAGGAAAATTATGTTTATATCTTACAAGGAAACGAAGAGATAATAGAGAAAAGTGAATACAGATGACCTGAAACAAGTAATATGTTCTACCAATATAGCTTGAAGTCATAAAAATGGGAAAAATATTTTTTAATAAACTAAAAGAACTAAGGTTTCTAAATTTCTAGACAAGTTTTAAAAGATTCACAACCCTTACTTGACAATGTCGTAGGCATCTTCAATGGTATAACGCTCCCACTTTGTATAAGCTCCTTTCCATAGATTCGGATATGAAGGCACTTCGAGAGGAAATGCTTGTTCATCTATAATGTGCCAGTGAAGAACATTCTGCCAAACAAAATTCAGAATAAACAGTGCTACATAAGGAAATAAGGAGATTTTTCTCCGCCCGATCAAGTACCAGTTGCTTTCGAATTTAAATTATAACTCGTCTTACCGTCTTATAACTAGCTATTTTAATACATTCAAAATAAAATGGTAGATAGTCTTTTACTTACAAGTTTAGCATACGACATAGATTCAATTACATTCTTGATTACATCAATAGGTAAAAAATGCCTTGATGTATCTGCCAAGGAATAAAAACGATGGGTAATAATTGATATTCCAAGATGTGAAAATTTAAAGTTGCTGAACAAACAGATGATACTACCTAGTAGAAGACCACGAAATGCAAATCTGGGTTCATCACGAATGTACCATGGTGACCTATATACTTGCACAGATTTAGCTCCATAATCAAATGCGCATAATTGGCTGAATGTCTGTGATTTTGTCAAGAAGAAAGACAAAAGAAACTGTCAACGCAGGGAAAAAAAAGTAAAACCATCACTCAGCAGTTACAGATGTCAACTGCAAATATCATTGCTCGTTTACAATTTCAACATTGAAATCTCGAAGATAATCCATCCTGAAATTAGAACGATAATCGAAGGGAGGCTCAACTAATTATATTTGTCTCTATTGTTTCCTTAAAGACTTTATGCCAAGTTCAATAAACATCATGTGAATGTAAACTAACTACAAGCGATGTAAAAAAATTCTTGTTTACCTCCAGCCCTCTCAGCGCACCATAAACAGTATTCGCCTGCAAAAACCAAAATTTTGATTTATAATGAAAAAAATAAAAAGAATAAAGGGGAAAGTAAACCAGACTCAATCACAACCACGGAGAATGGAACCAGAATTTGATGGACGACGTATTTGATTATGAATCTTACAAGCTATAAAGATTAATAGAACTACCTCAATGGTCGCCTCTCCAATGATGGACTGTTCGTCGTTTTTCGCGACGAACAAAGTGTAGCTCTCATCCACGCCCAGCTGAAGCTGCAAAAAAAAAAAAGAAGACTAATTGAAGAAAATGGCAATTACACCCAAACAGAAGGAGAACGCGACGAAATTTTGGCCCAGATCACCTCCTCGTTATCTGAGTTAACTACAATTCGCAAACTGCTAATATCATACACTGATCCTCTGATTCCCCAGATCTTATCAAATATTGAAATTCCAGCATTGTGTTTGAAAATAATCCCCCTATATCTATCAAACGCAGCTCGGAGGATGTCAGAGTTACCACCGTCGCCGCCCAGGGCGAGTGTCAGCTGTGGGTTAACGGAGAGCGTTTCATTGCCGAAAGTGAACTCCGATGGCAGAGGCCAGACGTACGTGAGAGGGTCGTTGACATCGGTGATCGAATTGAAGCCACTAATTCCAGAGATGTAAAACAAAACTGTGAAAAAAGAAAAGAAGATCTTGATCAGTTTGGATTGCACTTGGATCATTTTCCTGCAACGAGAGAGCGAGAGAGCGAGGGCGAGAGACTGAGCGAGTTGACCGCTAGTTGTGGCCTGTGGGGTGGTAGCTGGGTAGGAATTGGATTTTCCTTTTTTTTTTTTTAATATTATTTCTCTATTTTAATTATTTGGAAAATTAATTTAAACATCTATATAACTGTCCTTCAAAATTTTAATTTAATTATTTAAGCCCTCAAATTTACGATCAAACATTTTTAACAAGTCGTGGCGTCTCAAGATGCCATGGTAGTTTGGCTTTCAAAATTACTGTGCTACGGCGTTTTATCTATAAACCGTCACGGCGTCCTATCAACTTGTTAACAACGAAAGTGACAACAATGTTAGACTTGTCATTTTTTCATATGTCAGTGATTAACTTATTAGAAATTATATTATAGTGATTAACTTGTTGTTAATGACAGACGATGGTTGATTTGTCATTTTTCCTTAGGGAAAATGACAAATCAACCATTGTCCCAGGACGCCGCAACAGCGTCTTACATAGTTTAGGGTTAAACATGTTAAATTGCAAATTTGAGGGCTTAGACGATGGATTTAGGGGTCGAAACAGGGGGTCATGGGATAAATTGCATGATTGGTCTTAGATCTCTGAGAGAACTTCGATTTGATACCTTCTACGTCCAATTTCGACATTCGTAGCGAAAATTATGGTCGTTTGAAATTGAAGAGGTCGAAAATCTAATAAAAACATTGATTTTGAAGAAGACCGCAGGGGTGTCGTGAGGACACCGCAGAGGTGTCCCGGGACACCGCAGTGGCGTCCTCACGACACACCTGCAGCGTCCAGACAAAAAACTTTGTGTTTTCCTTCGCAACACACGACACCGCAGCGGCGTCCTGACTAATTTTTAACGGTGAACGTCACTGAGATGTTAAATTTGTCATTTTTCCATACGGTAGTGGTTAACTTGTTAAGACTTAAACCAACTTGTTATTGACCTAAAATCACGATGGTTGATTTGTTATTTTTCGGTTTTCCTTATTTAATTTTGAAGGAACACGCAATCATGTAATCATTGGTGTCCCCGACGACGTTGGTGATGTGTGTTATTTCAAGATTCTCTTAAAAACGTGAATAAAGCGATTATTAATATTTCTTAACCATACAAAATGCTCCTCAATTGTCCTTCATACACGTCACTGCCAGAACTTAGAGTGGGGCCCATGAACTTTCGGCTTGTTAATCACGTTGGCGGCTTGAAAGTAATCTCTGACGTACACGTGGAGATTATCTATCCTTTTCGGCACGGCGGCTGCCGTTAGTTCATTGGCTAGAAGACTTCTGGTATTCGGACAGTAACCCTATCCAAGATCATTCCCAAAATGCCCTTCCTGATTATTAAATTTCCATTCTCAATATATACTTGTTCGAGGTTGGTCTGCAATTCCAATTGTGGGAAGGAAATGGTAGAGACTGTAGTGCTTCGGAGTGACGAAGAGTGTTCGCTCTTGTCTGCGCCGAACAACGTCGACGGATCGTGGCGGTTGAGCTTCGATGGATTTCAGTTATCTCCACAGCACTCGAAGATAAAGAAGAAGAAACAGCCTCGCAGCCTCCATGACTGTCTCCGAGTTTCAGGTCATCTCTCTCTCTCTCTCTCTCTCTCTCTCTCTCTCTCTCTCTCTATCGCTATCTTCTTTTCCTGGCTCCGAAAAACCTTCTTGATTACTGTTTGTGCTACTTTGTGTTGCTATTTTATTCTTACCTACTCCGTTTTGTATTTTAGAATGGAAATATTCTTTTTTTGGCAATTCCACCTTTTTAGGTACTTTTGTTTCTTTCAGTTATCTATATTCCTTGTACTGCTGTGTATTCAATCAACGTTCAAGTATTAACAGAACACTTTTACTAATTACTTCGCAAGGCGAAGGAAATTCTTGATATAGATAGTAATCTAGTTCAGTACTCCATTTGAGGAACGGCCGAATTTTTTTTCTGATTCTAGTTTGCTCTGCCCCATATTATGATCACTGAGTGACTGAAGCATAATAAGTACTACCATGGAGGAACTTTGCGATAACTGAGTGACTTGAGAAAAATAATTGGATAACTCGTATGTAGTCTGCTCAACGTAACTTTAAGGCATCAAAGGTGGCAATTTTTTTCATATACTTCAGGTGGTTTTGTATATTATTTTAGCATCCAACAGACTTAACTTTTGAAGTCTTGTCCTCAGGTCCGGACGATAATGTAGCTGAGTACTATAAGCAGCAGGCCGAAATGCTGGAGGGTTTCAATGAAATGGATGCTTTAGCAGAACGTGGTTTTGTTCCTGGAATGTCGAAGGTTTTTCAGTAATTACATGCTCTTTGTTTTCAACTGACGCCATTGATGCATAAATTAATGAAATTTAGCTGTTGAGGGATGATTGCAGGAAGAACGCGAAAAGATGGCCAAGAGTGAGACATTCGCCATCCGGATATCAAATATTGCAAATATGGTGCTCTTTGCTGCTAAAGTTTACGCATCCATTAGAAGTGGTTCATTGGCCATTATTGCATCCACGCTGGACTCGCTTCTTGATCTCTTATCTGGTTTCATTTTGTGGTTCACTTCTTTTTCTATGCAAACACCAAATCCATATCAGTACCCCATTGGGAAGAAGCGAATGCAGCCTTTGGTCAGTCCCCATTATGATATATATCTTTATTTCTGCTGTATGCAAAGGCTAGATTAAATTTTCTTGATTTGAACTATAGTTGTATGCTTTACTATCTTCATTTTATTGGTTATAAATTGTTCTTTTGCATGTAATTTGATCGAATTGGTTTGGTTTTTATTTGATTCTTGAGTGTCTTTTTATGGCAGGGAATCCTTGTTTTTGCTTCTGTCATGGCAACTCTTGGACTGCAAATAATATTGGAGTCTATGCGAACACTCTTATCAGACGTGAGTTAATCATATATTATGCACTTGAAATATGAAATCAAAAGAATTTAATGACACTTCTTAGTATTGATTTTATTCTTAGGGGAGAGATTTCAACTTGACAAGGGAACAAGAACAATGGCTTGTCGGCATTATGCTCTCTGTAACTGTTGTAAAGCTCCTCCTTGCTGTTTATTGTCGCACTTTCACTAACGAGATTGTCAAAGCTTATGCTCAGGATCACTTCTTTGATGTTATCACCAATGTCATAGGGCTCATCGCCGCCCTCCTAGCTAATTATATGGATGACTGGATAGACCCTGTAGGAGCGATCATTGTGAGCAAATTTCTCTTCCATGCTCTAGTTCATATCATTGTTTTGCTTTGGCGTCACATAGTTGGTCTTATCATCTTTCCTTTTACTTTCATTTTTCAAACTTATAATCTCCTTCATTTCGCCTACCGAGAGATGAATTATTCTGCAACTACTCAAGAAGAACTTTGAGTTTGCAGAATTTATTTTGTATGAGAAACTATGGATATTGATAGAAATAAGATGCAGAGAACAAAGGGGAAGAATCCTTTTAAGAAAATGCAAAGAGAAACAGTCAGTTTATAGCAATTTCTCTCCATTGTAGAGAACCAAAGTAATATTGTTTTGCAATTTCTATGCATTAGTTCCCTATTCGTGCTGTTTTGTATCTGGACATCTGCTTTAGACAACCATTTTTTCGGAAATCTGCTTGATAGTTTGCTTGTTTTTTTTCTCTCTGTGCAGTTGGCCTTGTACACCATCCGAACATGGTCGGTGATAGTTTTGGAAAATGTGAACTCCCTTGTCGGACGATCAGCTACACCGGAATATCTTCAAAAACTCACATATCTATGTTGGAACCACCACAAGGCAATAAGGCACATCGACACTGTTCGAGCCTACACATTCGGTTCTCACTATTTTGTGGAGGTCGACATTGTCCTCCCGGCAAGCATGCCTTTACGAGAAGCGCACGACATTGGAGAGTCCTTGCAAGAGAAGCTTGAGCTTCTTTCGGATATCGAACGCGCATTCGTTCATCTCGACTATGAGTTCACTCACAAACCCGAGCATGCTCAGGTTTTCTCGTAGCTTCGTTGGAATCTCATAATTTCGAGTTATTCTATGCAATTCAACATCTTGTCATGTTCACAAAAGGCATGAAGAGTAAGACACTAATAAGTTCAAATGCGTAGTTAGTAGAAATACTCAGGCGCGCTCTAGCGATATTGGGCCGATCTTACCTTAAGTCCATATTTATAGCATATATTGATCTCCGCTACGACTCGTCAAGTTGAGTGTCCCATGACAATGGCTATATACATGCATAGTTATAACATTTCTTATTTTGGGGATATTCATTTTAGCAATTTACTTTTTATCTAAGACTTTATATTTATGTTATGCGAATATAGTGATTAGAAATGCTCGGATTGAAAGAGGAAGAGGTGTCGTCCCGCCAAACCTTTAAAATATTGGGTTAGACATATTTAAGCTTATATTTACAACATTATTGATCTTTTCCTCTACGTTTTGCCGTCTGTGCATAGTTTTGTTCTTAAAGTTATCTCAAAATGGATTGTGTTAGGTAGAAAATATAACTCTACTTATAAACGTGCATTTTTTACTCTTCCCAGCAATGTGGAATTGTGCACTCCCATTAGTTTGGATCTTTTCCTAGGCCATCATTGCTTTCATGAGGCTAGTTACCATAATCTCTGGCGATTTGATATCTTTGTCGACCACACTTCTGTTTATAACATTTTTAGTCCTTTCAATACAATATTATCCGCTTTGAGTTGAAATTTCCACGCTTTTGTTCTTGAGGTTAGCTAAAAACGTATTTTACTATGTCTAAAGGAGAACTTTACTTATAAATCATGCATTTATATTTTCCAAAACGATCTACTAGTATGAGTCAAATTCTCATCTGGGACATCATTGAGTTTATAAAATGGATGTTTTCTTGGGAAAGTTTCTTCCCTTCAAGGAGGAAGCTATTTCATTCTCATCAATCGTCATTGATTAATTTGTCTTGCCGTTTTTTCCTCTGGATTGTCATTTTCGTCCATTGGCTAGCTCCTTCAACATTTGTAAAGGTCCTTCCCTTGCAGTATCCTAATGCTGTTGCGCCTCCATCGTCGACTTCATATGCGAGTGCTCTGTTTTCAGCGTGGATGACGAAGGTTAAGCGACTGACTTGAATTGAAAGAATGGAGCTTCTCTTACCTAGCTTTTGCTGGATTAGGACGTTCAGATGGCGAGACTATTTTCAGGTCGATCTTATCGCGGGGCGAACTGTACGATCGAGCGCTCATCTTTCATTTGAATTTTGGCATTTTGCTTTTGAAGAATTCAAGTGGTTTAAGGTAGAATATGCTGCCAGTTTTTCCCAGTTTTAAGGTATAGATTCATCAATTAAAGGAAACTTGGACATCTGAAGAAGACAAAAGTAAAATTACAGCATAAATTAGCACACCAAATGGGAATAAGTAGCTCCATACTACTTTAATTATTGACCTTAGGCCCCCATCCAGCAATAACATACTCCTCGGCAGGCTTTGTCTTCACGAACGATTCGCGGGAGAAGAGCAACTGCAAATAACATCGCATTTTACGTATTTCAGAGTTAATCATTCGGGAGATTATACCGATTTTTCCTCTCCTAATACGCGCAAATCTGCTTAAGCTTTTCGAAATCGAGAGAAAATGATGCAATCGGCATAGTTTATGATTTCCCTCCCTAAACACATCATTTCTTCCGGTACCATATTTTGTTTTGAACGCAGAAAATTCGACAAAGACGATCAAAATATGCGTATCTGATGTTTGCGGGCCGATACCTGTTTGTAGTTGTGGAAATGTGTCAAGTTTTCAGGAACTGTCCATTTCTTGTAATAGCCAAGAGCAATCTCTAGATGGTATATTTTAGGAGCCAAACTCAGATCAACTGCAGTAATCTTCTCCCCGGCAACATACGGACCCTGTAAAATCATCGACATTACATTTTTCATCTGAAACGAAGTATATTGAAAGAATAACGATACAAGAACAGAGAGGAAAAGAACCCTGAGAACGTAATTTAAAGCAATTTCTCTCTAATAAACTAAAAAACAATAAGTTCACTTAGCAATACTGAAATCAACGTCATCATGATATATCGGTAATTGACTATTTACTATCGAAACTAACAGCATTGCGATGAAAATGTTTTCAGAGGTATCACGAGATAATCGAAAACCAGGAGTTTGTCGAAGATTAACAACTCGTACGTGTTGCTTGAGATGATCATCCAATGCCTTAACCTCATCTAGTAAAGCCTGCTCCAATCCGTCTTCGGGATCCTTGCTTACAAGAAATCTAAAGAAAGCACCAAATATCTTCGATCCCCTGCTCCAATGAACATAAAAATACAAAATTTCAGATCAAAATCCTGAATTCAGATCCATTTTTAGTTTTCATTTCGGCAAACATTCCAAAATAATGCAGATTCAGAAAAAGTAAAGGATCAATCCTGAATCCATGTCCTGTAGAAAGCAATACAATGGAATGTAACGCTCCAAAACATTGAATTTTCCAGACATGAGAGACAAAACACCATCAAATCGATGACATACAAGACAACAGTCAAGAACTATAGAGAGATAGATCGATATATATAGAGAGAGAGAGGGTACACAGAGGCAAATTCAGGAGGAGTAGTGAGAGAAGGTTCTGGGTATTTCTCCTCCAGGAGTCCAACAATAACATCAGAATCCGATACCCATTTCTCATCGAGCTTAATCACTGGCACCTTCCCTTCTGGATTCACCTCCAAGAACCTAAAAAAATTACCAATAAACACAAACCCAGTTGTTCATACACTCAAATTACAAATCTCATTCCGAAAAAAGCTAAAATTCAATCAAAATCCTCGCTGGTACCATTTAGGTTTATCTGCGAGATTGACGAGAAGCAGCTCATAAGGAACTTTCTTCTCCTCCAAAGTTAGCTGAACCCTCTGGCAAAATGGGCCTGAAATCGAAAATCCAGTACAGTCCACAAAGATTCAGCCAAAACCCATTACAGAAAGAAGGAAAATTTACGAACGTACAATCTCCAAGAACGTCAGGGGCGCCATATGCAGCCTTCACTGCAATCTCCAAAGCCATTTTTCTTCGTAAGGAATAAAGTTAATCTCTCGCGACTTAGAATTTTGAGGAAGAAAGTGGAGTATATATAGAAAATGGAAGGAGGGAAGAAGACGAAAGAGAATCGCTTTTGCAAATTGTGGTTAAAAACGGTCGCTTTACGTATGTGATGATCGAAATGCCAGAACGCTACAACGGATTTGATTCTCTTCCATTTCTGCTTCTTCAGTCCAGAACTTTCTGGAAATTTTACATTTTTTTTATTTAATTATTTGAATATTAATTTGTCTCCATCGGATAATAAATAATAAAGATTTCAACTTTACAAATTATGACCAAGTTCATGGGGTTACACGAATTGTCCTCATTTTCGGGCTCGATTCACTGACTACACTGGTTCCAGAGAGAGAGAGAGAGAGAGAGAGAGAGAGAAAGAGAAAGAGCAGGAGGA
>CM039480.1:31512237-31617557 GCA_022433065.1 Begonia loranthoides
AGAGAGAGAGAGAGAGAGAGAGAGAGAGAGAGAGGGGTATTGTCAAATTATTAAGGTAAATTAACAATTAAATTTGAATCATGGTCAAATTTTAAAGAATTTTTGTGAATAAAAATAAATAATACAAATTTTATATTCACATTTTGTGTCGCCTTAACCTCTAACAAACATTTAATGATCAACCTTGGACCTTCGTTAATGGCACACCTAAAGTTTATCCACTAGGAGATAAACGCCTATAATGGAAGAATGTCAAGTTATATTAAAGGAGGTCATGTATAAGTCACACGCTATTTTAAATGGGAGCAGAGTTGCAGACGAAGGTTGTTGACCGTTGGGTGAACGAGTTGGATGTCTTTCAAAGCTGGGGGACGTCCGTCGCTGAAAATGGACATTCATGATGGATTATTGAAAGATGACATCGTCCTCAGCTTAAAACAGACGTCCCTTAGTCAACAATGAACGTCCTTTGCTAAAAACGGATGTCCCTCAACTTACTACAGACGTCTCAATCTTAAAACAGACGTCTCTAAACCCACAACGAACGTCCCTTACTTAAAATGAACATACCTTAGTTTACGACGGACGTTCCCAGCACCTTTAAGGATGTCTTTGGTTCATCCCGGTTGTCCATTCTCATTGAGGGACGTTCATCCCTTCATTCATGGCTATGAACCCTCGTCCATCAGCACCCCTCCTCTAATCTTGGATGTCCATCATCGTTGCAGAACGTTCGTCTCTTCATCCAATGGCCACCATCGACATCCGTCTCCTCATGGATTAGCATTAGGCATCAATCATCGTTGAAGGACGTCCAAGGTTGATCATTGGACATCAGGTGGAGGTCCATGTGACGTTTTGACGTTTTCTAAGCAGAAAATGTGACTCTGGCATTTGTCTCAGCGTTTTTTGATAGAAAAAGTCACTGCGAGGTTTGCATTCTTCATTTCTCATAGTTTGAGGTTTTACTTGTTCATGAAATTTCTTTTAAGTTTGACTTGTCACTGATCCTAAACCATAGAGTTTGTTTTGTTAATTTCTCATCTATTAACAAATCCAGTCACTTGTCAAGTATTGATATTTTTAATTGTAATTTGAAAGACATTCGTTGTGGACTGAGGGACGTCCGTTGATAGTTGAGGTACGTCCGTCATAAGTGGAGGGATTCTGCTCCCACCTCCCATTAAAAAAAACGTGTGTATTACACGTGACCTCCTTCAACATAATATTCATCCTGGTTATCCATTCTCATTGAAGAACATATGTTTCTTCATCCAACGAACATGAACTTTCATCTACCAGCGCCCTTTGAAAGATGCCCATCCTCCCTCCTCCAAAATAAAAAAAGAAAGATAAAATATAGTAATATACCTCATAATTTCATATTTTGCTTCAATTTGATTCTCATGGTTTTCAATTAACTTCTTATATTTTGGGTTTTGTTTTTAAACACTTATTGTACAATTTATGTCTTGTGGTCTTCCTTTTAAAAGGGTTCATTCATTCTAACCAGAGCTGTATTGTAAAATGAACATCTTATTCCACACCTTATCATTCAGATGGTTAAATTATAGACAGTTAAACCACTAATTCTACAACACAAAACCCGGTAAAATGCAAGAGTCAATCGAAGCGACACAATCACCGTTATTCGTTGTTCATTGTTCGTTGATATAGAAGAAGGAAAATGCCGGAGACAAGAGAAACTATACAATCACCGCCACTCGGCCGGTCTCTGAACAGATTGCCAACCCGTACAGAGTTGGAGGACGGATTTGAGTGAATCCGAGGCTGATTCCATTGTCCAAGTTGGGTAGAATTCACTCGGATGAAATATGCATTCTTTTCCAACGCCTATCATCAATGAGCATGGCTGAGCCCCATTTATAAACAAGTCTCCCTCAGATTTTACTAAACCAGACTTCATTTCCTCTTTATCTGCCGCCTACAAATAAATAGAATCCCAAACAATCTGTGAAATTCGGATGATGTTGCGAAAAGATTTTAAAAACACAAGATGGGTATCTAAGCTTTGATTATTCCATCAATCATCTTCATATCTTTCCCAGTCTATTACCTTCTCTGTATAGAATTCAAAAGTCTTCTTCTTCTGTCCTGCTTCATATATGTTGCACTGAGAGTATACCTGATTAGATGAGAGATTATTATCACAGGACGAGACTGATGAGTATATTAGTTTAATAACAACATGCGTAATTATCAAATATGGTAGGAAAGTACATTAGTTTGATCGCAAAAAGACACAGCAGATACCTGGGATTCCACGCTCGCGCAAACAGCATATATACCCCAGTTTCTGGTGTAATTGTTGTACAGATGAACCTTTCCAAATCGAACACGTGGGTGTCTCTGCCTCGTTCCATCAAAGAAGCAATGATGAATCGTCACGCGAATGCATCTATCACCAACGTGCGAAGCGTCTGCTCCAATCAGCATGGTCTTATCGTGTTGTGAGAAATAACATCTGGTTGCACAAATGAAGGAACTCATTAGCATATAGATTTCAAATATTATTCTTTGGCGCGTTATAGATATATATAATATTTGATAATAAACACAATAGTTTGAAAGAATGAAACTATAAGAGATGAGAGGGGAAGAACCTTTCTCCAGAAAAAAAAACGAACATTTACTTTAAAACAATTTCTATCCCATTAGAAAAAACTAAATTAAAAAGATAAATTCTAAATAACTTATAACAATAGTTTCACTTAATAATAGTAAAATTAATATTGTCGCAAAAATCGATAATTAAATCTTTTTCATCAAAAATAATAATATTGTGATATAGCCCGATATCTAAAAAAAAAGCCAAAACGCCTAATCTCAATATTAGTGCTTTAGCAACACACACCTAGACACAGTTATATCAGTGCTTTGACGAGTGATATCGATTAAGCCATCATCATAGTCACGAAGGCTGCATCTGTCAATCCAAATGTGACGAGAATTTGGTTTTATTTGGATACCATCAACATCGTGACCTCTGCCCCCCTCAAATTCAAGGTTGCAGATAATTATATGCTCACACTCCTTCAGTCTAAGGCCCTTTCCAGTGAGCTTTATTCTCTGCCCTCTACCATCAATGGTCTTGTAAGATGACACACTTAAGTACGATGAAAGATTAATGGTACCTGAAACTTAAAATCAAGCTATTAATGATCGATCCTGTAAGAAAAAACTCGATGATCAGAGGAAAATTTAGAGGGAAAAACTTCTAATTCATTCATACCTCTAGATAATTTTTACAATTTCATAGATATATACACAACTAATTCCATCCTAGGAAGAGAAAAGTTCAAATTACAAAAAGGAAATATCCTATGATCTAAGGATATCCTACTTCGAATAGAAAGTTTAGAAAATTTCTGTTATTGGGGAGATTTTATCCAATTAATTTTCTGGTAAGAGAACAGACAAGTAACAAGTAAAGAGAAAATGGAACCTGAGACCTAAAAATGATATAAAAGTTTCAATCAATTTTATGGGAAGTAGATTGCTATCAATGTCTATGTCTATATCCAGTAAAAACACATAGTCAGATAAGATCAAACTTTAGAACATTAGGAAATATTACAATCACTAATGGTGTAAACATCCTCTAAACAATCTTGTTAATATGCGAGTAAGAAGAAAAATGAATATGAGCCTGAAAACTTTAAATACGGTATAATAAATTGTCTTCTAATAAAATTCCCGCAGCAACGACAAATGATTAATGGACCTGAAACCTCAAAAAGAATCCATAGTGGTTCTTTTCTGCGGCATCCTTCGCGAAGTGATCCAGGGCCATCATCTGTAATAATGGAGTAATCAAAATCCTTGACAAAATAATGTCAACGTTCATAGAAACTTTAATCAAGTATCAAAATAGGACCATAAATTCAGGGGCAATTCAAGTTGAATCAATCAGAAAGTCAAACAAACACAACAAAAAAACACAATATTGAGCAAAAAAAGAGCGTGAATTTGAAGAACCTGCCAAATTATTGACAAAATAGAGAGGTCCGTGAAGCCCTCCAATGGCGAAACGACCAAAACCTTCAGCGCGACCAGCAAGTGCTCGTAAACTCGAATCCACCTCAGCATAAGGCAGCGACGCCATGATCGTCTTTGCCGGAGCTAAAAATTCCAACCAAAAAACCTCACACTCTGACAATGTTCTTGCAAATGTGTTGCTTAGTCACCATTGATCAGAATCTTCCGTCCCCCACAAGGGGAAGGCGTTGAAATCTAAGCAATCCAATCCCACATCGGAAATACGTCAGCGTTTTTCCAACTTATATCATTAGCGTAATTATAAATACACTCTTAAACTACAATATAAACTATTTTTGATAATAAATTAACCCTTAAACTATCATCCTATAACAAATCAATCTTTCTCAAACGTCCTTGTTTCATGTTTGGCCGTCCACATTCATGTATGTGTGTCCGCAACCAACATTGGTCTCGAAATTATACAGCAACTTCGAAACAGACATACATGGCTTTGGGACTGGGCGTTCACATTCGACTTTGCGAGCCTACAACCAAAATTGATCTTGGTATTGGGCATTCGCACTTAAAATTGGTCGTCAATTTCGGTCATGAACGCTCGAGAATAGTTAATTTATTAGTTTAAGAGTTGATTTGTAGTTCGAGTGTTTTTTTTTATAATTACCCAAAAATTCATATTAAATTCTAGGGTTATTTTTATCTGACACCCTGAACTATGGAGACCTTTATATCTATCACCTTATGATTTAAAAATTTGCAAGAAAGACCCTAGACTATGCACTATTTTCAGCTGACACCTTCTGTGTAGCTCCGTTTGTTCTAATTTGCAAAAGCCCTCCCAGCAGCTCCTCTCCTCTCCTCTTCAACACTCTATCGCTCCTCTTCTCTCCGAAGCACGAAGGCGAAGACGAAGGCGGAGACGACGACGGCGGCTTGAAGCAAAGCCCGACTCTGCGAAGCGACCTCCGGCTAAGCGAAGAAGAACCCTGCTCTGCGAACCCCTGCGCTGCGAAGACGATCGATCCCCTTCACCAAGAGTGGTCAGAAAAATCAAATCAGCCACCTTTTCGCAGAGAAGGGGATCGATCGAAAGCTTTGATTTGGAAGCTTCTTGTTATTGTTTATTTTGTATGCAGGAATAAAACGAGATGGCTAAAAATGTCGATATTAAGCACTGGTAGGAGTGGAAAATTCATCAGTGAAGGGACAATCGCGGGATATGCCAAGGAAATATGGAGCATTCGAAAGCTTTGATTCGATGAAATCGTATTCTTGGGAAATAATTTTTGCAAAAAAGATGTTTGTGCTAGAAGTAAAACTGCCATGGTTTAAACATATAGAGAACATGTCGATTGTGCACTTTTTTGTGATTCAACTAACAATAACAATAAAAGATTCAACTTTTTATAAATTACAATAAATGCTGTTATTATCAATTTCTGAAAGATAAAAATTCACAAGACAGAGGTCAATCACAATATAATCTCAAGATCAATCATACACTTTATTTATCCAAATTTTATAAGTCAAATACTACACCCATTTTCCAACAAATTTTACAACAGTAAATTTTATGCCTCGTTCTCACTTGTTTGAGGTAGTGTAAATTATGAGTATTTTATACCCGTTCGCTCACTACGAGTCAGCACCTTGAATTTTTCAGCTGCAAATGATTCGCCTCTCTTAAAAATCGGTCTTCTCAGCTCTACATATGCATAATATATCAACTCCATAAACCATACAGTCCTCCATGAATGAAGAAACAGCAACTCCCACCCCTTCACCAAGAGTGGTCAGAAAAATCAAATCAGCAACTCTCATTCGCTTGATTTTATCTTCTGCACAACCACCTCTCCTTTAATGCCGACATTTTGAGCTATCAATAACGCAGGTGCTAACAGGGCCTGAACAGAAAAAAATTGGACTTCAAGAATCAAGAACAAAAATTGTCCTCCCTTCCACTTTCTTTAACAAGCAAATTATGTTGCAAAATATTCCATTTTCTAGAACCACCCACATTCAGTTTTTGCATAAATGAGAATTCTAGATGTTACCTTTTGTACAATGTCAGCACCAAGTTGTTCCTCGGAATCTTCAAGCTTTTCTTTGATAGCTGGAACAGTAGTGGAGAGATGGAGCAATGCAGCACCACCACCAGGCACGATCCCTTCCTCTATGGCAGCAAAGGTGGCATTCTTAGCATCCTCTATGCGTAGCTTCCGATCCTCAAGTTCTGCAATTTCCAGCAACAATTTCAATTCTGCAATTTCATTCAACGAAAGCATAACGGGAATCCAATTTCATTCAAGCCAATTTCAACAAAAGCCAATTTCATCTACACAGATAAATGAAGAAACAGCAACTCTCACCCCTTCACCAAGAGTGGTCAGAAAAATCAAATCAGCCACCTTTTCGTAGAGAAGGGGATCGATCGTCTTCGCAGCGCAGGGGTTCGCAGAGCAGGGTTCTTCTTCGCCTAGACGGAGGTCGCTTCGCAGAGTCGGGCTTTGCTTCAAGCCGCCGTCGTCGTCTTCGCCTTCGCCTTCGCCTTCGTGCTTCGGAGAGAAGAGGAGCGATAGAGTGTTGAAGAGGAGAGGAGAGGAGCTGCTGGGAGGGCTTCTGCAAATTAGAACAAACGGAGCTACACAGAAGGTGTCAGCTGAAAATGGTACATAGTATAGGGTGTTTTTTGTAAATTTTTAAACCATAAGGTGGTAGATAAAAAGGTATCTATAGTTCAGGGTGTCAGATAAAAATAACCCTAAATTCTAATTTATCCTTATATTTGTATTAATTGATAAAATTAAAAAGATTAGTTAATTTTGGCGGTACAAATAGGGTTGGACGGAGAGCGAGTGGCGAGTAGACGAGCTGGCTGCGAGTGGGGTCAATATTTAAAGCTCTTCGTCTTCCTTTTCGTTTCTTTTTCCATTTCGTCGGCTTCCGTGCACCTTCCTCTTTCGCTTTTTTTGTTTTTCTGCTTCACTTTTCTCCTTCGCTCGACTTCATAAGCTTCGTCTCTTGCTCTTCCTTCTCTGCTATTTTGCTTCGCATTCTGAGAATTTGATGCGGCTTGTTTGATCTCTGATCGAAGGATGAAGTCTTTTGCAGTCGAAGGTTTGGATTCTTGTTTTAGTTTTCATTTTAGGCTTTTTTTTTTTTTCTCGTTGCTTTTGTTGTAGTTTAAAATTTTTGCCCTCTGAACGTCTTTCTTTACATCGGGGGAAGATTTTTGAGAAAGTATGATTGATTTTCCTGTTTTAAAACTACACTGAAAAGTGAAGAATAGTAGTTTGATTGAATTGACTAATAGATTGTCTTGGTCTGTGATAATAGGCCAAGTTGGGGATGGGCGAGACCTAGAGAAAGGGCTTATTTCTTCATTCGGAAATCAAAATTCTCCATCTGAGCTGTCACCTTCTCCATCTCCATCGTCAACTTCGACTGCGCCGCCTCTAGTCTTGTCGAATTCTGGCAGGCGGATGGACCAGGCGGGTAAGAAGAAGTATGTGAAGCAAGTGACCGGACGACACAACGACACTTCGCTGCACTTAGCAGCTCAGGGAGGTGATCTGGCAGCAGTGACCCGGATTTTCCAAGAGATCGATTCGCAGATGGTGGGAACGCTTAGTGGTGCTGACTTAAATGCTGAGGTTGCCGAGGTTCGGTCTTTGATTGTGAATGAGGTAAATGAATTGGGTGCAACGGCCTTGTTCACTGCAGCAGAGGGCGGCCATATTGAAATAGTGAAGGAGCTTCTTAAGTATTCCAGTAAAGAGACAGTCACTACGAAGAACAAGTTGGGGCTGGATCCATTGCACATAGCTGCAAGTCAAGGACATCATGGTGAAAAACCAATATCTTGTTATGATTTAGTGTCATAAAGCCTCATTCATTGTTTATATTTGGTTCTAAATGCTTAGTTGATTGATTTCGTTCCTTTTTGGCCACACGAAAACTGCTAATGGCGAAAACTCGGTCTCTTTAGGCCTGGCTGACATATATGATCTTTTTCCATCAATTCCCAGGCAAATTTTCCATCTCCAATATAGAAAAATGAATGTTTTACTTGACCAAATCTTAATGTGATTGAGAAATGAACTCAGAGAAGTGCCATTTTAATTCACCAAAGCTTTTTCTTCTTTTATTGGATATTTGGTTGAGTTCTTAGAGATTATCTTCTTGCAGCCATTGTGCAGGTACTTCTTGATCATGACCCTATCTTAAGTAAGACAATTGGACCATCCAATGCAACACCACTAATAACTGCAGCAACAAAGGGGCATATAGCTGTAGTCAATGAACTGCTTTCTAAAGACTGTAGCTTGCTGGAGATTGCTAGATCAAACGGAAAAAATCCCTTGCACTTAGCTGCCCGCCAAGGTCATGTCGAGATTGTAAAAGCATTACTAGGTAAGGATCCACAGTTGGCTCGGAGAAATGATAAGAAAGGTCAGACAGCATTGCATATGGCTGTAAAAGGGCAGAGCTGTGAGGTGGTGAAGTTGCTACTTGAGGCTGATCCTGCTATTGTAATGCTTCCTGACAAATTTGGTAATACAGCACTACATGTGGCCACCAGAAAAAAGAGAGTAGAGGCAATGCATTTTACTTATCTTTTATGCTTACATTCCTATTCTTGTCCTCCCCTCCCTCACTATGCAGAAGAAGGTGACTCAGAATATTTCACTGACAAGATTATTTTATGCAGATAGTGAACGAACTATTACTACTTCCAGACACCAATGTTAATGCGCTGACCAGAGACCATAAAACTGCTCTAGACATAGTTGAGGCGCTTCCCCTTTCTGAAGAATCCTCTGAAATAAAGGACTGTCTTGCTCGTCATGATGCTGTCAGAGCTAATGACCTCAACCAACCAAGGGATGAACTGAGGAAGACCGTCACTCAGATAAAGGAAGATGTTCATACCCAACTTCAGCAAACTCTTAAAACAAACAAAAACGTGCATAATATTTCAAAGGAGCTGAGGAAACTCCACAGGGAAGGGATCAATAATGCAACTAACTCAGTGACGGTGGTGGCAGTGCTATTTGCCACAGTTGCTTTTGCTGCCATCTTCACTGTGCCTGGCGGTGATAATGATGACGGAACAGCAGTGGCAGTAAAATCTCCGGCCTTCAAAGTCTTTTTCATCTTCAATGCCATTGCACTTTTCACTTCCTTGGCCGTTGTGGTTGTTCAGATTACGTTAGTTCGAGGGGAGACGAAAGCAGAAAGGCGAGTGGTCGTGATCATCAACAAATTAATGTGGCTTGCTTCTGTGTGTACTTCTATTGCTTTCATGGCTTCTTCTTATATCGTGGTCGGCCGAAAATATAAAATGGCTGCAATTTCTATCACAATCGTCGGTGGGTTGATTATGTCCGGGGTTCTCGGGACGATGACCTACTATGTTGTCAAATCTAAGCGGAGCAGGTCAATAAGGAAGAAGGGAAGGATCAGTGCGAGAAGGAGTGGGTCCATCTCGAGACATCAATCCGACTTCTCCAACTCAGATGTTGATCCAATCTATGCCCTTTGATGTGTACATTTGTTCATATCCAGAAATCTCTACAATGGTGGATTGTGTACAACCACAAAGGAACAAAGGTGTTTTATGCATACCTTCAGAAGGCAAAAAGAACAGACACACTCGTCAGAATTAGACTGGAGGTCGAAGTTTTGCCATTTGTAGCTGGTTTTTGGAGGTTAATTAAGCTTTAATATCACCACAAATAAAAGAAATGAAGAAAAAGGTCATCTCTTCTTGGGACTTTAATGGCTGACACCCCTTTGAGGCCAAAATGCTACTGCAATTTGGTAAGCACTCTGCCTTTGGGCTTGTATCCTTCTGTTACCCAGTAAGGTTGTTATTAGGTCAGATGGCCGAGAATGACAATAAAAGTATAAAAAGTTGACGAACTAAGTAAAATTCACTTTGAAAAACAAGATTTCAGTCGAGATTTTATGCTGCAATTATGAAAATATTGTGCAATCTTATAAAATACATGTGCATGCTTCGGAATTTGGTGTATAGATTCCTTCCGGTCGATTCTTGTTCGGGTATTCTTCTTATTAGAACCGATTTTGATAACAGGCAGGCCAATATGCATAGATATTTTTTCTTTGAATTCTAACCTCGATATCACCTAAACTTCATGTTTGAGTCACAATTTTGACTTAAAACACTAGGTTTAAATGATTTATTTTAGGGTAATTATAAAAAAAACTCTTTAGCGTCAGTGACAAACTGATCTTTAAACTATATTTTGTTAACGAATTAACCTTTAAACTATCATTTATTAACAAATCAACTAATCTCAAGCGTTCGTGTTTATGTTTGGGCGTCCACGACTAAAATTAGTCTCGAAACTAAATGTCTGCAGTGTCGGGACAAGCTTATACGTTCATGTTCGGGCGTCTGCGGCATTAGGATCAGGCGTCTGCAACCAAAATTGGTTGCGGGAATGGGTGTAGGTCTTCAATTTTGGTTGCAAACGCTCAGAAGACGAACACGAATGCTCAAGAATAGTTGTTTTATTGAATATGATAATTTAATAATTCTTTTGTTAATAAAAATAGTTTAAAATTATTTATTTATTTATTATTATCAAATTGTATTTATTATGGTAAAAAACAACATAAATGCATAGGAAATAATTATTTGAAACCCAGTCATTTTAAAATTAATTTATGTAATTTTTAATTGGAAAAATGGCAAATCAACCATCGTTGTTTATGAGTCAACTACTGTAGTATATTTTCTAACAAGTTAACTACTCACGTTTTTTCGGCGTCCAGGCAAAATGGCCTGGACGCCGCAGGCAAAAAAGGCCTGGACGCCGCGGCATCCAAGCAAAATGCATCCAGGCAAAACAAAAGGCCTAGATGTCGTGGCGTCCAGGTCTCTTTTGGCGTGACGTCTTTAGAACTCTCTATTTTTCATTCATGGCAACTTTACAGTCTGCAACGGTTCTCGATCAATTGTGTTTCATAGTTACTTCGAATTCTTTATGTATATGTTTTACGAATGCAATGTTTTTATTAGTTTTTTGACCTCTGTACCTTCAAACGACCATAACTTTTGCTACGGATGTCGGAATTGGGCGCAGAAGGTATCAAATCAAAGCTCTCTCAGAGCTCTATCATTTATCATTTGGTAAATCCCATGACCCCCCTTTTTCGGCCCCAAAATCAATCGTTTAAGCCCTCAAATTTGCGATCAAACAATGTTTGGTTTGGAAAAATATTTGATCGCAAATTTGAGGGCTTAAACGATTGATTTTGGGGCCGAAAAAGGGGGGTCATGGGATTTACCAAATGAAAAGTGATAGAGCTCTGAGAGAGCTTCGATTTGATACCTTCTGCGCCCAATTCTGACATCCGTAGCAAAAGTTATGGTCGTTTGAAGGTGCAGAGGTCAAAAAACCAATAAAAACATTGCATTCGTAAAACATATACATAAATAATTCGAAATAACCATGAAACACAATTGATCAAGAACCGTTGCAGACTCTAAAGTTGCCATGAATGAAAAATATAGAGTTTTAGAGACGCCACGCCAAAAGAGACCTGGACGCCGTGACGTCCAGGCCTTTTGTTTTGGCGTCCAGGCCTTTTTTGCCTGCGACATCCATGCCATTTTACCTGGACGCCGCGGTGTTCAGGTCCATTTGCTTCCAGGCCTTTTTGTTAATGGAAAACGTGAGTGCGATGTTGGATTTGTCATTTTCTCATACATTAGTGGTTAACTTGTTAGAAAATATACCATAGTGGTTAACTTGTCATTGATCGTAAACCACAATGGTTGATTTGTCATTTTTCCTTTTTCATTTGAAAATTGGAAGGTGGCCGGCTCAAGTAAACCGATAATCATCCATCCAGTACCAATAACCAAATGCATCATTTTAACCGGCTCGTTGGCTCCACAATCCGCGAAGGAAGCCAGACGTTAGTGGCGGGAGAGAGAGAGAGAGGCTTGAGAAACCCTAGAGGGAGAGGGAGAGAGAGAGAGAGACAGAGAGGGTAATGGAGAAAGAGAAAGCGAGCAAACGTACTCGAGAGGAGCGCAGTGAGTACAAGGACCGGGATCGAGACTCCAAGCATCGCAGTCGAGATGCTGACGGTAAGCGTTCCTCGAAGGAGGACAAGCCTCGAGACGCCGAGCGTCACCATAGTCGCCACCATCATCGATCGAACCGAGATTCCAACAGGGAGCGCTGCCACGAACCGCGTGACCACAAATCCAGGAGAAAGCGGTCTTCTGAAGGCCGCGAAGGCTCGTACGAACGCGATTTGAAACATTCGTACGAGCTCAGAGGGGAGAGGGAAGGGAGCAGAGATGAGGAATCATCTAAGAGATCAGGGGACAAAGAAAAGACTAAGCTTCGGAAGGTTAAGCGCGAGCAGTCAGATGACGAGTACGAGTATGAGCGAGAGAAATTGCAAGGGCAGCCTAGTGATTCAGTTATTTCTAGTAAACGGAAAGAGAGGAGCGGAAGCGAGGATAGAGTCGGTGGTGGTGAAAAGAGGACCAGGGTTTCTGAGGATGTAAAGCTGCGGATGCGGACTGAGGTCAAGGAAGAAGAAAGTGGAGGGGAAAGGGAAGAAAACGAGGAGAGGAAATATGAGGATGGAGTCAATGACGATGGTGAGATTTTGAATGGTAGAGGGAAAAAGAGAGAGAGGAGGTTTGGGGATCGAGCAAGGGAGGAGGATGATGAAGCTATTGTTGAGAAGCAGCTCTTGGGTGCCAGTAGGGTTAAAGTAAAGGAAGAAGTAGTTGATAAGAAAATGGATGATACTGGCGCTGCCAATGGAAGTGGTTTACTAGGAAATGTGAGTTATCTGTCCAATGGTATTCGTTTCATTGTCCTGCTATCGTTGTGCTACCATTGATTTCTAGGCTCTTGGTGATTACATGTTTTCATCTGACTGTTGGAATGTTGCTTTGCCATTGATTCTTATGATTTGTTGACATGGTTAATTCAACTCATTTGAGTCGTTAAAATTCTTCAAAATCATTACACTGAGGGTTTCCCTGAACTTATTTAGGACTACATTCACGTTGATTTCAGAGTTAGACGTGTGCATTTTGAAAACTTGATTTCAGTAGAAAACTAGTACTGATGTGCTGGTAAGCAATTTTTTACATGCTTTTGAGAATTTGGATGGAAAACTGATTAATTTGGTTATGTTTCTATTAGTTAACATCTGAGAATTGTGTTAAAATTTTCCTCATGGTGCTTATTATGGGCTTCTTTAAATCGAAGTTATCTGCAAAATTCAATCATGAAACCTCACTTTTGGCAGATGTTTTTCGTAGTTCTTGCACACCTCTTTCGCCTTATTGTTTGAACTCTTTTTGGCTTGTTACTGAGGATTTATGTTCTTTACTTGTAGGATTCCTCAGTCGGATCACTTACCATGGCAGAGAGGCATGTGTCAGAGTTGTTGCCCCCTATCCATCCTCATCCTATCAAGGTATCTTCAATTTCTACCACAAATGAAAATAAGGGAGTTAGTATGAACAGATTTCATGAGGTTCCTGGAAAATCTAGTACAGATGGGGCTTCTTCAACTGCTGGAAAAAGTGGCAATCTATCTCTTGATGCTTTAGCGAAAGCTAAGAAAGCTTTACAAATGCAAAAGGAATTGTCAGAGAAGCTAAAGAAGATTCCCATGGTAAGTTACCAATACACGATGCTGTGACAATGAAACTCTCTGTGTCTTCAGATTTTCCATGTAAATTTTTTCATCAATATCTTTTAGTTGCCAGATATATTAAGTTATTCTCATTTGATTACGCAGTTGAGTAAAATTGCTTCCTCAAACTCGGAAGGTAGCTCAAATTTGGGATTGAAGGAGGCTCCAAAATCACAAGCTGCTAAAGATGAATCATTGGGTTCCACTCCACTGGCGTCTGCAACATTACCTGCTGCTACCGCCACTTATGAGAATTCAACTGGTAATGTTAGTGCTTCTGCAGGCGTTGCCTTTATGCCTGGTTATGAAGCTGTCAAACGAGCACAGGAACTTGCTGCCAGGATGGGATTTCGTCAAGATCCACAGTTTGCTCCTCTCATCAACTTGTTTCCCGGACAGATAACAACAGAAGTTGCTGTTCCTCAGAAGCCTTCTAAGGCTCCTGTTCTTCGGCTAGATGCACTTGGGAGGGAAATTGATGAACATGGAAATGTTGTCAACATAACTAAACCCAACAACCTCAGTACATTAAAGGTTACTTGACTGACGGCCTATTAAACAAGTAACATATTAGTATTTTGGATTTTTTTCCAGTGCATTGAACTCTTTTCTTATACTTTGTAGGTCAATATTAACAAACTGAAGAAGGACGCATTTCAGATTCTTAAACCTGAACTTGATGTTGATCCAGATTCAAATCCTCATTTTGATGTAGGCATGGGTATTAATAAAACCAAACTTTTGAGGCCAAAGAGGATGTCTTTTCAGTTTGTCGAGGAAGGAAAATGGTCAAAAGAGGCTGAGACCTTGAAAATGAGGGTATTTCTGATTTCTTATGAATCCATTTTGTGGTGTTTGAATGATGATGAGTGATGATGTATGTCATTGTTGCAGAGTAAATTTGGAGAAGCACAAGCAAAAGAGCGAAAAGAAAAGCAGGCACAGTTAGCCAAGGCGAGGGCGGCACCTGACATCAATCCTAATTTAATTGAAGTGTCAGAGAGAGTAATTCTGAAAGAGAAACCAAAGGACCCCATCCCTGACATTGAGTGGTGGTATGTTGATCATCTCCCTTTATTTTGATCACTTCCTGAGCAGTTGCAGCGATAAATGCTTCTGAATATCCAATTAGTTTGATACTTTGATCTTTGCAGTTTATTTAATGAATGTTTTGGAGCAATTTCGATTGAAAAAGTGTCTTTAAGATAGTAATCTTCATATACTCGTAAATTTTATTTTTTGGATCATTTTTCCTCATTGTCAAGACTCAAGAATGGGATGCGTCTATGAAAAAAAATTAATATAACTCTTTTTATCAAATTTTGCACTTAAGATGCAGACCATGCAGACTTATATAATGGCTGACTTTTTTTGTGCTTTCCTCTTTCGAATTTTCTTCAGTTTTCTTTTTCTATTCGTTGCGGGTGCCTCAAATTCCTTATGGCTTGTTATTCTAAACATGCTAACAAACTTTTGCAGGGATGGGCCCCTTTTGCATCATGGTGCTTATGATGATGTGAGTGATGCAATCCTTATTGAAGACAAGATAAAGAAGGACAGGCTCACAATCTATGTCGAACATCCCCGTCCTATTGAGCCCCCGACTGAGTCAGCCCCTCCACCACCACAACCCCTGAAACTAACAAAGAAGGAACAGAAAAAACTCCGCACCCAACGCCGTCTTGGTAGGGAAAAAGAAAAACAAGAGATGATTAGACAAGGCCTGATAGAACCCCCAAAGCCAAAATTTAAAATGAGCAATTTAATGAAAGTTCTTGGTTCAGAAGCAACCCAAGATCCAACCAAGCTTGAGAAGGAAATACGAACTGCAGCAGCTGAGCGCGAGCAAGCTCATGTTGACAGAAATATTGCCCGTAAGCTTACTCCTGCTGAACGTCGCGAAAAGAAGGAGCGGAAACTGTTTGAAGAATCAAATTCAGGTGAGACATATGTGTCAGTTTACAAGGTCAATGATCTATCCCACCCGCAGGCTCGCTTCAAAGTTGATGTTAATGCGCGGGAAAATCGTTTGGCTGGATGTGCTGTGATATCCGATGGCATTAGTGTTGTTGTTGTTGAAGGTGGAAGCAAGTCCATCAAGAGATATGGCAAGGTCATGCTCCGGCGCATTAACTGGGCCACTTCAGTGAAAGATGAGGATGAAGCGGATGATGAAAATGATGAAAAACCCATTAACAAATGTGTCTTGGTTTGGCAAGGAAATGTTGCTAAACCTGCCTTTCACAGGTTCTCCATTCAAGAATTTATGACACAGGCTGCTGCTCGAAAATTGTTTGCTGATGCTGGTGTTGGTCATTACTGGGATCTTGCAGTTAATTTCACAGATGATCAAATATAACTGAGGATCCTTCATCCTATGGAGTAGCTTTTGGAAGTAATTGAGCCACAAATTTTTGCTCGAAACTTAGCCCTTTATGTGAGCAATCTTGGAGCTGGATGAGTAATAAGGATTGTTTGAATTTCTCGCAGTTCAACAACAAAATCTTGACTCAGATGGAATCAAAATCCCATCCACCATCTGTGTTTTCATACCAATTTGTAGTCAACACACTTGTCTATTACACCATTTTGTTTCAAGTTCCTACTTTTTTGTTTTTAAATGCTCGGATAAAGCTAGTTATGGTGGTTGAAAAGAAGTTGGGTTGCAAATGAGAAAGGTCATGGCATAGAGATACAGCTCGGGTTAAACTAGTTTGTATGATCGAAATGTGTAATCTATGCTTAATTAGGCATGGCGGACTAACGGAGCGCACTTGCTCAGGTACGAGTTATTATTTTGTATAATTACATTACATTGCGACTGATCTGTGGTGTGTTGTTTTGAGGATTCTGCTTCGTAGGAGAAGAGAAATTCAGAGCATGTTTGGTTAGAAGTAGGGAATCCATGGTGTGCTTGAGAAATTGTGTATTGCGTTTAATGTTTTTTGGTGTAGTAGTTGAAAAGGAGGCATCGTTTTCCCCCTTTTTTGCCTTTTTTGTTTCTTTTGAAATTAAATTAAGGCTGTGCTGCATGTGACTTGTTGGTCGCCAGCCCATTGTTAGAACACGTATGGAAAACAAGCCTTCTCTTCTCTTGTTTTGACTTTTTTGGCAGGACAGCAGGGGCATGGCTTTTGGATTGAAGTTTTGGCAAATGGTACAGTAGCCCCCATCTGCACCATCTAACCCCGGTGCGTAGTAGTAGTAGTAGTAAGATGAAATTCTCTCCTAATGCGTGTATTCCCTTTTCTGGGTGTCGTGTTCTTCACTGCTACACTAAGTTTACTATTAATTGCAATGGTAATCATTTAACATTGTTCTCCCCCCGTCATGTTCATGTGTGCGCAAGTGAGAAATCATCATTCATTGCAACTAACCAACCCCCCGGAATCACGGGTCTCTTCCAGACCCACCCACGATTGCAAGCTGTGGCCTATAATCAGAAGTGGGGGGTAAGAACAACATTGCTGAGAAGTTTCTTCTTTCTTTGTTGTTTTGTGTTTTTGAAGTGTCTAATTTGGCAATGCTGACTTTTTAGGCTTACCCAAATGTTTGTTCATCATTTCTACAGTCAATATCTGTTCTAGAGAGAGGGAGAGGAAGAGAGAGAGAGGGAGGTTGGTTTGGGTGGTGATGAACTTTGTAAGGAGGGGGGGAAAGACTAATGAGGGGGTGTCGGTCAGTCAACCTAGAAGCTAAATAATGCTCACGTAAACGTAATGAGAGTAGATCAACACCCAACCTAATTTTATTGTCTCGTGCTTTGGATAAAACCTTAAGAACTCCCCATGCCACGTGTCATCAACCCATCACGTTTGCATGATCACGTTCCATGTTTGAACATCTCTGGAAATTAGGCAATATTGGTCATCTTCCCCACAAACCTAAACGTAAAAACCTCTCTCTCTCTCTCTCTCTCTCGTGTTTTATATTTACGACCCAGGCAATGCAACCTCTTGAAGGTGTAGAACTCAGAAAGTCTTTTGCTCTTGAAAGCAAATGTCTTCTTTGCTTTAACTGAATAAACCACCTCTACGTTAAAAGCAGCTTCCGGCTTGGTAAAACTGCATGATATACCAGAAGATCGCTGTAGCAGAAGACTGAAGACCCCCCACATCTTCGTGAACAACGGTGGAGATGTCTCCGGCGAGAGACATGATGACGATTTTCAGTCCCCGTCCCCCGCGTTTCGCTTCCGACGCTTCACCAACTCTGGGCCAGCTCCTCAAGCGAGTCGGAGACGTACAAAAAGAGGCCACTGGAGATGGTAGTGAGACCCCAACGCACCAGGTGGTTGACCTCATTGATGCTAGCTTGGAGCCACGATGTCTTCCATTTGTTCTCTCGTTCAGTAACCTCTCCTATAGCGTCAAGGTTCGCCGGAAAGTAAGTTTCTCTACCGTGTTTCCCCCACGCAGAAACAGACTCGGAGCAGTAACGGCGGCGGCGGAGCAGACGATAGGAGAAAGCTTTTTCACGAAAACAAAGACGCTGTTAAACGATATCTCTGGCGAAGCGCGCGACGGAGAGATTCTAGCCGTACTCGGAGCTAGTGGATCGGGGAAGTCGACACTGATCGACGCATTGGCTAATCGAATCGCCAAGGGAAGCTTGAAAGGTCGCGTAACTTTAAACGGCGAGGTCCTAGAATCGAGGTTGTTGAAAGTAATTTCAGCCTACGTGATGCAAGACGACCTGTTATTCCCGATGCTTACAGTTCAAGAAACCTTGATGTTCTCTGCGGAGTTTCGTTTGCCTTCTACGCTTTCAAAATCCAAGAAGAAAATGCGAGTTCAAGCCCTGATCGACCAGTTAGGACTTCGAAATGCCGCTAATACCGTCATCGGCGACGAAGGTCACCGTGGAGTTTCAGGCGGTGAGAGGCGAAGAGTTTCGATCGGTATTGACATCATACACGATCCGATTATCCTCTTTCTTGACGAACCAACGTCAGGCCTTGACTCCACGAGTGCTTTCATGGTAGTTAAAGTCTTACAAAGGATCGCTCAGAGTGGAAGCATCGTGATCATGTCCGTCCACCAACCGAGTTACCGGATTCTCGGATTACTCGATCGGCTGATATTTTTATCTCGGGGGCAAACCGTTTACAGCGGTTCACCTTCCAATCTGCCTTTGTTTTTCGCCGAGTTCGGAAGTCCGATACCGGAAAACGAGAATCGGACCGAGTTTGCACTCGATCTTGTGAGAGAACTCGACGGCACACCAGGGGGAACCAAAAGGTTGGTCGAATTCAACAAATCATGGCAAAGGATGAAGCAGATCGGAAACTCAGAAGGCGATAGGCATGGCGGCTTGTCGCTAAAGGAAGCAATCAGTGCAAGCATTTCGAAAGGAAAATTAGTCTCCGGCGCAACCAGAGACGCGGGCTCTTCTTCCATGGTTCCGACCTTCGCAAATCCTTTCTGGGTAGAAATGGCCGTCTTATCCAAGCGGTCGATGAAAAATTCTTGGCGAATGCCAGAACTATTCGGAATTCGACTTGGTGCAGTGTTAGTCACAGGATTTATTCTGGCCACCATGTTTTGGCAACTCGACGATTCGCCAAAAGGAGTTGAGGAACGACTAGGGTTCTTCGCTTTCGCCATGTCCACGACCTTCTACACATGTGCAGATGCTCTCCCAGTTTTTCTTCAAGAACGCTATGTTTTTATGAGGGAAACTGCTTACAACGCTTATCGGAGATCTTCCTACGTTCTCTCTCACTCCCTGGTAGCTTTGCCGTCGCTGATTTTTCTGTCCATATCTTTCGCCGCCACCACATTCTGGGCTGTAGGTCTGGATGGAGGAATTTCCGGCTTCTTCTTCTACTTTCTCATCATATTTGCATCATTCTGGGCGGGAAGCTCATTCGTCACGTTCCTCTCCGGAGTAGTACCTCACGTGATGCTTGGATACACCATTGTCGTCGCAATCTTAGCTTATTTCCTCCTCTTCAGCGGCTTTTTTATCACTCGAGATCGAATTCCAGATTACTGGATCTGGTTTCACTACCTCTCCCTGGTCAAATACCCCTACGAAGGCGTTTTACAGAACGAATTCGATAATCCAACCAAGTGCTTTGTCCGTGGCGCGCAGATATTCGACAACACGCCACTGCAGGCGGTTCCGGCGGCCCTGAAACTGAAGCTTCTGCAGAATATGAGCAACACACTGGGGATGAACATCACCAGCTCAACATGCTTGACGACAGGCTCGGACATTTTGGTGCAACAAGGAATCACAGATTTGAGCAAGTGGAACTGCTTGTGGGTGACTCTGGCATGGGGTTTCTTCTTCAGGATCCTCTTTTACTTCTGCTTGCTACTCGGCAGCAAGAACAAGAGAAGGTAATCCGAAGAAGGTGAAATAACTCCTGCAATTTCTGTGTGGATGGTGGGAAAATATTCAATCTAGTCGTCTGTTGTTTTTGGTGGATTGGGGCGTTCTTCCAACTTCCCTTCCACACTTGTCAATCAATTTCTGCAGTAATATTGTATTATCAATAATTTATAACTGTGATTAATACTCAAAACGGAAAGATTGGGACGTAATTGTGATTAAAAAAATTGTTAAGTTGGATCCAAACCCAAAAAAATTAGGGGTGAAAATCGGTTCGGTTGAACATAAATCACTGGCCCAGCCATGATTTGCAAAAGATCCATTAACACGGGGTGTTCAAATTCGAGCTGAAACTGGTAAACCGAATTAAAAACAATCAATTGGTCTACATCGAGCCAGTTTTGAGCATCTTTAGATCTGAACTTCGATTATATCTTTGTAGGAACCGAACTTTTTGGTTGAGTATTTGATTTTATATATTCAAAATCAATATTAACCGAATTGAAACGATAGATTATTAAATTTGAACCGGTAATACTTGCGATTTTGCACAATTGCACTTGGACGTCCAATAGGCAACAACACATGCTCATCGTTGACCAACATCCCCATGTCTTGAAGGACAATATTTTGTTTGCTCTCCTCGGTACTCTCGTCTCATCCGTCCATCATCTAGCATTGAACATTCCCTATCACTGAAAGACATCCATTTAATTTGTCCGCTCTCTCATTTAATGGTCATCTTTTTATCTGCTTCCGCTTAAAATATCGCATGCCTTGCACTTGACCCTATCACTGAAAGATGTCCAACCTCGTTTATCCAACAACAAACAGTTCGTCCACTCTCTTATGAGTCTCCTACAACGACTAACAATTCATCTGTTCTCTTATTCAACGACCATCAATTTGTCTACTCTCTCATCCAATGATTATCAATTCATATGCTCTCTCATCCAAAAGTTATCCCTTCATTCGCTTTCGTTTAAAATATGTTTTGTTAAATTTAGGGAAATTAACAAAACAATCACTAAATTATGAGATCAATGACAAGTCAACTACTAAACAATTTTCGCTAACAAAATAAAACACTTAACTATGAAAAATAAACTAAATAAATATCACCGTTAACAGCAAACTTACTTTGAAAATGAAAGAGTAAGAAGTTTTCACTAAAAAATGTCTTCTCCTCTGTGCTTTCAACACATTGCTTTGATTTTTAGTTTAAGCTAAATTTTTCATAGTACAAACCAGAGATTTTAACATATTTCTATTAAGATAATAATTGCCGAAGGCAAATCTTTTTCCTCTCAACAATTTCAACATTCTATTGCAATCTAATCTAAATTTAAAATAATAATTTGAGGGCAACAATATAATTCGATATTTCTTTTTTTCCTGGAGATTATTCTTCTCCAAAGATGTCAAATTATTTAGAAGAATTCAAAATTTGATTGAAAAAGACATCTTATTTCTTCTATAAAAAGTCATTTTTCTATGTGAAAAGTCATCTTTCCTCAGACTCAATAACTCACTTTAGACAGTAGAAACACAATATTCCATAATGAAAAGACAACGTTATTTAACAAAAAATATGACAACATTTACTTACGTTCATTTCTCATAATTCAATATTTTATTTGTTAGTAACAATTATTTAATAATTAACTTGTCAGAGTTCAATGGTTATTTTGTTTATTTCTCTTAAATTTCCATTACTAAAAATTAAATTTATATATATATATATATATATATATATATAAATAAAAAGTATTATTCAATTTCTTGCCTTAAATAGTTCGGTTTTAGATCCAGTTTGATCCTAAAACCAAACCCAACTCTTGTGCACCGCTCGAGATAGCAGAAAGTTGTGTCTTTCTGTCTGTGTGTCGCCCACTGCTTTACCACTTGCGGATGTGCAATTTCATTTCACATCTGCACCACCTTTCCTAGCATCGCATCTTCATCCCGAAGCCCCCATGAATTGTGGTGAAAATGGAAGACACATGGTCAAGTGTCCTCTGCTCCAATGTTAGACATCGAAGGTCCCATCGCCTAAAGCACCGTAAGATAAGACATGTCTTGCCACAAATTTAAGATGGCTCAAAAATTGCAAAAGCTCCAACAACTCGTACATACTCAGCATCCCTCCCCCTCTTCAAATTCATGTAGCCGAAAAGCTTGAGCAGGTGTTGTTCAAATTGCGTAAGAACAAGCTGTTGTTATGTGCTAACTCTTACAGTTGATGAACTACTTCAGACTCTTAACTCTTCCAAACTCTTCGATTTAACTCCCTTCCTTCTACCATACGTATTTACGATTAGTAGGCTTATCCCCCTGTAAAGAACCCTCGATTTCCACGGTCTGCTACCCAGCTCTATGAATGGTGAAACCGAGTCAAAATCTTTTTCGCTTCATTCGTGCAATGTCCCCGAAGCTATCATCATGCCAGGCCTGATCACATCGCCTATAGTTAGCCTCTTTTCCGGGCCGGTTATTAATATGCCTTCCAAATCCCCTTCCCCGCAATCTGCCTCTTTCACGGAATTCCAGATCGTCTCGAGGAAAGTACCTGGGAGGTCTAGTACCATCTTCAGCATTGACATGAAAATTATCATCGTCACCAGCACCCATCCGCCTGAAAGAACGCATTGGATGCCTATCCCCAAACCTTCTTCTTTCATCACCATTTCCATTTTCGTTAAAATCAAATTCACCAGAATGAGCAACCCCGTCGAAATATTCATCATTTTCTATCTTTTCTTGATGATCCATCATAGTATATCTACTGTTTCGAACAAAAAACCTGCCAGATGGACTTCTATGAGGATCGGCAGACCTCAGATGACCATTGTCACGTCCAGAGCCAGTTGCCCTTAGATTATTGGAAGGTGACACAAAAGATGGGGAACCATGCCTTCTACCTGTTATCTCTCCATGAAAACAAGGGTCAGGTGACCTCATTCTTTCCAACCTGTACATTGTTGATCTTGGACTTGTCGATTCTAGATGTCCAAACATGTTAGGGGATCTTCTTGGTGATAACCATGGGCCAGGTGAGGGACTGCCAGATCTCATTGGAGATTTTGAATGAACCATACGAAGATCCCTTTGGCGAGAAGAAAAATTTCTATTTCCTCTGCCAAAATGCCCATCCACCCCTTCATATGGAGATCGGGCATCATTAAACACAGAATCCATAGTATCATCACGAAAACCCCTAATAAACTTCTCATTATGTCTTTCTCCAGCCATATCAGAACCATCTTCACAAACTCGTCTATTTGGGCTAATATCTCCGTTTATCCCACAAACCATTCGTACGCTGTGTGCAGATATCCCATCCCGATCTCTGGGTGAGTATCTCCTTGAGGGTACATTTCGAAAAGCAGACCCATACTTCTGTCGAGAGACATGATACTCCCTTGGACCATACACATTAGCAGCAAAGTCCCTGTCACAATCCCAATCCCCATGCAAAGTGTCTTCTTGATAATTGAATCTTCGTCTTTCTTGCGAAAAGTTTATTCTAGAATTTCTGCATGACTGATCACGGTTCCTCTCTCTTAAAAATTTCTGAGAAGTATCAATGCGAAAGTCATCTCTGGGAAAAAAAACAAGGCAGAAACATTAGTCACAACATAAACTTTTAAGAGTTCAAGAAACAGAGCTCAATGAAGACAATCACCTCCTTGGATGTAACTTCCTCCTCCCAAGCGACAAATTCGGTAATCTCTCTCTTCCAGGAGGGAAAGGCAATGACCTGCCCATAAGCGATCTTGCTTTACCAGGAAGTGAAGTAGAAGATCCACGAGGAAGATTAATAATACTGATCTCTTTATCCTTAGCAATATCATCACTACTAACAGATGCTTCAACTGTTGTCGAAGTGAAATCAATCTTCTGCATCGAGTCAACTTTTTTAACATCTTCATCTGCACAGTGAACAACTGTAACCACCGATACTATGTTGGGGCCCGGGTCAGAGGTCGTTTCCTTGCCATTTAAGGTCCCTTTTTTAACAGATTGATCAAATTTACCCAGTTGTCTTCTTTTTGAGGTCTCAACAAGCCTCTTCATATCAACTCCAGCGATTTTCTCTTCAATAGCCATTGGTTCTAGCAAAGAATACTCTTTATTTTCACTATGTGCAGATTTAGAAGTCATAGTATCAAAATAATCTTTACAATCATCATAACTCGTTTCACCAGATTTCCCAATGATATTGACCTTATCAACAAAGGATGAAACAGGATCTTCACAAGATGGATTGGCAAGATTCACCATATTATTACAAGTTTGGACGTCACCCAAATCTTCTATCTCTCTTCTCTCACATTCAGCGCCTTCAACTTTGCCACTCGCTAGTTGTTCTCGAACCTCGCCATCCTCATAATCATCATCACCTTCAACTTTGACTGCCTTGGCTAACACTTGGTTACCATCTGATTCATAATCGGAACCATAATAATCTTCTTCTAATATGTCAGCAGATATATTGATTTTCTCATCATCACTTACAGAACCATCACCACTTCTTCGGAAATTATTAGCATGCTGATCGATGTATTCCACTCTCAATCCTCCAATATCTTCTGTATCCTCATTTTCTGCTGTTACTATATCTTGATCCACAACTTTTTGCTTTCCACCATCCTTAAACAAATGAAAAGGATCTAATGTGACTTGAGCTCCTTCAAATGCTTCTTCAGACACTTTTGAAGATAAATGGGATCCATCAGTGTAAATAGAATGATCAGAGTGATTCACTACATCCCCAGTCATAGATAACCCTGTGGAAGAAGTTTTACTGGAGGAGACACCCAACTCTAAAGATGTGGGTCTTGGTACTGCAGAAAGGTTGATATCATTACCCTGTACTACTTGCTTATCTGAAGTGCTTGAGATCCCCTTCAACTTCTTGTGGATGTCCATACAACACCCTTCAACTGATTCAGACTTTATATGCATAGCATTAACTAATTTTTCCATGTTGCTAGAATTACAAGATTGAGACATATCCAGGTTGCATTTTTCACCTAGTTGATAATTTACAGTTCTACCATCCGATTTAAGGTCAAGTTTGATCCTCTCATCAGATGGTTCTGATTTCACCCGGCCGACCTCCATATTAGAGCTCACAAGTTTCACATCCATCTTGGGTGATTTTAAAGTAGAAGAAGACCTGCCTGAATCTAGGTTGACAGATGATGTAGAAGAATCCCGACTCAAGTGCGGCTGAAAACTAGAACTAAGGCATAAATGAAGTGAATCTTTTGGCTCATATAACTGTTCAGATGAACCTTGTGATGTCATTATAGCTGTTTTAAACTCCGTATTTAGAGGGGCCTGCCCATTCAATGAAATACCAATTTGAGTCACTTCTGTTGAACACAACAAAGGCTTATTATCATGCTTACAAGTGGTTGGAGTCATTTCGGAGACAGATAGCTTCATTGCAGGAGCCTCACATTCATAACCTTCCCATGAATCCATAGTAGTATTCAGATCCCAGTTTACCCTGTTTGATTGCAAAAGAGAACTAGAAGTATTCATTCTTATATCCCCACTTTCGCAATTCTCATCATTGTTATTATTGATCGATAAAGATGGTGAGGATGCAAGCTCCAAATTATCCAGATTATGCTGACCCACATTTGAATCCTGTACTCTCTGTACTGAACAAGCCTCGTTTGGAGAAGTAGGTTTTTTTTCAGATTCAGGTGAAGATGGAAGAATTAAAGGGAAACGCCTTTTCTTGATCGGAACACCAGCACTATAATCCTTAAACTGTTCAGAAATAGGTTTAACAATGTTCTGCGAATGGAAATTTGATTGTTAAATAACCAAAAACGTAAGAAAGACAACCAATTTCTACACTCAGTAAACAGTTTATGCAATGGGAAAGAAATTAACACCTCTTCTTTCCCTGACACCTGCATGATGCCAAGTTGTGCAGGTCTCAAAACTTTTCTTTCTATCTTTAATCACTCCCAAGTGTATCTCTTCAGACAACTTGTTACACTTTCTTCCAAATCCTTTTCGCAAATGAAAAAGTGACAAATAAAATCTATCTTTTTCAGAAAGATGTTTCCTACATGTGCAGTACTTGTAGTCGTCTGCTACCAACTCACCAAATCACGGAAAGAAGAAACTAGAACATGGCACACTTTCCCTCAAGATCCATATAGTGTAGAAGCGCAAGCACCGCTAAAACAGGCCACCTTGTACCACTGAGAAAGCCAAATGTAAATGATCAAGCAATAATGAAACATATTCAAAGATAATCTCCAAATTAGAACGAACCAAGATTTTGCCCTACGCTACAGAAGTAAATCAACACTTCGCAGAGGAAAACTACACGATGCACGGACCAATTACTTTTTCAACGGAGTGCGAATTGAGAAGTCCGACCACAAAGGCCGATGAAAGCATAAAACTTAATCACAAAAAAATCCAATACAGACGCAACTAACCAAATAACACTCACCTGAAAACAAAGCAAAACAAATCCAATTATAATGCATACTTCTATCCCAAATTTGACCGGAAAAAAGCGACTAGAATCACTTGCTATAGATCCAAAAATATAACAAAAGTTTTGTCCCGCAATTGAAAAACTTCCCCCGACAAAAATTCGAAACTCACTCTGCGGGAAACCTAAATACCGACGACGAATCAGAAGGGAAAGATAAAACCAATTAGCATCGAAAAGAAAACCACCATTACCACGCGCCTTGAGACCAAAATCAAGGGACGGAAAAATCGGGATCGGCGACTAAAAAGAAGCCTAGCCTGTGTCAAATCTTTACCTTGAACAAAGAAGGAAGAATTCTTGGTCAAACTCTGCAACTGCGACGAAATGAGGCGAGGCTTTCCCTTGATTATATCGTAAATCGTAATCTTCAAGATAAATTATATTTTAAAATAATAAAATAAAATACAAAAAGAGAATCAAGTAAAAGACGATGGTTCCTTCCAGAATCCCAATCCCAGCGTGATCGGTCTTTCCAATTTATAATTCAAACAAAAACGACGTGTGGTACAATACGATCTTCCTGTCGTTTTCATGCTTTCCATATTGTTCCAACGAGGCATTTATATAATTAATGTAATAAATTATTAATTACAGTATGCGCATAGCGTCTTCATCTCTTTACTCTTTTTTTCGCTAGCTTTTCTTCGGAGACCATCATAGGCAACTGAATTTTCTTGGCGGCGAAGTGGAGGTCATTGATGAAATTGACGTTGTTTTTTGATTTCCAAGCCGACGCCCCATTCAGTGCAACAGTTCGGCAATTGGTCTGTTGCTGCATGTCACAATACTAGCAATCAATACTATGCGGCGCCAAAATTCACAACACATTTTAGCCAACCTGCTTGGGGCAAAAGGCCAATCCAGATGCGGAAGCAACAACGCTTACAAGTGATGAGAGAGTTGTCCAAAATCGCCTCCTTCGGAATTCGATAACATTGATACTGGAACCTTGTACACGATTCCCGAATAACCAACATGCATAAGAGAACTCCTGGCAAAATGCGTGCCTCGAGATGTTGACACAACCCAACGTGTATCTTGAGTGAGCGTGATCTAACCACGAGAGCCTCGATAGCAACATTCTTTCCTCTCGATGCGGCACTGACCGAGCCCGCATCATTCTCGACCTCGGGTTGGCCATGTGGGAATAAAAAAATCTATAGTGGTCTCACATCCGAGTCTCTGTGACACAAGAGGTGCACGCAATACCAATGTTGAATTGACAATAAATACATTTACTTTAATTTAGTATTAAATTCTTTTTAAATAATCTTTTAATTTATTTTTGTTAAATTTTTAATTGAAATAAATAATATAACAAATTGTTAAGTAATTAATTTATCTTCCAACCTATAATTCAATAGATGTTTAGTTAATTTCCTAATATTTTATCTAACACACATAAATAATGTAGCTAGAAAAATATCATTTTAAAATATAATATAATAAAAAAATTTGATTTTAAAATTATCTTAAAATAAAATTAAAATCATAATAAGTTTGAAGATAATATTAAATGATTTACCCTGCTATAAATAAATTGTAAAAAAAATAAAAATAATTAGTGAATTATAATAATGACAAAAAAGACACTTAATATTACGTCAATAACTAAACATATTGCATGCATAAACATCAACCTCGGATTAAGAGTTCGTAATCCTAATTAAGCGTTCCTAAACAGATTAATCCAACTATCCACGTTTCTTGACTGCAAGACTTTTTGATACTAAACCTAACCGCCGAAGCCGTAAAGGGTCCTGCCCTGCCGCTTTAGAGCATAGACGACGTCCATGGCTGTCACCGTCTTCCGGCGAGCGTGCTCGGTGTAGGTCACTGCGTCTCGGATCACGTTCTCAAGGAAGATCTTCAGAACACCACGTGTCTCCTCGTAGATCAGCCCACTGATACGTTTAACTCCACCTCTGCGAGCTAATCGTCTGATGGCGGGCTTCGTAATTCCCTGAATGTTGTCCCGAAGAACCTTGCGATGACGCTTGGCGCCTCCCTTTCCTAGTCCCTTACCTCCCTTGCCACGCCCGGACATTCTCTCTTGTCAATTGAAGTTTGCCCTGAAACAGAACAAAACATGAATGGTTATACCAGCTGAATATGCTGAATGGTGGTTTCAATGGCACAAAATCTTCATCAGTTTAGGATATATAAACAAAGAAATTCACAGTGGATTGCCGCTTTCAGGTGGAAGAAAATGAAAAACATCGTGATAATAAGCTCACTAAGCTTCATTGTCAATCAATTTCAGTAAAACAGACCAATCCTTACAGGATAGCCAACATCTCAAAATATAGCAGAAAAATGTAAGAGACGACCTATGCCGTTGCAGTAGCATGACAACGATACGGAAATTAACGGGGTAATCCATTTGGAAATCAGAATCAACAAATCTCAATCAGCTTATAGCGATCAAAATCAACAGCAGAATGACCAATCGTTTCCAAACCGACCACCGTTCAGTAACCACAAATTTCACTCGTAATCTGACCAAGCCATCTAACCATCGGGCTTGGGCGTCAAATACGAAATTTCTCAACTCAGCTTATCAATCTATACAAATAAAACCACTAACTTCGCAGTAAATCCAGGGAGATAACCAGACAAACCTGAGTCAAGAGCTTTGCCTGAATCGAGAGACGAGGGAACTGAATTTTGATTGATTCGTCGGTGGTGGAAGGGATGTTGTCTCGTATATTTGTAGCCAGGCACGACTAATGTCGATCCGTGAAGATGTTTGTGGAAAGATTACTGACCGTCGATGATTAACAACGAACGGATAAGATTGTTTCATTTGTTAGATAGGATTGATGACATGGCATGTGTTATGCTTTCGCGGCTTTTTAGTTTTTAGTTTGGGGGGAAAAAGTCTCCCTCCCTTCAAAATTTAATAACTTATATTATATTGAGTAATTATATTTTAATTTTTAATTTTAGACTAAAATTAATTTATACTAATAATATCAATAAATTATTTAATTATTTAATGTAATAATAAAAATAAATTGATATTATTAGTATAAATTAATTATATTATATTGACCTTCATTAATTTATACTAATAATATCAATTTATTTTTATTATTACATTAATTAACTAGTAAAATCGACTCAGAAAAATATATTAAATTAACTTATATATACTTAACATTAAAATTATATTTACTATAATATTTTTTTAAATTAAAATAATTTATCTTTGATAAATTATTTAATTAATCTACCTTGAAAATAATCACTTTTATGCAGTAAGAATCATATATTATTTGATAATTAGCTCCATAATTTAATTTTACATCTTGTAGCCTTTTTATGATATTTATTGTTATTAATCAATAGAATAATTATTATAAATTATAAATATTTGCTTCCGCTAAAAGCATGACATGGGTATGCAAGACTCGGGTATGCAAGGCTCCATTCAAGCAATTAACATTGTTTCGATGTTTATTCCGGGACAAAATAGTGTTCGTCATTATGGTGTGGATTACTTGAGATTTAGTGTTCAAGTCATTATACTTTGTCTTATTGAACGCAACTATCTCAGGATCACAATGCAACAGTTTAATCGCTGTCAAACCTTCTCATCGTCGGATGAAATTTGGCTTATGAGATACATGGTAATATTATTCACTTGGTTTATTCATCGAATATCTAAGCAGTAAGTTAATATTATTGAGAGTCAATTTCAACTCTTGTTCAAGCATGTACGTTCGAATCTCTAATGATTCGGTGGACAGATTAGCACAAAACATTTTCACAAACTGTTCATTGAAACTTCCACCAAATCTGTATAAACTGGCTAAACTACCACCGTCAACCAATTCTTTAATTTATAATTCAGCTAATGACTCAAAGTCCACCATTTTAGATACAATAATTGAACAATATTTAATATCAACTTCAAACAGATCGTTGGCTGCGGCGGTCCTGAAAAGCGGAGAGTAAAACCTGTGTGTAACAGGTTAAAAATGGACTAATTGACCTAGTCGATCTTCATGTCACGGTTGAGGTTGAGGTTTGTGCATCAATCGTGGATTGTGTTTCAACCGCGGATGGTATGTTGTGCCAAAATTGAGCTTGCACGAACTTAGTTGCACTTTCTTTGCGAGCACGAGCCGAGTATGTTTTTAGTTGAGGTTGAAACTGAGATTGCGATAAAGCACTTTTATGCTTGAGAGTTAATTTCGTCATTCTAAAATCCATTGAAATTTACGAAAATAGTGAAGAAATCACTTTGAGAGTAGGAAATGTTAGGGATTCCCTATGGAAATCATTGCACTCACAAGAGTGCGAAATTTCAATTTATATACTAGGACAACGGAAGACAGAATGATGTATCACGTTCTGCTATAGAAAGATGTCTCTTCGCAGCAGAAAATTGTCTTTCCTCACAGGGGAACAACATATAAGAGGAAAATTTAAATTAATCATGTACGTTCCACCACAGAACAACAAACTATAAGCAATTTTTTTTAACTGACGTTCTAATGCAGAATGTATATAGTTCTGCCGTAAGAACGACTTTTAATTGGTTAACGGCAAACGTGACAGCAAATCGACTCGGTTTTGTGACATCTAGAATGACCGAGGATTAATTATTTTCATTAAGTAATTTCTTTTTAGAAAACCATATAATAGAAAATATATGTGATTATGGTTTTAATCTGAAAAAGAATATCGCTGGTTTCTATATTATAAAACGGCGGCGTTGGAGTGGAACATGTGAGCTCGGTTGATTCTCCCCGGCGAGGAAGAGGATAGCTAACAACGCCAAACGGCGATGTTAGCACAACAAGCTCTGCTATGATATTGGGAGCTCGAATCACCGGCCTATGGTTGTCAAGACGTCCACTTCCTATCATACGTTACCGTCATTGTCTTTGCTTGCAGCTCAAATTCTCATCCTTGTCTGAACCAAAGGTTAGAAGAAATAAACTTGTCTTGCTTTTGTTTGGATGCCAGGAACGGAAAATGGAGATGATTACTGGTTTTGTTGACAATATTTTGTTTCGCTATAATTTGGATGTTTACTGATTACCCAAGTACGCTGTAAATACTAAGATAAACTGTTCAAGTTCGCATAAGTTTAGTATTGGCTATGGGCAGCCAGACCGAATTCGAACTATTTCATACGCTTAACCATTCGTTACGGTTTCATTGTACTCTGTGTTTCTGGTATCCCAGGAATTGGAAGAGGACGATGATTGTTTTTTACCATGGTTGGAGGAGAAAGCTGGATTTGAGATTTCATCGGTTCTTTCAATTGGAAAATCCTGGAATGGCAGGTATGCACTTTATTTGCTTATTTTCATTGCCACGACTTTCATATGCGTCTTCATAGCTCCAATTAGACCGAACTTCAGCTGGGCCGATGAAGAGAGTCAATTGTTCTACAACCAGAAGGGTCGTCCTTTTTGTGAACTTCAACAGCTTTTTAGATCGATGCATTTGTCAATCAAGTTCACTAGTTTTTTAGTGCTTTTAGTGAAAATCGCATCATTTAGTGTTAATGAAGTATTTGTTGAATTGATTAGCAAACGATGTTTGATCATCTATGTGAAGTGTAGATATTTATCATGCAGGTGTTTGTTTGCTTCAAGAGCTATACGATCCGGAGATAGCATTTTAAAGGTTCCTTTTCATGTGGTATTTAGTGCATTTCTCACATAACTTTTCATGGCAAATTTTACAATAGCAGGCATATTTATTAAGATTATAGATTTGTGTACTTTATTGCAGCAAATTTCACCAGATAATCTTCATCCAGAAATAAGAGAGGCTTTAAGTGATGAAGTTGGAAACCTAGCAAAGCTTGCTATAGCTATTTTACTTGAGCAGAAAGCGGGTCAGGTGACATAATTTTCTTAATGCTCGAAGGAAATTGTTACTTATTTACAGTTAATGTCTATTTCTATGTTTTTTATTTGATGTGAAAAATGTAAAGTACTGTCATGTTAGCTACTGCATACAAAACTCCGTGAAAATAAAAAATAATCAATTCATTTGTCATTTTCTTTCATTGTAGGATTCCGGATGGCACCCTTATATTAGTCGTCTTCCTCGACCTCAGGAGATGCATAACACAGTTCGTCTTTTCTCATTTTATCTTAATACTTTGTCTTTCTTGGTAGGTGCATCACTTTTTCATGTTGTAGTAAAATTTAGGTGAAATTATTTGGGGAATAACTAATGGTTGCTTGTTTTATAACTTGAGTGTTTTATTGTTATTATTTTCGATAGTTATAGCAGGATAGAGGACATGTGCTTTTATATATTCACTTAGAATGAATATCACAAATGGAGCTTTTCAATAAATTTAGCTTGTATGTCAAGGGCTATTAAATCAAGATTTCTGTTTATGTGGCTTATAAAGTATTTCATAAAATCTTGAATTGTCTTATGATGTAGATATTCTATTGTCATGGGCATAGTATGTCCGATATTTACGTTAGCAACATTCAATTTACTATAGTTTAATTGAGTTAGTTTTTCAAATGTTGTAGATATTCTGGAGTGAGACTGAGTTAGAGATGATTCGAAAGAGTCCAGTGTTTGAGGAAACTATTAATCAAAAAAATCAAATTGAAAGAGAATTTTTGGCAATCAGAAGAGTAAGTAATTTTTTTATGCGTCTTATAATTTTATTGCTGTGCTATTAATGCAAATTTGATGTCTCGTGACATTCTTCGACGTTGAATTACATTAAATAATGTCCTTCAGTTATGTGACTCATCATTTAGAATAGGATTTTTGGTATCATCATAATCAGTGACTAATGATAATGTTGAATGATTTCAGGACCTGCGATGCTTCCCAGAATGTCTGGAAAGCATTACCTACGATGGTTTTATGCATTCTTATGCTTTAGGTGAACAACCTCAATTATGGCGATCGGTTTGATTGCCCCTATCCCCACTTCTAGTAATTTCAAGTAAAATATTTGTTTTAATTTTGGGAAAGAGCCTTTACAATCTGTCACACTAATAAGATAATTATGGAACTTGACAGTTAGTTCTCGAGCGTGGCAAAGCACAAAGGGGTTCTCATTGGTATGCTTTTTTTTTTTTTGGATATCATATCAATAACATTTGTTATGTTTACTTGTATCAAATTGTTTTCGTTATTCTTTTTATTGACTCACTCAACAGATTCCATTTGCAGATTTTTTCAATCACGATGGGGATTCAAAAGCAGTTGTACTGATGGACGAAAACAAGCAGTTATCGGAGGTTCTCTCTCTCTCTCTCTCTCTCTCTCTCTCGCTCTCTCTCTCTCTCGCTCTTCCAGTTTACTTTGGTATACAATCTCCCATGGGAAGGAATCATTCCATTGTTTTTAGATAATGGTTCGGGCACTTCTTTTGCTCGTAACAATCTTCGTAAAATTAAAATGATCTGGCATTATCACAACTTCACAGCAAGTGTTGGCCAGACGCGCTAGTTTCCATCATCATATTTCCCAAATCTGCTGTCATCAAATCACAAAATTCCCCTGACATGAGCTTGCTTTGTCTCATTGGGGTATGTTTTTATGAATACTTATCTTTACCTGCAATGTTTTGTGCAGGTCATTGCTGATTGTAATTATTCTCCTGGTGACGAGGTTGGATCTGTGTTACTCTATTTTTAAACAATTTTACTCTTAGAAGAGTTGATAGTTTTTGAATTTTAAGATACATTTTGAAGTAATGGATTTATGGCTCTCATTAATTGTCATATTAAGAAGTTTTATAGTGACAATCAAACCAATGATAGATGGGATGAAAATTATTTTTTGCTAAGTTCTTATGAGCCTTGTAAAGGAGGATCTCTTTCCTTCCCGCATCTTTATATTCTTTTCTTGATATAATTTGTTCCTTTAAAAAATAAAACCAACAAAAGATTTGTGCAAAGAGCATACTATCACATCCAATGATAGTTGATTATTTTATATAAGTAAAAAAATTATATTTGGTTCAAAACAAATATCATCGAAATTGAATATGTTGAAAGCCCTGGTTGGGAAATGATATAATATTTTTTTCAAATCTTGATTGTCATTGCGCTTGGTTTTCTTTTTCTGCTCTAAACCCATGAAAAAATAATGGGAGAGATTAACTTTTGACTTGTCTCACAGGATAACTTTGTGTGTTTTTACTAGTGCATTTTTTAAATTTCTTAAAAACATGTACCTGAACATTATGTGCATGGATAAGTGATCAAAAATTGCTGTGAGCATATGCATGCTCAGATATTGAGTGCTATGTGCGATAGGGGAAAATGATAACCTACATTTTCATTTGATCTTTGGAGTTGATGCTCAGATCTGGAAACAACGAGGTTCTCCATCACTAGATGCAGTCTACATTTGTGCTTGCCTGATGTTGCAACTATGGTTGGATCTGAATTTTTCTTAAACAAGTTATGCAGGTGTGGATTAGATATGGGAAGTTTTCAAATGCTACCTTGATGCTGGACTTTGGGTTTGCTCTGTCATGCAACGTTTATGACCAGGTTTGATTGACATAATTTAAATAAGATAGCTGTACTTAAACTAAATATTACTTATTTTGTACTTTTTTTTTCCTGTGTAACTCAGTCTGACTGTCATGCACAAATATCTGTTCGATTACCAGGTTCAAATCCAGGTTGACATTGCTGAGGATGATCCCTTGCGTGAAATGAAGATGAAATTTCTGCAAAGAAGTAGCAAACCAAGAATTAACTATATCAACTCCTGCATTTCATCTGATAATTCTTTTGCAATCAAGTTGGTATTTTTTCCTCTTAAACTTGGTCATTGATTTCATGTAGTTTTATTACCCTAAATTGATGAGGAGGAGGAGATTTCTGCTGTTCCTGCTTTTCTGAATCTTGCTTGTAATCCATAAGTGGAAACTTCATATTCTGCTAAGGATCCAACAACGGATGAAAATGTTTTTTTTGGAAATGTTGGGGGTCTGAGTTTATAGAAATATTATAATGCAAATCACAAACTTTTTGAGTAGACTGGAACAGTTTAACTGACCAATTCAACATCACCTGCATTCGAAAATACCGAAAACATCCTTATGCTTGAACTTCTGAAAAGAAATTGCTGGTTGAATTTGTATGATTTGCTCAAATGAACCTGGGATCCAATAAGACATTCCTAAAAGATTGAATTTAGGTGAAATGACGCAGAAATTGGCATGCATCAACTCTTGTACAATTCCTTTTTATATGTTAAGCACATTGCTTAATATTTCTACTAAATATGGAATTTTGTCTCCAAAAAGGGAAGTGAGATTAGCTGAAGGGAGCAAGGGAGGTCTTCCTCAGTCACTTCGTGCATGTGCTCGAATTATATGTTGCTCATCTCATCAGGGTGCGATTTATTTAAGTTTGTCTTGCCTAGAAATGAATATGACGTTCTTTTCCATAACATATTCTTAATTATGCTTTAAATATGCAGAGCTGAATGATTTGGACATAGAAGCTGCTTGTACTGATGGCCGTCTTGCACGACATCCTCTAAAAAACATCAACAAAGAAATTGCAGCACATCAGATGCTGTTATCTCGAACAACACAGTTAATTGAAGAGTACAGTGAATCTATTAAGGTATACTAATGTGGAATCTGTCACCTCTATGATTACATGGGTCTTTCACTAGTATCTTAGAAATTCTTATTGATGTGCACTGGCCGCTCTAGTCGTCAATTTTATTTTATTATATATTTTATTTAATTTTAGTTGTTGTTTTGGTACTTTGACTTATTTATGATTTTTGCCATTCTGATGACTATTTTAGCCTAAGGTTAGAGTTTGTTTAGTGGTTGTTGAATCTTGAGTATTGAATTAAAATTAGAGGTTTCTCTCTACTGAGTTCTTGAGAGTGGCTTCTCGGAATCGTTACCTTATCATTCAAGAGTGGTGACCTTGAGTGTGGTGGTTTAATGAAATCTTCATCTAGTCTGTTCCAGGTTAGAACGAGAGTGAGTTTCCCTAACTCACATTCGTTTATCTTTTTATCCATTAATTTGTGGATTCTTTTGTTGTTGGAATATTGAAGGTGTTTTTTTGAGGTTTTGAAAGGAGTTTTGATCATAGTGAAAGAATTTCATTGAATTTCTGGGGTCGAGACTTGGTTCGGGAAATTTGAAAGTCTCCCAAAAAGTTGAAAAAAAATTGTCGCGTCCAGTCAACCACTACTCATCTGGTCGATCTCAAATCGTCCAAAAACTGACGTTTTTCGAAGTTGTGCGTCTCCGGTCGTCTGCATCCCAGCATCTGGTTGACCACAACTTTGCTTCCGAAAGTCACCCGTGGTGCATCGCTTCTTCAATTGTATTTTTAATTTTTCCATGTTGATTGAAATTTGATTTGTTTCTTGTTTGAATTTGCAGTCATTGAAATCGTTCCCCATGTCTGAAAAGGTTGGTCGGCGAGAGCAAATGGCTCAGTTTCTACTCAACGGCGAGCTTCGCGTCCTCAAATCTGCATCAGTTTGCCTTCAGAATTATTGTCAAAAATTGACTTAAACTGGCTTCCCATGATCGCAAAGTGCTGCATTAACCTCTCAGTAAGCAAATAGACTCCCATATTTCACCGTATTAGTCAAGAGTTGTAGTCTAATGAGAAGCTCTGCCCCAATCTGATGATGGGATTGGGTGCCACTGCCTTTAGCCTGTTTTTAATAACTCTTGAAATTGCCTTACACAAGAAGGTAGTAGTCTAGTAGCCGATACGGGGTCGAATACGATTACATTTAAAACGCTTTAATTTAAACCGGGAATCGAATCCAATGTTCGAATAAATGTCGCACAATGTATTGTTATTTTACATTTTTTATCGAGTTTTTATGTGATATGATACGGTGTTTAAATATTGATTTACGAAGCGTTACAATAAAAGTAGTGTGTCGATAATTACGAATTTAATAAATGAAAAATATTTTTTCATCGTATATTAAAATATAAATATAATTAGTATAATAAATTATAAATAGTTAAAATAAATAATAAATTTATTAAGATAATTTTGGATCATGATGTTGAAAATAAATACAAAGAAATGTGGGGTGGTAATTATAATTTATAGAGATTGAGGGGCTGTTTTGTAATACTTCTCTTAACGCTTATCCATACCGCTGTTTCCCTCGCTATAAAGCTAGCATGCACCAAACCTGGTTCCTTATCTTCGCCACAACAATCTAGGGCTTCTGAGTTCCAAGTGCCAGTCTCTCTGGTGATCTCTCTTTCTCTCTCTCTCCGTTGTTTGTTAATTTTTTACACAAGGTGACTTTGATGAAATTTAGTGTTTACAACTCGCGCCGCGGATTTACGATTAAAAAACTGTAGAAACTCGATTACCTGAAACAATTAGCGGTTAATTAGATGTACGCTAAATCATGTCTCTGTATTTGGCTTGGGGACGCTCTGATTCGGACATTTGGGAACTGCTTATGGCTCCCGGGTATTCTTTCTGTTTCTGTTTGTTTTTTGTAGTTTTTTAGCTATCAAGCTAGTCGATTTATGCGTTCATTTGAAGACTAGTTCGACGGTGATCCTAATTGATATGCTTCGGATATATTTCGATCTATTTTCTGTTCCTGTTAATATTTCTTAGGATTGGATTGGTGGAAGAAGTTTTCCTTTCCAATAATCGCGTTCTGGAACACTTTTTTAGCAAGAAAACATCATGGAATGTGGATAAATATAAAGTTTTTTCCATCCGTTTAGAGAAGGTCGCAGATGTTTCTTTCATTCTCAAGAAATTGTGATGAATTTGTCGTATAAGATCCTCAATCCCTCTGATTATAGTGTTCTGAAAATATTAAATATGAACTTTACCCAATTTCCGCATGATTGTCAAAATGCCTATTTTTTAGTTCTAGTTATTTATATTTTTCCTTTTTTATAAATAATATATATTTCTCAACACCAAAATCGTTGATAATTGTTGTAGTTTTCTATTCATTTGTTGAACTTGTGTATATTTACCTGAGTCCTACATCCTCATTAAAAGGCCTATTTTTGGTGTTAGTTTTTGTTTTACTTTTTCATCATATATTTTAATAGAATTTTTTTAATTGTCTAATCTAATGCTTGATGGTTGTTGTACCTATCTATTCATTGTTGAAGCATAAGCATCTACTGCAGGTAAAAATGCCTCGGTATGATGACCGCTATGGAGGTACCCGCCTCTATGTTGGGCATTTGTCTTCAAGGTCAAGATCACGTGATCTTGAGGATCTGTTCGGCAGATACGGAAGGTAGTACAAGTTAAAATATTTCACATTTTTGAAATTTTATTATTGATCTGTTGCCTTTTGGAATGAATTGAATATGATTTATAAATTTGATTTAGAAGTTGATTCTGGAGTATTTTTTATGCAGTTGAGTTACCCAACTCAATCTGTTTTTTACAAATTTTGATCTCTGTGTAGCCCTAACCTTTAAAGTCCCTTTTTGGGGTTTATACTGAAGTAAAACTTGAACATGCATTGACTTGCTTCTAGCTGTCCATATTTCATCTTATCTGGTGTGCGGGGGTTGGGTTCTTTATATCTTGTCAGTGCAGTAAGGTAATCCTTTTTTTGGTTCAACCATGGTGTCGTCTGTAAAATACTATGAAGCCTCGCCATATTTGCATCATAGTATCTAAATAAGAACACTGCTCCACTCGATGTGTGTGTGTGGTTTAACTTGAATGATCTTGTTGAAGGTTTTTTGGCTTTTGCCAAACCTGGAGGTCTATGGTGGGAGGGTTCCAATTGGTGGATTTGGCGAGTCTTTCTATTATGTTATTGCCTGTTTTTATGGAAATGGCCGAAATCTCAAAGTGGTGTTTAGTTCATCTGTGAGGGGCAAAAGTATCAACCCTTCAATAATTGTGTCATGATGGCCTTACTGTTTGTGGAACCCATTTACGCAGAGTACGCGATGTGGATATGAAGCGAGACTATGCCTTTGTTGTATGTGCTTCCTGATCCCTACCTTTCGCTTTCTTTTTAATGCATCTGTTGACACACCTCCTTGCAACTTAGGATTTAGGGCATTTGAGCAACATGCTCGAGTTTAGCTTTAATGATATATTTATGTTTTGCAAATATGATCTCCTCTTGTTCTCTCTTTTCTACTCATTGTATTAGGAATTCAGTGATCCACGGGATGCCGATGATGCAAGGTATTCATTGAATGGTCGGGATTTTCATGGAAGCCGTATCATTGTGGAAGTGGCCAAAGGGGTAGGTTCTGTGTGTTTAATTTCTGAATCTGTTTGTAGACTATAAAAAGATTGTAGCATGCATATACACAAACACACATATATACACATAGTTTTTGTCGGATTATATTTAATCTGGAACCTGAGATTTTTAAATGAACTTGTTTTGAATTAGGTGCCACGTGGCCCTGGTGGTTCTCGTGAATATCTTGGAAGAGGCCCTCCTCCTGGATCTGGACGCTGTTTCAATTGTGGGATTGATGGCCACTGGGCTCGAGACTGCAAGGCTGGAGATTGGAAGAATAAGTGTTATAGGTGTGGAGAACGAGGGCACATAGAAAAAAATTGTCAGAACAGTCCTAAAAAACTCAAGTGAGTGGTGTCAGTGTTTGCAATGTTCTGCGTTATGGTTCAATAATTGACCAGAAATATTTTACTGTACAGGCTTGGGAGAAGTTATTCGCGATCTCCTAGTCCCCGGCGTGGTAGAAGTCGAAGTCGTAGTTACAGCAGAGGACGAAGTTACAGGTGAAATCATAATCGTAATCTATCTAATTTCTAGTCGGTCTTGCATCCTGTTTTTGTTTTTTGTTCTTCATTTCGCAAAAAAGCCCCTCACCGGATACTTCTTTTTTATTTGTGATTTCCCATTTCGACACAGTCGGTCTAGATCACCTGTAAAAAGAGACCGGAGCATTGATCGCCATGAGAGGAGGTCAAGAAGTCCTCGTGACAGCCGGAGCCCACCACCTTCCAGGGGGAGAAAGCGCAGCCTAACACCTGATGACCATAGTCCACAAGCAAACGGAAGCCTATCCCCAAAGGATCGAAGGGGTCACAGGGGCAGGAGCAGGAGCAGGAGCAGGAGCAGGAGCCCCATTGATGATGGTGAAGGAAATGGTCGGGACGATAGGAGCTACAAGAGTCCTGCCGAGGAGAATGGGCATAGCCGCAGCCGCAGCCCCAGCCCCAGCCCCAGTCCAATCCCTAGGGATGAGAGGAGCCCAATGGATGACGAGGACAATAATGGTTCTCCTCGTGGTAGCGAATCTGGTTAGAAGCTATTTACAGCCTCCTCCTCCTCCTCCTCCTCCTCCCGTGTCTTGTTCAACTCTTTCTGCTAAATATGGATTATAATTATGAGCAGACGTGTTGCTGTTTAGACTTTAAAGGCCTTGCGTTGTTTTTTGTGGTATCTAAAGAAGTGACTACTGTCAATTTGCTTTCTTCAATGAAAAGTACTTCATGTTTGTATATTCTTGTGTGAATTTTGGTTTCAAGCCTTTCTTATAATATTTTTCTCGATCCATTAGGAAGGCAAGGAGATTTTGAAGTTTACTTTCAAATTTTTGGGTAATTATTAGTATTTTGTATTTTTATTTTTATTATCTAATATTTTAAAGTTTGAAACAGTAGTAATAGACAAAATTCTTACCATTAGGAAATTCGTTAAAACGTGCATGACAGATGTTATGTGAAGAAATTATTTTTTCTGCAGTATAAAATAAGCATCTACTGTAGTACTGTAGAAAAGGTAAGGCCAAAAATTACTTTTTGTGCGGTAGTATAAAATACCATTTTTAACAGCGTTGATATTTGTCATTTAATGGATATTTTTTTTTTTTGTTGCAGACAAACATAAAAGTATATGTTGTTAATGTGAGTCTCAAATTTTGATATAATATTAGATAATAAAAATAAAAATTTAAGAGTTGAGAATTAATGTTGATAATTATTTTATATTTCATTTTTATTGTTAATGTAATGATTTTAAATTATTTGATATAATAATTATAATTAAATATATTACTTATGATAAATTTATCATTTTTTAAAACATAATAATATTAAGATAAAATGTAGCTAAAGTTTTATCGATTGTCCGTTCCGTTTAGAACACAATTGCCTAGAATGGTACAGTAAATATAAGATAAAGTAATTTTAAGTTTATATTTTCATATTTATTTAATAATATAATATAAATAATAATATAAAATTAAATTATAAAATGAAGGTAGCGGGAAAGTAAAATATATTGGAGGAGATTGAGAATATGGGTAGGCGATTGTACAGATTGACATGGTACACCTGATTGCACCTGATGACTAACCCCCCTCACAATTCCCCGCTCCCTCCGATTTTTTCTTGGCACCTACATTTTAAATTTCTTATTTTGAGACCAAACTGCCCTTTCCTTTTGATGACTCTGTACTCTGTATAATGCCATTATGGGAGCTTCGAAGTCGTACGTTACTTTCCCGGCCGTCTCTTTCCCCGCTTCTCTTCTCTGCCGTTTCCGAATCTTGCTCTCTCAGTCGAATCCGCTGCCGTCCACTTAATTCCTTCGTTTTTGTCGTTTGCCCTTGGAAATCGGAATATGGTCTTACTATTTGCTTCTTTCAAATTTGAATTTCTCTCTCAGAGAACCGGGCCTTTCTTGGTAAGTTTCTGTTAGACTGTCTCTTTCTCTGTTGTTGTGGATTTGCTGTTTTTTCTGGGGTTTAATCTGAGGGTTTTCGGTTGTTTGGTTGCGATTTTTTGCAGGACTGACTTTTTACCATTCTTTCTTTTGTTGGTGAAAGAGAACACCGAAAGAAGTCCAATTGTCGACTGACTGAAGATTTGAAGTAAGATTGGACAGAGAGCTTGTAGGTTTGGGTTTTCTTGGGCTCTTTTCTTCATTCAGTTCGATTGTGGAAAAATTCCAAGACGGGCGAAAGGAATAGGGATACTATCTTAATTCATTCGGGAGGTAGTTTGATTGATTTACCGATCATTTCCTGCAAAACGTTTTGCTTTACTTGACGACCGTATTCACTTTTACCTTTTTCTATCGGTTTTTTCCAAATGCTTAGATTTCTGAACAACAATATACTAATCTGAAGAATCAGAAGGGGAAAACGATTTTGCCCTTATCGTGCATATTTGGTCTTTTTGTCGTCAGGTCTGAGAAAATTATTTTATTATTTATCAATTTTTAACATTGCAAACCATTGCTATATATATTTGTTTGTCGATTATTAATGCAAAAAAATTGACCTCCATAAAACCTGTTGAATCCTTTGTTCTCACGGGATATTGTCCTTTTCTATTCTAATGTATCTGTTGGTCTCAGTTTGCACATTAAATTCACTGTGAAAGCTGGTCGTTATAATGTCAGAAAACATGACAGAGGAATTATAATTAGAGTCATAAGTTTTCGGTCTATATGTTTAGCCTTGATAAAGATTTAAAAAGTTAATTTTTAGGTGTAGAACTGGTTTAACAGATCTCATCTGTCAGAGTGTTTTGGTCAACGTTATCAAGTTTCAAAACATCTTGCTTGCAGGGAAGGGAGAGTGTCTAGAAAGAGAATTACACTTATTTTCCTGACTTTTGTGCTGTTTTTCTGTTAATTTGAAAGCTTGTGCGAGGTCATATAGTTTTAGTTGGGCTTTCCTCATTCCTCCCTCAGCTATTTGAATGATGCTTGTTGGTTTCTCCAAAGCTGTTTTTTCTGTTGTAGGTTCAGGGCATTACCATCTTACGATTTGCAGTAAAGGATTATGATTGAAGAAGCAGTCAATATTCTCAGATAACAATCTCTCATATGAGGAAATTTTTCTTTTTTGGATCTTCTGCAACTAGCAATGCTAAAGACAAAGAGGGACCACCTCCATCACCAACAGATAAGCAAGCTTACTCGGAGCGTGCATTGAAAACTAGGCTGAAAAGTGAAGTCGTTGATAATATTAAAGCTCAAAAGCGAACACATAAAAATAAAAGCTCTTCTACAGGTCCATATCTTCAGAGAAGTCGCTCATTGTCTTCGGCAGCCTTTCTTGATGTAGGACAAGCCTTGGGTGATGCAAATAGATCCCCATCTTATAGGAATAATAGTGCTTCACATCAGCAGTGTGATCTTTCGTCTCGGTGAGGTTTTCTAGCTCATATATTATGACCTTCATAACAAATTATTGATCAGGGTTTCTATGTAATGTTGATTTTACATATTTATACCTGTTAAATTTAATTCACTTCTCTATTCTAACTCTCTGTGCTTTTGGCTTCATCTAGTTATCAGATTTTAATTCCAGAGGGGCATTATGATGCAAAACAATATGAAATTGCAAATTCTCAACATAGTGCTGGACTAGAAAGGCCTGGTTCTGCTGCTTCTTCCAGAAATCATTATGTTTCTTCAGGAAATTCTTCTACATGCTCTAGCAATGTTTCAACTAAAATTGTGGATCGATATGTTGATGGAGAGCAACAACTGAGTTTTTCTTCTCAGAGACATTACACGACTGATGGAAATGGTAGGAGGAGGCCTCCTCGAGTTCAAAATATAGCACCTACTTCTCCAACAAATAGTATCAAAGACAAGCCAAGGAGCCATTCCTTTTGTTCATCGTATGAAGAGTGGCCACAAAATGGACTTGGGCATGAATCACCAAGGAGCCTTGCCAAAAATGTTATTGAGAGACTCTCCCAATCTTACTTATATCCAAAATCAAATTTGGAGACTGATTCTAATGTGCCGATCACGATTGGAGATGTATATGGTAGATCCACCAAACGAGGTTTTGATCCAAATTTATTTACAAATGATATTGCACAGAAAGTTTCATCAAGGAATGAGTATCATGAAACAGCTAATGAGTATTTTCCTAAGGACTACTCAGGCTTTGACAGACAAAATCCTGATTGTGCGGGATTGAGTCATGTTAAAGTAGATGATGGCATTGATAAAGATTTGTTTCGAAGAGCTGCGGAGGCTGAGGAGAGAGTTGCCCTTCTCTATAAAGACCTGGATCAGGAAAAATTTCTTCGAGAGACTGGATTTACTGTGCCAGGTTTGATTCAAACAATCAAGAACCTTATGGAGGAAAGGATAAGTTTGGCACTGGAGTTTTCAGGCCTATTACAGTCTCAAATTGCCGATAGAGCATGTTTTAAAGAAAAACTCAGAGTAGCAAAGGTAGAACTGGAATTGCAAACCCGTAAACTAGAGAAGGAAAAGAATGAACTGCAATTGGGATTAGAGAAGGAACTAGACAGAAGGTCTAATGACTGGTCATGTAAGCTTGAGAAATACCAGTTTGAAGAACATAGACTTCGTGAAAGAGTTAGAGAGCTTGCAGAACAGAATGTGTCATTTCAAAAGGAATTTTCTTCTTTTAATGCAAGGGAAACCGAAAACAGAAGACTGGCATCATTTTCAGAGCAAAAGCTTAAGGACCTTACTGCAAGTTCGGATGCATTGAGGGTGGAAAATCAAAATCTTAAAGAAAACCTTTCTGAATTACAGGAATATTGCAGGGCAGCTAAAGAAGATAGCAACCGCCTCAAAAGAAGTTTGGAGGAGAAGGAGATCGAATGCAAGGAACTACACAGATCCATCACAAGGCTACGCAGGGCCTGTAGCGAACATGAAAGGACAATAAATGGGCTGCTAGAAAGATTTAGTGATGATATATGGAAGAATAAATCAGAGGGGAAGTTTGATGAAAATGTTGCCAAATTGCAAATGGAGCTAATGAGGTTAACAGGGGTCGAATTGGCTTTGAGGAGAGAGTTAGAATCTTTTAGTGTTGAAGTTGATTCTTTGCGTCATGAGAATACAAATATGGCGAATCACTTAAAAGACAATGGGAAAGACATTGGTGCTTTGACTCTAAAGCTAGATAAGGAGCTGATGTCCCGGATTTATTGTCTGCAATATCAAGGGCTGTCATTGTTAAATGAAAGCTCTCGGTTATGTTCTAAGCTTTGGGAGTTTATCAAAGAGAAATCACAACTTTCAGAGCCTAATCAGGCAATGGAAGTAGTTAAGAGCGGCTTAGATGGTCAATTTGTCATTGAATCTGAAATGAAAATTCAGGGATTGAAGCATGGAACTGAAAGCTTAACTAGAAGTTTGCAGATGGTGTCTGTTATGATGCATGAAAAGTCTAATCAAGTTCGATCTTGTGGCTCGAATGCAGATGGTTCTAACCACCAAAATGACGAGTGTTCAGATGTGAGTTGTTATCCGGTCCAGAAACTGTTTTCAAATTAGGTATTCCGAAATTGTTTTGCAGTTCTTTTGCTTTTATTGAATTTCTCGTTTTACTTTGTTGCAGCGTAATTTAAGATCTGAACTTAAGTCAGAAGCTTTATTGACAAGTCTGCTGAGAGAAAAACTCTATTCCAAAGAGCTGGAAGTTGACCAGTTGCATGCTGAACTCGCAACAGCAGTAAGAGGCAATGACATCCTGAGAAGTGAACTCAAAAATGCAACGGACAACATTTCTACTATTACCCACAGGCTGAAGGATCTTGAGTTGCAGGTGATGCCTCTGATCAGTAAATATCAATTAAATTATAGTTCAGAGTACAATACATGACTGAAAAAATGGAACTGTCTTTGATTTCTGGTCGTTAATGTGGTTTGATCTTCATTTTAGGTGTTGAAGAAGGACGAGAGCATTAATCGACTTCAAAATGAGCTGGAGGAATCTACAGAGCAAGTGGTGATTGCAAGAGAGATGATGCCACAAATTTCAAAGGAGAGAAATTTGATGCGGGATGAGGCGAGGCAGTGGGGGGAAAAGAATACCAGATTGAGCTCAGAAGTTGAACTGCTAAGGAAGAAGGTGGAGGCGCTTGAGGAAGAAGTGCTGCTGAAGGAAGGTCAGATGACAATCCTTAAAGACACCCTAACGAACAAACCCTTTGATTTATTTGCCAATTCTGACTCTCCTGCAGAGTTTCTAGTGAAATGATTGTGTTCTTGGTTTGTCTTCTTCTCTGTAGAGTTTACAAGCTCAATAAACATCTCAGGCTCTGTTTTTTGTATTGACCCCATTATTTCTTAAAATGATATGAAGGATTGTTTTAGACTGTTCATTGATTAGATTCATTTGTTTTAGCCAAAAATCAACTCAAACAAAAAGCATTGGACGAATATGCTCAGTCAATGAATACTTTATTGAACATAACTGAAAACCAAGGATGACAGAGACAGAGACAGAGACTGAGAGATACAGACAGCAATGGCGAGGAGTAATAAAACTGATCATTTTATCTTTATCGTCTGGATCGTCAGGGTTTCGGAGGTGTCTTCCCCAGAACTCGGATACGGTGCGATGGCGGAAGTCCCACAGCAGCCGGCGAGAGCCCTCGTCATCCACTGAGCAGCTATGGACGTGGCAGCCATAACTCCATGGGCTATTAATTTGCCGATTTCTTCTTTAACCCTTCCCCTCCTGGGTGGAAATCTTGCCTTGGATTGCTTCGACTCACTGCGATTCCCATTCCCGCCAGCGTTTTCCATTCTTTTCCACCTTGCAAAAATTCAGACAACGAAAACGGGAAGAAGGAGAGAGGTTTTTGAAAGTATACTGGTGGGAATGAAAAGTTACTGTCATATAGAACGATCGTCTGAACAGTTCAAGCTCTGAATAAAATCTGGGTCCCCCTTCCATGGCGTTCGGGGCGACGTGCAATCTAAAAGTTGGTGATCGTTTACACAACTTGACACTAGTATCTAGATCCTTCTCATGAATCTTTGCTACGACAGTGCGACGCCCCCCAACAATCCAATTCCAAGAGAGAGAGAGAGAGAGAGAGAGTGGGGAACTGAGAATGACTAGTTTCAACAGATGATTAAATCCAATTCCATGTTCCAGCTGTTCCACCACTGTCTTTTGACTGGATTCCATTCCTACGTGTTCTTCTTCTTCGTGCATTTCTGTAATTGGAATCAATCTATTCTATCATTTATTTAATAAAAACAAATTAAAAAATTAAATCAAACATTTACATATTGAATTTATTTTTATAAAATTCAGTTACTATTTAATTCAATCTAATAATAATTAGTTAGTATAATTCATTATATATTTACAGTATAATTTATTCGTTGAGTTATTAATTAGTATAATTCAATAATTTTATTAGTAATTAAATAATAATTTAATCACTAATTAGAATAATTTAAGAACGAATTAATCAACAATTCAAATATTATTTAAATATTAATCAAAATTATATTTAACAAAAATTATAAATTTATTAGATCGGTTAGGGTCACTTTTGAATAAGCTAAACCAAAAAATTGAACCGATAATTTTGATTCCTACAAAATATAATCGAAAATCGGTTGCCGGATGTTCAAAACCATTATGAACTGAACCGAATTGATTTGTTTTGATTGCCCGAAGAAAGGGTAGCAAAAATAAGAGTGTTTTTTTTTTGGAGTTTTGGTAGGAATGATACAAGATAAGTCTGTTTATATACTAGTGACCTGCTCTAGTAAATGGAGGTGTGCAAACCGAACCGAAACCGATCGATTCGGGTTGGTTTGGTTCGGTTTTGCATACCAAAAAACCAAGGTTCAGTTCTTTTTTGTGAGAACCAAGTGTTTTGATTCGGTTATCGGTTTTGATTTCTCAAAACCGAAAAACGAAAACCGAAACAGCATAAATAAGTTTTTAGGGCTTTTTTCTTGAGATTTCTTTTGTTCCTGTACAAAACTCTGATTTTGCATTCGTGAACACCATTGAAGTGGTCATAGCTTCAAATAACCTAATACATAATTTTTGGAAGAATTAGGTGACACTAAATACGGTTGTTTGTTTAAAAGTAAAACAAAAAAACGATCTGATGATCCATTTTTATGAATATGCAAGCTTTTTCAGGCAAAGTTTTAGAATTTGATGTTCAAGAGTGTCTGCAACTGGTCTGGCATGAACTCTAATCAACCCAAATAAAACATTCTCCAAAAAGTACAAATCACAAGACAGAAAATGCCCAAATATATGTTCTTGTCGGTCAAAGCTTTACAAAACTCACTTGTTCAGTTCAAGGATGAACATTCAAGTATTGAAAAAACAAGATTCTTCTTCAAGAAGTATGAAAAAACCTGTTGTTTACTCCAGCTCTATACATATGTAACTCAGCTTCACTAGATATTGTAATCTCGATATTTGCAGACACAAAAAGAACATCTCCTTCGGCCCTTAGGGATCCTTTCCCAGCGACAACTAGGTAGAGCGATGGGCCCGGGATTGAAGGAAAGGGTATTGATAGTCGTTCGGGTAGAACACATCGATTGATTTCGAATTCATCGAAAGGCAGAGAATATCGTGTTACGAAGGGATTCAAGGGAATTCCTCTCAGAATTTTCGGGAAATCCCTGGAAAAACGAGTATATGCATGTAAGAAATTTTTCATACCGTTTATGAACATATGCAGTCACATTGAATTGCAATGCCAAAACCAGCATAAAGTGCGACAATTTTAGTTGATCATTAACACGGCTACATGATGAGTGCTAGAAATAGTACAATAAACTAAAAAACAAAAACAAATCATCAAGATTTACGTGAAAAAACTCTTTCGGGAAAAAAACCCACAAGTAGAGTAAAATATTAACGTTGAATATCAAAATACAATTACGGGTTTTTTGACTCAAGCTAACATAAATTTATAGAGAAAAAAAAACCCCTAAATGAGATATGTAACGAAGGCTCATCGGCTCAACTTAAAAGAATTTGAGTAATTAAACTCTCACAATGAGAATGAAATAACGATAAGGATAGATCTCATCTAACCAGAGAAACATATGCTAAGAACTCTCATTCAGCTAAGTAAAAAAATAATTTCAGTATTATTAATTGTGTTTTTTTTTTTTATACAATTTTATTATAATATTTTAAAAAAAAATTAATAGAGAAAAAACCCGAATCCAACCGAAACTGGAACCGAGATTTTGGTTCGGTTTTAGTTCAGTTCTGACTTTTCCTACGACTGATTTCGATTTTGTAATTTCAAAACTAAAACTGATCAGTTCGATTTGATTTAAAATCAAAATCAAACTGAACCGAACCATTGCACAGTTGAAATTATTTAATATTAGGTGACATTGATTTATTGGACAAAACAATCAACTTTATCTGATCATGTCGCTGAGTTATTGTCACCCTTCTTCCACCTCCACCAACCCAGCTATCTGAAGATCCTACGTCGGAGCTTGGCCCACCTTCAATGGCGTTTGCTCTTGTATTTAATGTAAAAGTTGACTCAAATGGGACCTTTTGTGGTCATACTAAGTATGAACATACTATCTAAGTATGAACACCACTGAAAAAACAAAAACAAAAAAACAAAATAATATCAACCTAAATTTATTATTTGCATTAATTTTTAATCATATCAAAGCTTGGAAATAACAAAAATAAAATAAGGACGTGACAAGGCCAGAATTAGGCAGGAACAAATATGAGATAGGAACTAGACTAGACGTGACAACTTATATGATTTCACAAAGAATTTTAGTAAATTCAATGGTGGGGATTTTAGTACGTTATTTTGAATTATATCTATATTTTATTTGTTAGAGATCGAATGATAACCGGAAAAAAAAAAAAAACGATGTGAGACACTAGATTTACGTAGAAAAATCTTTTCGAGAAAAAACTATGGGCAAAGAAATAATCTACTACAAAGATCAAAACACAATTGCGAGTTTTGCGACTCTAGCTTACGTCAATTTATAGAGAAAACAATACTCTAAATGAAATCAATAATGCGGGCCAACCGTCCTGAACCAATAAAATTAGGGTCACACCGAAATCTAACATTTTTTTATTTATATAATCAAAAGAAATATTATAAAAAAGATCTCAAATCGGATCGATCGAACTTAATTCATACGACCAAATTGATCTAGAAATATTATATGTGTGCTTAATTTAAACGTGTATAGTGATATAATATAAAAATTTAACGTCATAAAATGAACACGTCATTTTAATATAAGATAAATATCAAAATATTTACTTTATAAAAATTATGTAATGCAGTGCATAAAATAAATCTCTATCTTGAAGTGACTTACACTGGCTAAAAGCTCAAAATCAAAATAACTCAAATCCAATAGTTTACGGATTTTTAATTAAATATGGGTACCTATCCAAAAATTAAGGTTTTGGTTATATTTTATAAATTTAAATGTCCAATTATCGCTTAAAATCAATCCAAATTTGATTAGACAAAAAAAAAAAAAACCTAAAGTTCTAGCTCAAGTTAAGTCAAAAACCAGTCTCCATAATTGGGCTGCAGCCCAAAAGAATTGGACCACGGCCCAGCCCAAGGCTTTTTGGTCTGAAATTCTTCAAGCCAGATTTATGATCTGAACTTGTGATGAAATCGTGTTCATCGTCGTCCCCTGTCGCGGACGGTTTCAGCATTCCGTCGCGGGCGCCGGGTATCCCAGTCTCGGCCAGTTGTCCAACTGACCAAAGTCGGAGGATATAAAAATCGTGGCTCAGCTTGGTCTTTCGTTACCGACAAAGTTCGCACCACACCACTGTCGGATTTCGCCCAAACAACAGAGAAATCACAGCTTTCAGTGCCTAATCAGGCAATGGAAGTAGTTAAGGGCGGCTTAGATGGTCAATTTGTCATTGAATCTGAAATGGAAATTCAGGGATTGAAGCATGGAACTGAAAGCTTAACTAGAAGTTTGCAGATGGTGTCTACTATGATGCCTGAAAAGTCTAATAAAGTTCGATCTTGTGGCTCGGATGCAGATGTGAGTTGTTTTCCGGTCCAGTTTTTAGGTTGATTAGAGCCAGAAACTGTTTTCAGAAATTATTTTGCAGTTCTTTTGCCTTTATTGAATTTCTCGTTTTACTTTGTTGCAGCATCATTTAAGATCTGAACTCAAGGCAGAAGCTTTATTGACAAGTCTGCTGAGAGAAAAACTCTATTCCAAAGAGCTGGAAGTTGACCAGTTGCATGCGGAACTCGCAACAGCAGTACTAGGCAATGACATCCTGAGAAGTGAACTAAAAAATGCAATGGACAAAATTTCTACTATTACCCACAGGCTGAAGGATCATGAGTTGCAGGTAATGTCTCTGATAAGTAAATATCAATTAAATTATAGTTCAGAGTACAATTCATGACTGGAAAAATGGAACTGTCTTTATTTTCTGGTCGTTAAAGTGGTTTGATCTTCATTTTAGATGTTGAAGAAGGACTAGAACATTAATCGACTTCAAAATGAGCTGGAGGAATCTACAGAGCAAGTGGTGATTGCAAGAGAGATGATGCCACAAATTTCAAAGGAGAGAATTTGATGCGGGATGAGGCGAGGCAGTGGGGCGAAAAGAATACCAGATTAAGCTCAGAAGTTGAACTGCTAAGGAAGAAGGTGGAAGCGCTTGAGGAAGAAGTGCTGTTGAAGGAAGGTCAGATGACAATCCTTAAAGACACCCTAACGAACAAGCCCTTTGATTTATTTGCCAATTCTGACTCTCCTGCAGAGTTTCTAGTGAAATGATTGTCTTCTTGGTTTGTCTTCTTCTTCTCTGTAGAGTTTACAAGCTCAATAAACATCTCAGGCTGTGTTTTTGGTATTGACCCATTATTTCTTAAAATGATATGAAGGATTGTTTTAGACTGTTCATTGATAGATTCATTAGTTTTAGCCAAAAATCAACTCAAACAAAAAGCATTGGACGAATATGCTCACTGCTCAGTCAATGAAAAAACTTTATTTAGTACAACTGAAAACCAAGGTTGACAGAGCCAGAGAGACAGAGAGAGCAATGACGAGGGGTAATGAAACTCATCATTTCATCTTTATCGTCTGGATCGTCAGGGTTTCGGAGGTATCTACCCCAGAACTCGGAGCAGGTGCAATGTCGGAAGTCCCACAGCAGCCGGCGATCACCCTAGTCATCCACTGAACGGCGATGGACGTCGCAGCCATAACTCCATGGGCTATTAATTTGCCGATTTCTTCTTTAACCCTCCCCCTCCTGGGTGGAAATCTTGCCTTGGATTGCTTCGACTCACTGCGATTCCCATTCCCGCCAGCGTTTTCCATTCTTTTCAACCTTGCAACAATTCAGACAATGAAAACGGGAAGAAGAAGAAGAAGAAGAAGAAGAAGAGAGGTTCCTTAACAGCTACGTAGTTTTGGTGGGAATGATCGAAAAGGGCATGATTGTTTATATAATATCAGAGGAAGAAGAATCTCTAAATTCCAGAAGAGTGTCAGAAGATACTCTTCCACCCATGTAATAGACAGCTTGTTTTACCTTCTCTCACTAGACACTCTCTAAACTGCTTTCCCTCTTATAATGATCATCGATCCTCATATGTACGTACGTACATACATGCATACATATATATATATATATATATATATATATATATATATATGTACATTTATATGTGTAGACTGAATTAAGAGATAAATTGAGATACTGTTGAAACTAATGACAACTGAAAATGAGAAGGAATCAATGTTTTCAAATGAAAACGACAATCCCCTCGGCTGTCGCTAGGTTATCTTCCACCCATCCTCCAGGTGTCCAGTTGGACGACAATCTTATCCATTTTTGTTTAAATATTTGAAAAGTAAGCCATTTGCATTTTGGGGTGGGGCGTGAGTTAAATCCAGGGTGCCGAGGGGAAATTAGTGGCAAAAAAAAAGCATTAACGAATGGACCACGCGATCACCCCAAACTATAACGATATTTTAATTAATTAATTAATATAAATGATTTATTAATTATAGTTTAGGACTTACTTTAAGAATCTAGGCACTAAATTATAATATTTTATTTAATTAACTATTCAAATATTGATAATTTAAATCATTAATTTTACACTTGTCACTTGTTCATTGGGTCTCCCTTCATCGCCATAAATTATAAAGTTTAAATTCCCATCTGAGGCAAGCCCTTCTGACACTGCCCCAATAACATAACTGGAAACCAAAGTTATCTTCCTCCGAGCTTGGAGACTGGTGCAATGGCGGCAGTTCTTGGCAGCTCTGTAAAGTTTGCCCCCACCTAGTACGAAACGAATTATTTATTTCCCATTAAATAATAATACTCGTCGCTTTCTGTATACACTCTAAGCGAAGACAAAAGCGATGATGATAAATAAAATATTATGGGTTCTCCACCAGTCCACTTATCTGAAGCTCCTGCATAGCTTCTATGGCGGCCATTTAGTGTAAAAGTCCGCGTAATATCATGTTGTTAAATATTATATACAACTCCATTAACTTATAATCCATATGAAATTATAAAACAAATCATAGTCTCGAGCAAAGGACTTCCCATTTGACACAAACCCTTCTCTCCCGCTATCTTACTCTTGTAGCCACTGAAAAACACATGCCCAGTATATGGAATTGTTTGACATGACTGAAAATGAAGGTTACGCTAGAGAGAGAAAGAGAGCATTAGCTATGGCGAGGAATAATGAAACTGATCATTTCATCTTTTTCGTCTGGATCGTCAGGGTTTGGAGCTATCTTCCTCATCTGCAATGGCGAAATTGCCACACCAGTTATCTCCCATCCTCATCATTCCTTGAGCAGCCATGGACGGAGCAGCCTTAACTTCATCCGCTATTAATTTGCCCATTTCTGCTTTAACCATCCCCCTCTTCGGTGGAAAGCTTAACTTCGGTTGCTTCGACTCACTTCGATTCCCATTCCCGCCAATGTGGGAAGGTCTTTTCCCCACTATCCTCTTGCTCCCTCTCCCGATTTTGGGGTACAGTTTTCTGAAATTTTCGGCTAGAGGGAAGAATTCCTCCGGTGGGTTTGACGGTCCGTGCTTTGGTCGAGGTAAATCCTCTACTCCAATAATCTGTTTTCTTCCTTCGGTAGTTGTGATTTAAGGTTGTATATTTAATGGTTTGAGGTTGCTGTGTTGGTCGCCGTTGTTCGAGTCACGCCGGCAAGGATTGTTGACGGAATAGTGCATCTTCCGGTATGAAATTAGACCTGCAATTCTTTGAATAATCAGTGAATTTTGAAACTGTTGGGATTGTTTCTGATTTGGGTTAGCTGGATTATGTTTAGAATGTTCTGTGGGTTTCAGTGTTCGGAAAGGAACCAAAGGCGTGAATGAAACTCCGGTCGGAATTCCTTCGCTTCCGACTAAGCGGTGATTCGTTGAATTGCTAGGATCACAACCGAGGGTCGGGAAGGGAATTTTGGTCTAAATTTCTACACCTTCGAACGAGCAGTGGTTCGATTGAATCGCCGAATGTACGACGGGAGTTTCCGCCCCGCAGATGAAGCTTCTCTGTCCACAGATCAGTAAAGTCTGGTCTGTGTATCGGAAGTGCTCTGGTCCGCAAACCAGAAGCGTTGTGGACAACATTTCTACAATTACCCACAGGCTGAAGGAACTTGAGTTGCAGGTAATGCCTCTGATCAGTAAATATCAATTAAATTATAGTTCAGAGTACAATTCATGACTGAAAAATGGATCTGTCTTTAATTTCTGGTCATTAAAGTGGTTTGATCTTTCATTAAAGTGGTGATTGCAAGAGAGATGATGCCACAAATTTAAAAGGAGAGAAATTTGATGCGGGATGAGGCGAGGCAGTGGGGCGAAAAGAATACCAGATTGAGCTCAGAAGTTGATCTGCTAAGGAAGAAGGTGGAAGCGCTCGAGGAAGAAGCGCTGTTGAAGGAAGGTCAGATCACCATCCTTAAAGACACCCTAACGAACAAACCCTTTGATTTATTTGCCAATTCTGATTCTCCTGCTGAGTTTCTTGTGAAATGATTGTGTTCTTGGTTTGTCTTCTGCTCTGTAGAGTTTACAAGCTCAATAAACATCTCAGGCTCTGTTTTTTGTATTGACCCATTATTTCTTCAAATGATATGAAGGATTATTTTAGACTGTTGATTGATAGATTCATTAGTTTTAGCCAAAAGACAACTCAAACAAAAAGCACTGGACGAATATGCTCAGTAAATGAATACTGTATTGAACAAAACTGAAAACCAAGGTTGACAGAGACAGAGAGATACAGCCATGGCGAGGAATTATGAAACTGATTGTATCATCTTTATCGTCTGGATCGTCAGGGTATGGAGGTATCTTCCCCAGAACCCGGAGACGGCGCAATGGCGGAAGTCCCACAGCAGTAGGCGATCGCCCTGGTCATCCCTTCACCAGCTATGGACGTCGCAGCAATAACTCCATCCGCTATTTTTTTGCCCATTTGTCTTTTAACATCCCCCCTCCTCGGTTGCTTCGACTCACTGCCATTCACTTTCCCGCCAGTGTTCTCCATTCTTTTCGACCTTGCAAAACTTCAGAGAATAAAAACTGGAAGGAGAAGAAGAAGAAGAAGAGGTTTTTTAAAGTAAACCGGTGGAAATGACAGAAGATGAGCCTGTAGTGTTAATCTATGTATAACGATCGACACGTCATCTGTAATTACGTCAGCCCTAATTTTGATATCTACTTTTTCCAACTTTTTGGACCAATTGGAGGGTTTTTTTTTGTTATTTTCCCTTTAAAAATACTTTAATTAAAAATAGTATAAAGACATTAATATTTAGAATTATTTTTATATTAGGCCTTAAATTATTTTATTTAATAAATTGTAACTAAATTTTCCAGTTGTTAGAAATTTAAATTTTATCGTGAATTTATCTGTTAAATTTAATATTTATATACTATGTTTTCTATTTGATTAAATGTTTTAGCACAGTTTGCAATCTCTTTAGCGAATTCTAATTTAATTTGAAACTTCGTCTATCGTTTCTTCAGCAATTTCAAATCGTGTCGATCTCCTCTTCGACAATTCTAACTTGTGTGCGTGACAGAGTTTTGAAATCGGATTAGAATTACTGGAAATTAAAACAACTTATTAAATAAAAAATATGATATATACGTGCTGAATTTAAAGTTGAATTGATGACAACGTCTAAATTATTGATTAAATAAAAAATTTAAACTTAATCCAAAAATATATTTTATGCTTCAAAATATTATTTTGGTCTTCAAATCAAAATTACAATCATTACGAGATGACTTTAATTAATTAATTTGTTTTTGGTCACGTGATTAATCTTGACCGGCTGTTGAGACTCTTATTCAGTAAGTTTCTAGTGGGGCATAGCCCGATAGCCGTAGTGTTCAAATGGCATTTGGCTTAGGAGTTAAATCCACGTGTACAAGGGCAAACGTCATCTATGCTTTCTACCGGCTATCACAGTTTATATTGATATTTTAATTTTTGACAAATAATATTTTAATTAATTAATTGATATAACTGATTTATTAAATATATTTTAATGTGAATTCATGCTTTAAATTCTTTTATTAAAATTGATATAATCAATATTTTATCATTTATTTTAATTATTACGTTAATTAATAAATAATATTAAAAAATAAATAAAATTAAAGAAGATAAATACGACAGTTACACATTAAATATCTATAACGTAATTGATAGTTTGAACATTGACATATTAAGACTATACATATCAATAAGAAGCCATAAATTACGAGGTCCAAAATTATAGAGTCTTTAAGTGGTCGTAATATAATATTGTCTGTTTTGGACTAAAAAATGCACGATTTTGTTATTGGGGTAAACTTATAAAACGTTGTAGTAGGTAGAGAGATGAATTCTACTTATAAATTATTTACTTTTCACTATCTCAAATAATGCGTAATTGTGCATGTTACGACCCACAAGGGACTCGATACAGCACGGGGAACGACCCGACCCGAAGAATCGAATTGTTGGACTTTTTTTCTCTTAAATTTTATTAATTATCAGCAAAAAACTTAAAATATTAATTATAAACCAGAGCCAAATAAACATGGGCTTAACAAGTCTAACAGTGATATCAAATATCGTAGTAACATAATCCAAAATAAAACAAAGTAAAATTGTAACAATCCAGTGTTTCTTACATTTAAAATCGAGTAAAATTTGAAATTTTTTTTTTAAATATAGCGAAAGACTTTTGAATAAAACAAAACAATTGAGATTGCAATAAACAAACCTTTACAACTTAAAAAACTTTCTTGTAACTTAAAACAACAATTAGTTTGACTTTACAAAACCTTTTTCGTTTTCTCTTTCTTTTAGCCTAGCCAGCGACAAGATTTGCACGTACTCCTGAAACTAGTTCAGCCAGTTCCCCAATATTCTACCCTCTACTTTGCCTCCTGAACATTGGGCCTTCAGCATTTCACAGAGAGGAATTCTGTAGTAATTTATTCTACATTTTTGTCTCACACCCGACTGCACTCTCCATTCCCTTATGCTTTCCAGAGGCTGCCTCCCTTTTTTTTTTTTCATTTTTATTTCACTTCATCATCAACCTAAGTGCGATGCCAGGTGCAAGGGAGAAACGTGGAAAATTCTTCTCGGCCAGAAGGCCATTCACCAAACCAGGTTCGCACGGGACCAACAGGATTTGTCGCACACCGACAACAAGGGCTATCGACCGCTGCCCATATGTTGTTGTTCATTCGCGTCTGCCACTGATTCACCTCTGCCATTTTTCATCCAAATCATTAATGGCCACACCTCAGCTAAACAATCCAATCAACAGAACACCAAGGAGAAGAAGAATGAAACTTACCTTGGCCCAAAGCTTGAATATGCAGCTTCGCGGGAGCTCTTTGTTCTTGCAGCTAGGGCATTCCTTTGAAGCCAACCCTGCGGGACAGAATCGCCGGCAATTCACCCGGGTACTCTCCCGAATCGCCCTCTCTCTCTCTCTTCTCAAAAACCAGCCGCAGCTCTTCACTCAAAAATGCCTCGCGACCATGTCCAATTCTTCCGGACCGAACCAGCTCAACCTTTCTCATTTTTCATTATTTTATTTTATTTCTTTAATTTAATTAACATTTATTTTAATTACATCTAATTCCATTTTATCTCCAATCTCTCTTTTTTTAAATTAACTCTTTTATTTAAATAATCCTCTTTATAATTTATCCCCAATTAATTCAATAAATTTCTCAATTATTCTTAATTTTATTACACAAAATCGAGATATTACAAAGTGCAGAAAGTAAATCAAGGATTAAAGTTATTTAGATAAAGTATATCTCACAAAAACATCTGTTAAGGAGAATATTAAGATAATAAAAATAAATAAATAAAATTCTGCTATATCTAAACTTGACTTGGCAACTGAAAATCTAACTAGTAAAAATCTTGAAATGTGTCATTGAGGTGAGTTGATTAAACTCAATAGGGATTTGATAATTTTAATAAAAAATTATGTTTAACCACGCATGAATTTAAAAATAACGTCTTAAAAATTTCTTTCAGAAAAATATGTACAAAATGTCATGTAATTGTAATACCCACGAATATGTGGTGCGTAATTAAAATAGACTGTTGTTGTACTAAAAAAATCACAGTGAAAATAGAATTACTCACGACACATATAACTATCCTATTACCCATTTTAACAACAAACAAACATATTCTATACGATAGAATGTGTGAAAATAAAACAGACTCCAAATCGGGTCGATCAAACTCAGTTCACACGAGCAAGTCGTTCCAGAAATATTTAAATGCATGCTTAATTGAAACATGTACAGTGAAAATATAATATAATATAAAATTCTGACAGTCATAAAAATAGACGAGTCATTTTAATATGAGACAAGTCTCAATATTTAATTTATAAAAATTATGCAATGTAATGCATAAAAATAAATCTCTACCTTAAAGTGGTTTACGTAAAGTTTAAAATCCAAATAGCTCAATCTAATGGCTCACAAATTTTCAATTAAATTGATATCTATCCAAAAATAAAATATTAACTTTTGGATTAATTTTTATACCTTAAAATGTTTAATTACTATTTAAAATTAATCAAATGAGATTATTAAAGTTCTAACTCAAAATATGTTCAATACAAGTCCTAATAACTCCAAAACAAGTTAGGCCCAAGCCTAATAGGCACAATGCAACCCAAAATAGAGTGACCCAAAACGACCCAAGTAGCCCATTGGGTCTAGTACACTGCCTGAACACACAGCAGTTCATCACAGATGCTCCTGCTCTTTGCAGTGACCGATTGCGACTTTGCGTCACGGATAGCTCGACTATGGCCATCGCGACGAGGCCTTAACGTCTCAACTCATCGCAGACGAGTTTTTCCCAGCCTCGACCGATGGTGCATTCGACCCAAGCCAGAGGCGTCTCGCACCACAGCTCGACCTCAGCTGAGCTGCACCAAGATGGTCTGTCGCGGAAGAAGTCCAAAAATTAGATCGACGCATAGCGTCTAGATCTTCGCTAGTCAGAGTCTAAAGGACGAATTATTTTCTTCCAGGGTTGAAGTTGGTGCTTGACATTGTGTGATGGACTCCGGCGAGGCATCGATTGTGAGTGTGTTTCTGGGGTTAAGATTTAAAGTTTCAATTTTTGTCCTTCCAATTGATTTCTGAAAATTCCTGACTGTCTTGATTGGTTTTGGATTTTGGGTCGAGAATTGAACTGTGCTAATGGAGAGAAATTGGTTCTTTAGGGTTGGAAGATTAGCATCGGCTTTGGGAAGCCGATTCCGGTGATATTTTTGGGGTGACCTTGCATTCCGGTGATGTTCCAAAGAGCTGGAAGTTGACCAGTTGCATGCCGAACTCGCAACAGCAGTACGAGGCAATGACATCCTGAGAAGTGAACTCCAAAATGCAATGGCCAACATTTCTAGTATTACACACAGGCTGAAGGATCTTGAGTTGCAGGTAATGCCTCTGATCAGTAAAATATCAATTAAATTATAGTTCAGAGTACAATACATGACTAAAAAAATGGAACTGTCTTTAATTTCTGGTCGTTAAAGTGGTTTGATCTTCATTTTAGATGTTGAAGAAGGACGAGAACATTAATCGACTTCAAAATGACCTGGAGGAATCTACAGAGCAAGTGGTGATTGCAAGAGAGATGATGCCACAAATTTCAAAGGAGAGAAATTTGATGCGGGATGAGGTGAGGCAGTGGGGCGAAAAGAATACCAGATTGAGCTCAGAAGTTGAACTGCTGAGGAAGAAGGTGGAGGCGCTTGAGGAAGAAGTGCTGTTGAAGGAAGGTCAGATGACAATCCTTAAAGACACCCTAACGAACATACCCTTTGATTTATTTGCCAATTCTGACTCTCCTGCAGAGTTTCTAGTGAAATGATTGTCTTCTTGGTTTGTCTTTTTCTTCTCTGTAGAGTTTACAAGCTCAATAAACATCTCAGGCTGTGTTTTTGGTATTGACCCATTATTTCTTAAAATGATATGAAGGATTGTTTTAGACTGTTCATTGATAGATTCATTAGTTTTAGCCAAGAGTCGACTCAAACAAACAAAAAGCATTGGACGAATATGCACATTAAATGAAAAAACTTTTTTTATAACTGAAAATCTGGATTTACAGAGACAGAGAGAGACAGCAATGGCGAGGAATAATGGAACTGATCAATAAATCTTTATCGTCTGGATCGTCAGGATTTGGAGGTATCTTCCCCAGAACTGGGAGACGGAGCAATGGCGGAAGTCCCACAGCAGTAGGCGATCGCCCTCGTCATCCCTTCACCAGCCATGGACGTCGCAGCAATAACTCCATCCGCTATTTTTTTGCCCATTTGTCTTTTAACATCCCCCCTCCTCGGTTGCTTCGACTTACTGCCATTCACATTCCCGCCATTGTTTTCCATTCTTTTCGACCTTGCAAAACTTCCGAGAATGAAAACAGGAAGAAGAAGAAGAAGAGAGGTTTTTTAACAGATACGTAGTTTTGGTGGGAATGATAGAAGCATTATATATATATATATATATATATATATATATATATATATATATGTGTGTGTGTGTGTGTGTATACATATAACTGAAAATGATTCGAATCTCAAATGAGAATCACCTCACTAAGAGATTCGAATCACCTCACTAAGTTATCATCCAGCTGTACGAAGTTCTGCATAGCTTGAAGTGCAAGTTCGGAACAGTAACTTGGGCGGCCTTCCATGGCGTTCGTGGCGACATTGAATGTTAAAATGTGTTGGTTGTAAGCTTGATATTTGGTCGAGCTGAGCTGTAATCCATTAGGTCAATAATCTTATCCAATTTGTTTTAAATATTTAATTTTTATTTATTCTCCAGAAAAATAAGCACGGCTCCGTAATTCGCATTTAATTAACGTATTTAAAATTTAATTAAATGATTGATTAATTATAGTTTAATATGTCCTCATTGTATCTTTGCTGTGTTAAATAAATCAAGTTGGACTTACTTTAAGAATCTACGCACTAAATTATAATTTATTTTAATTAATTAGTAATATGTATTTAAGGAAACAATAACTTTTCCACTATTCAAACATTCTACTTATCATTTATTAACAAGATTAAAAATCATTAATTTTACACTTGTCACTTGTTCATTGGTTGTTCATTGGAATTATTTAACATAACTGAAATTTATTACTGACGAAATCATAAAAACGATCTAAACATATTTTCTATAACAAAATCAAAACTTTCATATCAAATGTAGAATTTTATCGAAATATTTTTAGCCATTGATGTTGAAATAAGGGATAACTACTTTCCTTCCTCTGCAGAGTTTCTTTTTAGCCAATCGATTTCGATACGATGGTGTATTTTTTTGAATGAAATTAAAGGATAGGGAAATCTCTTCTGTATGTTTTTCTCTCGGTGAAAAACTCTCCTTTTTCTTAATATCTCTTTTTCAATCAAATTATTTCATCAATAGTATATATTTGAATTGAGTTTCAAATTATTGAGCACTTATTTCATTATGATGCAGGTGGTTTTTCTAATTGAAAAATCGATTAGAAAACCATACAAAAAATTGCCGATTCATTAATAAATCAAAGTAACTGCCAACATTCTTTTATTTGGTTTGCATTTTCTAACTTTACTGTAATAAGAAAATATAATACATGAATCATAGCGATAAGTTCTCTCTATGTTATCGAGAATTACTTTCCATGTGTCACAATGTATTATTTTCATTTTTTATTGTCCATAAACTTAATGAATAAACCCTATATTTATTTAAGGTTCATAAACTAAAGTATATTTGTCAAACTGAATGTGTAGACTATAAATTTTATAGTGAGAAATATCATAAAAAGAAATTTTATATTAGACCCAACCCTAACAGGCACAATGCAACCCAAAAAAGGGTGGCCCAAGTAGGCCATTGGGTCTAGTACACTGCCCGAACACAAAGCAGTTCATCGCAGATGCTCCTGCTCTTTGCCGTCACCGATTGCGACTTTGCGTCGCGGATAGCTCGACTCTGGCCATTGCGACCTAGGCCTCACCGTCTCAACTCATCGCAGACGAGATCTTCCCAGCCTCGACCGATGGTGCATTCGACCCAAACCAGAGGCGTCTCGCACCGCAGCTCGACCTCAGCTGAGCTGCACCAAGATGGTCTTCGCGGACGAACTCCAAAAATTAGATCGACGCATAGCGTCTAGATCTTCGATAGTCAGAGTCTAAAGGACGAATTATTTTCTTCAAGGGTTGAAGTTGGTGATTGACGTTGTGTGATGGACTCCGGCGAGGCATCGATAGTGAGTGAGTTTCTCGGGTTAAGATTTAAAGTTTCAATTTTTGTCCTTCCAATTGATTTCTGAAAATTCCAGACTGTCTTGATTGATTTTGGATTTTGGTCGAGAATTGATGTTTTAAAACTGTGCTAATGGAGAGAAATTGGTTCTTTAGGGTTGGAAGATTAGCATCGGCTTTGGGAAGCCGATTCCGGTGATATTTTTGGGGATAACCTTGCATTCCGGTGATATTCCAAAGAGCTGGAAGTTGACCAGTTGCATGCCGAACTCGCAACAGCAGTACGAGGCAATGACATCCTGAGAAGTGAACTCAAAAATGCAATGGAAAACATTTCTACTGTTACCCACAGGCTGAAGGATCTTGAGTTGCAGGTAATGCCTCTGATCAGTAAAATATCAATAAAATTATAGTTCAGAGTACAATACATGACTGAAAAAATGGAACTGTCTTTAATTTCTGGTCATTAAAGTGGTTTGATCTTCATTTTAGATGTTGAAGAAGGACGAGAACATTAATCGACTTCAAAATGACCTGGAGGAATCGACAGAGCAAGTGGTGATTGCAAGAGAGATGATGCCACAAATTTCAAAGGAGAGAAATTTGAAGCGGGATGAGGCGAGGGAGTCGGGGGCGAAACGAATACCAGATTGAGCTCGGAAGTTGAACTGCTAAGGAAGAAGGTGGAGGCGCTCGAGGAAGAAGTGCTGTTGAAGGAAGGTCAGATCACAATCCTTAAAGACACCCTAACGAACAAACCCTTTGATTTATTTGCCAATTCTGACTCTCCTGCAGAGTTTCTAGTGAAATGATTGTGTTCTTCTTCTCTGTAGAGTTTACAAGCTCAATAAACATCTCGGGCTGTGTTTTTGGTATTGACCCATTATTTCTTAAAATGATATGAAGGATTGTTTTGGACTGTTGATTGATCGATTCATTAGTTTTAGCCAAAAATCTACTCAAACAAAAAGCATTGGACGAATATGCTCAGTCAATGAAAAAACTTTATTTAGTACAACTAAAAACCAATGTTGACAGAGCCAGAGAGACAGAGAGAGCAATGGCGAGGGGTAATGAAACTCATCATTTCATCTTTATCGCCTGGATCTTCAGGGTTTCGGAGGTATCTTCCCCAGATCTCGTATACGGTGCAATGGCGGAAGTCCCACAGCAGCCGGCAATCACCCTCGTCATCCACTGAACAGCCATGGACGTGGCAGCCATAACTCCATGGGCTATTAATTTGCCGATTTCTTCTTTAACCCTCCCCCTCCTGGGTGGAAATCTTCCCTTGGATTGCTTCGACTCACTGCGATTCCCAGAACTCGGAGACGGAGCAATGGCCCTCGTCATCCCTTCAGCAGCCATGGACGTCGCAGCAATAACTCCATCCCCCATCACTCTGCCCATCTCTTCTTGAACCCCCCTCTTCGGTGCAACTCTTGCCTTGGACTCACTGCGATTCCCATTCCCGCCAGCGTTTTCCATTCTTTTCGACTGTAACAGCTACGTAGTTTTGGTGGGAATGATAGAAAAGGGCATGATTGTTTATATAAAGGAAAGAAGAACATCCAAATTCCCCACGTGCAATAGACTACTTTATACATACATACATACATACATACATACATATGTAAATAACAATCCTCTAGGCTCTCACTAGGTTATCGTCCACCCATCCTCTTCCAGGTGTCCAGTTGTACGAAGATCCTGCATGGCTTCAAGTGCAAGTTGTGATTAAAAGCATGCATTATGACCCCAATCTTATCCATTCTTGTTTAAATATTTAAGTTCTGAAAACTAAGCAATTTGCATTTGGCGACTGGCGTGAGTTAAATCCAGGCTGCCAAGGGGAGATTAGCGGCCAAAAGGCATTAACGACGTAAGCATAATGATTAAAAATCAATTAGGACTTACTTTAAGAATCTACGCACTAAATTATAATATTTTATTTAATTAACTATTCAAATATTGATAATTTCAATCATTAATTTTACACTTGTCACTTGTTCATTGGGTCTCCCTTCATCACTACAGGTCCCCATAAATTATACAGTTTAAATTCCCATCTGACGCAAGCCCTTCTGATACTGCCCAATAACATACATAACTGGAAACGAAGTTATCTTCCTCAGAGCTTGGAGACTGGTGCAATGGCGGAAGTTCTCGGCAGCTCTGTAAAGTTTGCCCCACCTAGTATGAAAAGAATTATTTATTTCCCATTAAATAAATAAAATAATAATACTCGTCGCTTTCTGTATACACTCTAAGCAAAGACAAAAGCGATGATAAATAAATATTAATTTACCTGATTTTCTTTGGGTTCTCCACCAATCCACATATCTGAAGGTCCTGCACACCTTCAATTGTGAGCTTTGAATAGAAGCTTTGCCCACCTTCTATGGCCGACATTTAGTGTAAAAGTCGGCCATGGAATACTATAACTATCAGATGACAAGTTTTGGTGGGAGAAGCTACGGTGACATGTTATACCCGGCCCGCTTAATAAAAAAAATATTTTCAGATGGAGTGTGGAAGGTCCCCTACTCCACTCTCCCTCTCTCACCTTCCCGATTTCAGCATCGTTCGTCTTCAGTGCATTGTCAGCAGAGAGGTTGACTTTTCCCTGGCGGATTAACAGCTTTGTTCTTCACCAAGGTAAGCGGCGACTTCCCCTGTTGCATTTATAATTTATTCGAAGGACGGAGTTTGAAGGATTGTTTTCTTTTAGGATTGGGTTAGGCGTTGGCAAGGTGATTTCTTCTCGGGCGAGGATGTTGCCGAGAAGGCAAATTCTTCAAGTAAGAAATCTCAAAATCCTTCTCAAATTTCTTCAAATTCTGAACTGGGGTGATGTTGGATGTTTGTGTAAATTAATTGTTAGATTCTGTTTGTGCTGTGAGGAGTATCGGAGGTCGGGAAGGACTTCCCGACCGGAAGCTTCGGCCTTTCGGCCAAACAACGATGCAGTAGAGTCGCTGAAGGCTTCCTGGCCGACGAAATTTCCAGAAAATGGCCAAGGAATGTGCTTTCGCTCGGAGTTTTCGTGGAAGAGTTCCGACCGGAACTCTTCACCCCCTTTTTCCTGCTGTCGGGCGTCGCCGGGATGATGGCGTTGAAGACGATGAAACTGCGTCCATGGACAGAGCATTCCGTCCGCTGGCTGATTGGCTCATGGGCCACTTTGCCCGTGGACTGCGTAAAGCCATGGGCCTCTACCCATATGTTGGGTCTTGCCATACCCATATCATTGGGCCTGGGTCATGCCCTGATTTTGGGCTGACCCATGTACTGTATTGGATGAAATTTATATTCTTACACCAAAACTTTAGACCCGATTGTTCTAGGGTCGTTTTGCAATCGTTATAAAATTTTGTTGGATAAGTTGGGCCTATGACTTTGGGTTATATTCATATACCTAAAAATTTAAATAATAAATTTTAAATTAAATCCTAATTTTTAATAAATTATTATGATTAGGTTCGAGAGTTAGAAATTGTCAAAATTGTCTATCGTTGAGTTTTATTGAGCTTTGGTATTATTAGGACTAATTTCGAGTTAGGAGTTATTTTATATTTAACGCACTTAAATTTAAAAAATATAAGTGTTAATATAAATTGAGCATGTAAATTTTAATATTCAGTTCAGTTATATTGTTCTTTACATTTATTTACTTTTAATGTCAAAATAGGTAATATGATAAATGTATGTGTTGTGTCCTTGAGTTTCGAATCTCTAAACCTGATCAGTGTCTATTTGGTTATTTGCAATTGCCTGAATATCGTCTTTATTTAAATTTTCTTGTTAAATTTATTGTTTGTTATCATTTTTTTTTATATATTGACATGTTAAATTAATTAACTGAAAAAACATGTTAAATTCATATGACAATAAAATTAAATGTTAAATTAAATTCCTGCTAAGTTGTTTGACTCTACCCTTATATATTCCCTTATATATTTTCACTTTTCAAGAAATAATAAAATTAGTCTCCAATTACCACCCCAATAGTAGAAATTTGAAACTTTTTCTCATGCGAGTTATTTATTTCACTCTCTAATTCACGTTATTTGTAAGTCATTGATAGACCTCTTTATTGAGTTTGACTTGTAAGTTTAAATTTTTTTATATTTCCGCTGCTTATAAATATTAGATTAAGAGATGGGTCGGACGATTCAGTGCCTTTGGGATGGATAGTTCGCCTTTTTGTCTCGGGTTCCCTTTGGGGTGTGACAAGACAAGGGGGTTCACCTATTGTTTCGTGTTGATGTGGTTAATAATGAAATTTTGTAATACTTTCTAGAATTTTGTAATCTAAATGGAAGGTATGATTAGGGGTGGGCAAGAACCCTAAAGAACTAAGAACTGGCGAGGAACCGATATTCGGTTCCAATTATTGGTTCCCAAATTTACAAATGAGCAGGAACCGAGAATTTTCTCTTGGTTCTGGGTAGGTTCTCGGTTCTTGGTTTATGGAACCAAGAACCGACCCATATTTTACGAATCGAATCCTTTTATGAGATTCTTGATGAAAATTCTTGACCTCTTCAACTTCAAATGACCATAACGTTGGATACGAGTGTCAGAATCGACTCCATAAGATATCAAATCGAAGCTCTCTCAGAGATCCATAAAAGAATTTCCATCAATAATCTAATAAAATGATTTAATTCGTAAAACAATGGTCGGTTCTTGGTTCCATAAATCAAGAATCGAGAACCGATCCGGAACCGAGAGCTGATTCTCGGTTCTTACCCATTTATAAACTTGCGAACCAAGAACCGGAACCGAATCTCGGTTTCAGACCGGTTCTTGGTTCTTTGCGGTTCTTGCCCACCCCTAGGTGTGGTTATTACGATCACGTGAATATCGCCGTTATTTATTTCTGTTATCCCTTTGGCATGGTGTGCTCGTAATCCGTGAGTGGTTCCATGTATACTAAGATTTTCATATTGTGCAGTAATGATCTATTTTTAATTAGGTACTATGTTATAGTGAGTTGTTTTAACGCGTGCACTTCAGTACATTTACAAATCAATTTTATAAAATATTTTTATACAATACATGCTTATTCATTGTTTTTAAATTAAACGTTGAACATAAAACTTCACTCCTATTGAGTTTAGTCGACTCGTCCTATACGACTCACTCCTTTCAGGTTTTAGCCGTGTAGACTAGCAGTAGTCGACATATGAGTGAGATCGACCGATATTTTCTTATAATTTATTTTACTCAATGAATTTAACTTTGTTGGAATAATGCTTTTGTTTTGTCCGTTCTATTTTCAGACATTGTTTTGTCCATTCTATTTTAGACATAGTCTCCACATTTCAGGGGAGCGTGTGGTTAATCACACCCTCTTTAACCAGTTAGTCTTTCCCTATTGAAACACTCATTCCTCTCAAACGCCAACGTTTCACCCCTATCACTCTCTACCCTTGTCATTCTGTCTTCTGAAAACCACTGCAATCTGTGAATTAAAACAGGGGATTTTGGGTGTTCAAACATCGTCATTCAAAGCAGTTTTGGAAGCAGGGGACGACGCCAGTTATCGAACTTGACCAGTTGTAGGTAAAAATCAGATTTCTTAAAGAGCAGAAATTTGATGCGGGATGAGGCGAGGCAGTGGGGGGAAAAGAATACCAGATTGTGTTCGGAAGTTGAACTGCTAAGGAAGAAGGGGGAGGCGCTTGAGGAAGAAGTGCTGTTGAAGGAAGGTCAGATGACAATCCTTAAAGACACCCTAACGAACAAACCCTTTGATTTATTTGCCAATTCTGACTCTCCTGCAGAGTTTCTAGTGAAATGATTGTGTTCTTGGTTTGTCTTCTTCTCTGTAGAGTTTAGAAGCTCAATAAACATCTCAGGCTCTGTTTTTTGTATCGACGCATTATTTCTTAAAATGATGGAAAGGATTGTTTTAGACAGTTCATTGATAGATTCATTTGTTTTAGCCAAAAGACTACTCAAACAAAAAGCATTGGACGAATATGCACAGCAAATGAAATAACTTTATTTATAACTGAAAATCTGGATTACAGAGACAGAGAGAGACAGCAATGGCGAGGAATTATGAAACTGACTCTCTCATCCTTATCGTCTGGATCGTCAGGATTTGGAGGTATCTTCCCCAGAACCCGGAGACGGTGCAATGGCGGAAGTCCCAAAGCAGCCGGCAATCACCCTCCTCATCCCTTCACCAGCCATGGACGTCGCAACAGTAATTCCATCCGCTATTTTTCTGCCCATTTGACCTTTAACATCCCCCCTCCTCGGTTGCTTCGACTTACAACCATTCACATTCCCGCCATTGTTTTCCATTCTTTTCGACCTCGCAAAACTTCAGAGCATGAAAAATGGAAGAAGAAGAAGAAGAAGAAGAAGAGAGGTTTGTTAAAGTACACCGGTGGGAATGACAGATGATGAGCCTGTTAATCAAAATATATAGGGAAAATGACAAATCAACCATCGTGGTTTTTGATCAATGACAAGTCAACTACTGTGGTATATTTGCTAACAAGTTAACTACTAACGTATGAGAAATTGACAAATCCAACATCACATTCAAGTTAACCCAGGCAAAGAACAAGCCTAGACGCCGCAAACCAGCGGCGTCCAGGCAAAGAAAATGCCTGGACGCCACAAACCAGCGGCGTCCAGGCAAAGAAAATGCCTGGACGCCGCAAAGCATGGTGTCCAGGCAAACATCTTTGCCTGACAGTGCTTACCAGAAGAAAATAAGACCCCAACTCAACTAATACAGTGGAAACTCAATTATTCTATTTTTAGTAATTTAAATTTTATTAAATTTAATATTTGTATACCATATTCTCTATTTGATCAAATATTTTAACTCAACAATTTCTAATTTAATTTGAAACCCTATTTATCTCCTCCTCAGCAATTTTGAATCGTATTTGTCAATCTCTTTTTCAACAGTTTTAAACTGTGTCGATCGTATAATAGAGTTTTAAAATCAGATTAGAAATTTTCAAAAATATTAAAAATTAGATTAAAATACCTAATTAAATAAAATAATATGAAATGTACATATTGAATTTAAGGGAGAATTACCCACAATATCTAAATAAAAGTTAAATTTATTATTCACTAAGTTATCTTCAACCCAATAGATTGTTTTAGCTTGAAGAACAAGTTCTCAATAGAATCTTGGGCCCGCATGGCATTTAGAGCCGACATTTAAAGTAAAAGTTCGTCGTACTTTATACGCGTGACACTCTCATAGGATCAAGATCCCTCTTCATAGTAGGTGGGAGAGTCCAAAATGAAGGAACCTTTTAGACATGTAAAACAAGTTGTGTTAGCCGAGTAATTTGTCACCGGAACTAGCCAACCCATAAAATGGGCTCGTAAACCCGTCTTGCGTCGAGTCAGGTGAGCTCACCAATGAATCACCGCATAGGCTCGGTCGGGTTGGAAGTTCAAGACCTGCAAACTTGACTTCGAACCACTCGAATTTGGATGGGTGAGACCCAGCCGACCACGACCTTGTTTTAGTGGGTCGAGCCGTGCTAGTCAGTCAGGCTAATGAAGCTAACTCCGCATAACCTAAAGCCGTCCACCTCCAAGGCTCTATACTCACTCACGACTTAGCTCCCTTTGCGTATTCCCCGCCTATGCATAATGATGCAAGCAAATGATGTAAGCATAGTGACGTCATTGTAGCCGCTTTTTGATCCCAAACTATGCTCATATTTTAATTAATTAATTAATATAAATGATTTATTAATCATAGTTTAATGTCCTTATTGTTTATTTGCTGTTAAATAAAGCAACGTTGGACTTAGTTTGAGAATCTCCGGGCTAAATTTACTTATTGAAGTAGGTGTAATTAATATTTTTTTAAAATTATTTTAATTAATTAGAGACAAATGTCTAATAATTACCATTTAAATCAAAATAATTACCCGTTTTGGTGGGCGAAGCTACGGTGACATGTTATACCCGACCGGCTTAATAAAAAACAAATATTTTCAGATGGTGTGGGGAAGGTCCCCCACTCCACTCTCCCTCTCTCACCTTCTCGATTACAGCATTGTTCGTCTTCGGTGTGTTGTCGGCAGAGGGGTTGATTTTTCCCCGGCGGGTTAATAGCTTTGTTTATCGCCAAGGTAAGCGGCGACTTCCCCTGTTGCATTTATAATCTATTCGTAGGACTGAGTTCGAAGGATTGTTATCTTTGAGGATTGAGTTAGGCGTTGACAATGTGATTTCTTCTCGGGCGAGGAAGTTGCCGAGAAGGCAAATTCTTCAAGTAAGGAATCTCAAAATCCTTTTCAAATTTCTTCAAATTCTGAACTGGGTTGATGTTGGATGTTTGTGTAAATTAATTGTTAGATTCTGTTTGTGCTGTGAGGAGTATCGGAGGTCGGGAAGGACTTCCCGACAGTAAGCTTCGGCCTTTCGGCCAAACAGCGATGCAGTAGAGTCGCTGAAGGCTTCTTGGCCAACGAAAATTCCGGCAAATCGCCAAAGAATATGCTTTGGCTCGGAGTTTTCATGGAAGAGTTCCGACCGGAACTCTTGACCCCCTTTTTCCTGCTGTCAGTTGTCGCCGGGATGATGGCGTTGAAGACGATCAAACTCTATCTATGGACAGAGCAATCCGTCTGCTGGCTGATTGGCTCATGGGCCATTTTGCCTGTGGACTGCATAAAGCCATGGGCCTCTACCCATGTGTTGGGCCTGGCCATGCCCATATTGTTGGGCCTGGGTCATGCCCTGGTTTTGGGCTGAACCATGTACTGTATTGAACTGAATTTAAATTCTTACACAAAAACTTTAGACCTGATTGTTCTAGGGTTATTTTACGGTCGTTATAAAATTTTATTGGATGAGTTGCGCCTCCAACTTTAGGTTATATTCATATACCTAAAAATTTAAATAATAAATTTTAAATTAAATCTTAATTTTTAATAAATTATTATGGTTAGGTTTCAAGACTTAGAAATTGTCGGAATTGTCTATCGTTGGACTTCATAGAGCATTGGTATTATTAAGACTAATTTCGAGGTAGAAGTTATTTTATATTTAACGCGCTTGAATTTAAAAAATGTAAGTATTAATTTAAATTGATTATGTTAATTTTAATATTCAATTCAACTATATTGTTCTTTGCATTTATTTATTTTTAATGCCAAAATTGGTAATAAGGCATCTATATATGTCGTGTCCTTGGGTTTCAAATTCTTAAAGCTGATTAGAGTCTGTTTGGCTGTTTGCAATCGTCTGTGTATCGCCGTTATTTAAATTTCGTTGTTAAATTTATTGTTCATCATCATTTGTTTTATATATTGGCATGTTAAATTAATTAACTGAAAAAACACGTTAAATTCATATGACAATAAAGTTAAATGTAAAATTAAATTCTTACTGAGTTATATGACTCACCCTTTATATATTCACTTTTCAAGAAATAATCAAATTAGTCTCCAATTACCACCTCAGGAGTATTGATGAGGGTATTGGACGATAACATCTTAAATTTTGAAGTGTCAGATTTAAAAATTTAAAGTTTAGATTATCAATTGAAAAAATCTTCAAACTTCAAGAGTCAAATTGATAATTACCCTTAAAAATAACTCGTGGTCCTCAATTTGCATTTGGCGTGAGTTAAATCCACGTGTCCAAGTGCAAATTCGAACCTAAAAGATTGCTTACGTTAAGTGAGTCGGAAGTGAGAAGGACTAGTTTCAATAGATGATTAAATTGAATTCAATGTGTATGTTGTTCTACTCAATCAACCTTGAGTCGATTATTTGGTGAATACGAGTTTTATTTTAAATTGAATACTGTTTTCTCACCTAATAAATAGGGGTGAGCAAAAGTCGAACTGAAACCGAACCGATTTTTTTCCATTTGTAAAAAATGAAGCAAAACCAAACAGTTTAAAAATAGAAACTGAATCGAAATTTTCATTTTGGTTTTGATTCGGTTTCGGTCCTATTCAATTTATAAAATAATATATATATTTTTATTTTTATATATAAATATAAATTTAATTTTTTCAGATATAAATTTAACAAAAATAATTAAAAATTAAAATAAATATTTACTTTGATAGAAAAAAATATATAAAACTCAATTACTAATTCATTCAATCAAATAATCAAGTAATAATCATTCTATTTAATAATTAGTTAGTATAAGTTATTAATATATTTAAGGTATAATCTATTAATTGAATAATTAATTATTATAAATTAATAATTTGATTTGTAGTTTGATAATAATTTAATTATTAATTAGTATAATTTAAAAGTTTGTTAGTTAATAATTTAAATATTAATTAAAATTAATTTACTTTTTTTTAATAAAATTTATTAATTTATCAGTTGGGTTGCCAGCCCGCTCGCTCAACTCGTTACTGTAGCGGGCCGAGCCGAGCTCGGCCCGCTATAGTAACCGAGCGGGCCCGGGCCCGGTAGGCGGGCCGAGCCGAGCCCGAAAATTTGGCTCGCGAGCCCGCCGAGCCCGGGCTCGCGAGCCTGGCGGGCTAGCCCGCCCGCCAACCACCAGCCCGAGCCGGCGAGCCCGTCCAACCTTGGCTCCCGAGTTCGTCGAAGGACGAACGAAGCTCGTCGTCGGGGCGTCGAAGGACGAAGCTCGTCGTCGACTGTCGAGGCGTCAACGAACGAAGGTCGTCGCAGGCTGGAGGAGGTCGTCGTCGGCTCGCGTTCCAGTTTCGAAGCTCGTCGTCGTCTTCGTTGTAGTCTGCCAGTCTCGTGCTCGTCGTCGCCGTCGCCGAGCTTCGAATCGGGTTCCGTCGCCCGTCGGGAATGCAAGACGACTCTCTGTGAGAGTCTCGAGACTCTCACAAGAGTCTGAGACTCTGTGAGAGTGGAGCTCTCTTTGCAACGATCCAAAGATCGTTGGTGTTGGGCTCGTTAGGCTCGGCTCGTTAAGGCTCGTTAAGCTCGCTCGGCTCGTTAGGCTCGGCTCGTTAGGCTCGGCAGGCTCGTTAGGCTCGGCTCGTTAGGTTCGGCTCGTTAAGCTCGGCTCGTTAGGCTCTGTAGGCTCGTTAGGCTCGGCTCGTTAAGCTCGACGAGCCAGACTTTTTCAGGCTCGGCCGGCTCGGCTCGGCTCGTTAGCCACCTCTAGGGTTGAGTATCTTCCTCAGGTGCAATGGCGGAATTCCCATAACAGCTCTGCGGCCCTTTTAGCCCAAAGTTAAAATAAATAAATAGAAAAAAAAATTAAAATTAAATTAAAACTAAAATTTTTTGAAATAAATAAAAGAAAACCCCCCTTCAGGCTTTGGGGAAGTTGACGTATTGACGGTGTTATTCATCGGTAGTGCTAGGTTTACCTTCTTCAGTATACGGTTCTCTTTCTCCTCAAAATTTCATCTAATGAGCGATAAATTTCTATTCTTCGAGGGAAGGTGTGAATAAAGGTTTGGGGAGAATGTTTTCGGTTGATCAATTGAGGCATGAAGCAAAATTCGCAATTAATGAAAGAATTAGAATTTTGTTGTGGTAAATTCAGGTTATGATTTTGGTATTGATTCTGAATTGTTTCGGATAAATTATGGAGTTTGATATAGAATGTTTAAGTTGTTGTGAAATACAGGAGATCAGGAAGGAATTCCCGACCGGTAGTTTTGGCTCTCGACCAACGATGATTCAATAGAATCGTTGGAGGCATCCTTGCCGACAGCAATTTTGTCAAATCGCTGGAGGGGTGTATTTAAGGCTTGAGTTTTCGGGGAAGAGTTTCGACTGGGATTCTTGACCCCTTTTTTGCGGTCGGTCCTTGCCGTGTAGGGTTGCAATGATCGCAATTGAAGTCTGTCCATGGACTGAAAGAATTCTCACTTTGTCCACGAACAACATAAATTTAGGGCCACAACTATGTTTTGGGGGTGGTCCATATTCAGTTGATTGTCTACCATTGAGCTTCATTAGGCTTTGGTATTGTTAAACCCAATTTTGAAGTATGAGTTATTTTATATTTAACGCACTTAAATTTAAAAAATATAAATATTAATTTCAATTGAACGTGTTTATTCAGTTTAGATATTTTCTTATTTATATTTATTTACTTTTTTTTTGTCAAAATGGATAATAGGACAAATGTATGTGCTGTGTTCTTAGATTTCGAATCCTTAAACCTGGTTAGGGTCTTTTTGGCTCTTTGCGATCGCCTGACTATCGTCGTTATTTAAATTTCGTTATTGATTTATTGTTCGTCATCACTTCTTCTATATTTTGACTTATTAAATTAATCAACTGAAAAAGCACATTAAACTTATATGACATATAAGTTAAATATAAAATTAAATCTCTACTGAGATGTTTGACTCACCCTTTATTTATTTTTATTTTTCAAGAAATAGTCAATTTAGTCCTCAATTGTCACCGCAAAAGTAGACTTGTGGAGTATTCCCCGTATAATTTATTTTATTCTCTTCTAGAGAGATTTGGTTTATTATAGTGAGGTTCGTCCTTAGTTTCGCTTAAGTTATTTCCTTTATAATTTAAGTTTTATTATTTCACACTATTAGTAAGTCACAATTGGACGTCTAATTATGGGTGTGACTTGTAATTATAATTTTCATTAAATTTTGCTATTTATAAATATTTGATTAAAAAATGGAGAGAATAATTCAGTTCTTTTGGATCAGATTATTTTCGTTCTATCTTTATTTTATTTTTTTTCCAATGAATTGTGAACATAATCATGATAGTTGCTTTATCCAGGTTCACTGGACCTGCTCTAGTTGGTTGGAATTATTTATTATGAAGTCACGTTGATTTATGGGACAAAGCAATCAACTTTGTCTCATCATCTCCCTGAGTTATCGTCAACCTTCCTCTAATTTCACCCACTCAGTTATCTGAAGATCTTGCTTCAGAGCTTGCCCCACCTTCAATGGCGTTTACTCGTGCATTTAATGTATGATTTTACACATAATTTTATGAGTTCAAAGTCAATTCAACGGTGGAGATTTTTATTTGGTCGTAGCATGTGTAAATGTCCTTATTCATGTGTCTAATCTTTTGCACATTTATTAGATTATATCTATTTTTTAGTTATTTATTTATATATTTCCACTCGACCTAGTAACAAGATATGCTTTGGGTTGCTTTAAATCAATTATTTTTGACTTGCATTTGCTTTGCTCAGAGAACAAGTCATATTTCGTTTTTGTCTTCGGTATCTTTGTGGCAGTTGAAGTCAAAAACGATATCAAATCCTGTTGATTGTAAAAGTTCAGATCAATCAGGGTGTACAATCTCACATCGCTTGAAAGAATAAAAAAATGAATGATTTATAAACAGAGGTTTATTCCTTACCTAGTACAACGTGTTTTGGGTTAACTCTCAAAACAAAATATGATATACACGTGCTGAATTTAAAGGCGAATTGACGACAAACAAACGCTAACGATTTAAATTATACTATATTCTTCAAAATATTAGTTCTGTCTTCAAATCAAAATAACAATCATCTCACTAGGTTATCTTCCGCCCATCCAGGTGTGATAAGATTCTGCATAGCTTGAACTGCAAGTTCTGAACAGGATCTTCGGCCCCCTTCCATGGCGTTTGGCGCTGAGATTTAATGTAAAATTTTATCATACTTTGTACGCGTGACACTCCCTTGGGATCTACATCCTTCTTCATGTCCCTAAGAAAAGAAGACGAAGCAGAATAGACGGTGGAAATTCAAAAAAATGACTCAAAATAATTCTTGATTTTGTTTTTCAAACCCTTCTCTCCGACTGACTTACTTTGAGCAAATGATGACACTGCCCATTAAATGGAACTACTTAACATAACAGAAAACGAAGCTATCTTCCTCTGGATCGTCAGGATATATGGAGTTATCTTCCTCAGAGGTTGGAGACGCTGCAATGGCGGATGTTCATGCAGATCTGTAAAGTTTGCCCACGTAGCATGAAATGAATTATTTATTTCCCATTAAACAAATGAAATAATAATATTAGACGTTACTTTCTGTATCCACTCTACGCGAATCACAAGAGCGATGATAAATAAATATTAATTTACCAAAATAAAAAAAAAAAAATGATTTTCCATGGATTTTTCACTCGGCTTAGGTACAGAGTGATCCCGAGTAACGAAGGAAGATTTTAGAAGGTTGATTGATATATTATTTAGTTTTGGTCAAAAATCAACTCAAACAAAAAGCATTGGACCACAAAATGTGACTTAATTGATAAGTTTAATGTTCTTCAAAATTACACACAATGCCACAAAATTTTTTGTAACGTTGAGTTCAATATTCAAAATCATAGGGGTGGATATAGGTTCAGTTTGAACCGGGTAATCGAACCAAACTGAATGATTTTACTAGGTTCGGTTAAGTTTTAAAAGGCAGAAAAACCAAATTTAAAACCAAACTAAATATAACCAAAATATTCGGTTTGGCTTTTAGTTTAATGAAAAAAAATCGAGTAAAATCGAATCGAACCGAAATAAACCAAAACCAACTCATTTAACCTAATTCCAAGAATCAAATATTTACTCTTACACTTTACAAAATTTTCATAAATAATAAAATTATAATCTAATTATTTATATTATTCTAATTTATCATGATGTAATATAAATATTTAAAATAATAAATTATATGAATTAACAAATGAATAACATGTAAATATTGTGTACACTATTTGAAAATCGAAAAACTAAGAAAATCTAAATTTTTTGGTTTTTTGCAAAAACCAAACCAACAAAACTAAGAAAAATTGAAAATCAAGGTTCGGTTTTTTATTAGTTTTTTAATAAATTCAGTTCGATTTTGAATTTTTATTTTTAAACAAAACCGAGTCTATTCAGTTAAATCAAACCGAACTAAACCAAACCGATTTCATACCTTCAAAATTAATCCAATAATTGAAGGTGGTTCTCTTTTTTCTGGGTCAGTCAAAAAGTACACAAGATTTGACCCACTCTCATGATTAATAAATAATAATCTAAGGATTTATTTATTAATAAAAAATAATTTAACTAAGAATTTACCATTTACCCACTGTTAGAGTCTAGAGGGAGAGAGGGAGGGGGTGAGCCTTCACTATCAGGAATGATTAATCATCTTCTCTAAATCCCACGTTCTTCTCCTTTTTCAACCCAACCTTTGTCTGGTCAAATGCAAATTTCCATTTTCACACCTGCAATCACATCGTTAGTACTCGAGGGTGATGTCATTTTTTAAAAATATTTTATTTGCACTCGTTAAAATTAAAAATTCTATTATTATTATTTAGAATATTTATCAATTGAATCCCTGAAATTCTGAAATTTGAGAGTCTCTTCAAATGATACCTTAAACTTTAAATTTTCAAATATGACACCTCAAAGTTTGAGATGTTATCGTTCAATATCCTCACCATTATCAATTCGTTAAAATAAGAGTGTGAGATGCACGTTGAGTTTGAGAACAAAATCACTCTTCAGTCCTTAAGTTCCTTCATCGTTTTCCTTAGTTTCATGATCATTTTCTGCCGCATAAACATCATGTTCTACAAAAGACTCTTGAACTTGAAACTTAGTTTTAAAACTCTCTTATGTATCATATTGCTCTTCGTCGAAGCCTATTAATAACTCTACGTGCATATCACGCTCCTATTTTAACAAATTGATAATAGTGAGGGTATTGAACGATAACATCTCAAATTTTAAAGTGTCAGATTTAAAAATTTAAAGTTTAAGGTGTTAGGCAAAAGAATTTTCATTGTCAAATTGATAATTATCTTATTATTTAATTATTTAATGGAATGTATTAAAGTTCTTCGGATTATAATTGGATATGATACTGAAAGAATACACACGGTAGATGAAAACTTTATTTAACATAACTGAAAACCAAGGTTGACACTTGACAGAGACAGAGAGAGAGAGATAGAGACAGCAATGAGACAGAGGGAGAGAGAGAGACTGCAATGGTGAGGAGGAATGAAACTCATCACTTCATCTTTATCGTCTGGATATTCAGGGTTTGGACTTTGGAGGTATCTTCCCCAGAACTCTGAGCATGTGCAATGGCGGAAGTCCCACAGCAGCCGGCGATCAGCCTCGTTATCCATTGAGCAGCCATGGACGTCGCAGCCATAACTGCATCGGCTATTAATTTGCCGATTTCTTCTTTAACCCTCCCCCTCCTCGGTGGAAATCTTGCCTTGGATTGGTTCGACTCACTGCGATTCCCAGAACTCGGAGACGGAGCAATGGCCGCATCAATAACTCCATCCGCCATTACTCTGCCCATTTCTTCTTTAACACCCCCCCTCTTCAGTGGAACTCTTGCCTTGGACTCACTGCGATTCCCATTCCCGCCAGCGTTTTCCATTCTTTTCCACCTTGCAAAAATTCAGAGAATGATGAACGGGAAGAAGAAGAAGAGAGGTTTTTCAACAGATACGTAGTTTTGGTGGGAATGATAGAAAATGGCATGATTGTATATATAATGTCCGAGGAGAGGAGGAAGAATATACAAATTCTAGAAGAACAGTGTACACTCTCTCTCTCTCTACTCCTTTATATATGATAACGATAGTTATATATATATATATGTACGTGTGTGACACATATATATACATATATATGTATATATATGATAAATTGAGATAATGTTGATAACTAAAAATGAGATGGGATCAATGTCTTCAAACCAAAATAACAATCCTCTCGTCTCTCTCACTAGGTTATCGTCCACCCATCCTGTTCCAGGTGTCCCGGAGCTGAAAATGAGCTCCTGAAAAGTAAGCAATTCGCATTTGGCGACTGACGTGAGTTAAATCCAGGCTGCCAAGGGAAAATTAGTGGCAAAATATACATGAACGAATGGACCACGCGATCTTGTTGTGAGCCCACACTATATCGATATTTTAATTAATTAATATAAATGATTTTTTAATTGTAGTTTAGGACTTAGTTTAAGAATCTACCCACTAAATTATAGTTTTGTATTTAATTAACTATTCAAATATTGATAATTTAAATCATTAATTTTACACTTGTCACTTGTTCATTGGGTGATCTATCTCTCCTTTTTCTCACTCACTACTGCACCAATAAGAAGGTAGCCATAAATTATAAAGTTTAAATTCCCATCTGACGCAAGCCCTTTGACCCTGCCCAATAGGGAAATTAACGACCCTATAATTTATAATAAATGAAAAATCAAATCATGAAATTTTTTTATTAATAATTAAAATATTAAACAATAGAAAATTTTCGCCAATGTTTCCTACTGCCCATTGGAAGACGGACGGGCATCAAGAACGATTATCGGGTGATGACAGACGATTGTCAATGGCCATTGGATCGAAAAAAGACGTCCTCCGCTCGGAATTGACAGACATGATTGAATCGATCAATTTTCAAAGGTGATGGCGGACGACATTCTTTGACACTTGGATTGAGTGAGGGACGTCGCTTATCGAGATTGACGGACAGGATTCAATATGTCTGTCACGACCCGAAGACGGGCCTAACAGAACCGCCGCGTCAGGCGACCCTATCCTCATAGAGAACCCGATCACCCAGCCCAAAGCGTGAGTTTTCGCGGAAGACTTATAATATTTAATTCGGCCCAAGATAATATGGGCCTAGGTCTGAGTAGGGATCACGAGAAGATAACAGTGCATAAATTAAAATATAATCCAAGTACTGTGCAACAAATCCAAAACCAACTATGTTTAAGGTTTACAGACCCAAATGGAAACATAAATGTCCTCACCAAATAACGATGAATCACTCAAGTAGAAATAATAAAACGCTTCAACTCCTGATCCTCAGCTACTCTTTGCCTTACCTGAAGTTTTTGGGGAGGAGTCGTTTGGGGTGAGTGACTAACTCAGTAAAGTATGGCTATACTAAATGCACCTCATGCAAAACTGGTATTGTACATTTTTCGAGAACAAGGTTATGTTTCATACTACCGTACATGGATTTTTAAAATCACTTCAAACTCTTTATCATTTTACCAAACCGACCCAAGGGCCATCGATGAGGCTTTTATTAAAAATCTTGCTGTATACATAGACAGTTATACCTCGCAAAATAGGCCATTATCGTTTTCCAATTTGAAAACGTCGTCAGTGAAAAGGGATGGTCACTCATGGACTCACCCGCCACACAACATAGAAGAGGTGGTCACCCGTCGATGACAACACCTTATGAGGCAGGAATAATGACGACGATCCGAAGATTCCGTACGTCACCCGAGTTGCCGGTGCATCTGGTTGCACGACACAACTCGTATAATCGTATAATCGTATAATCAAATAAAACGGATGCAGTTGCTCGCTATATGTGGACTTAGGATAAACAAGTCTCAGCGATTGACAACCGTCTGATCCGTGGGACAAATCCTGGCCAGGTTTAGGGGCTTGCGACCCAAGGAGGCGTCATCACCCTACCATACGAGGTTTACGACTTTTAGGAGTTTCAACCTGAGGACACGTCACCAATGCCCCACCTATATTTTTCGCACGTCAAACAATCAACCTTCACGCAGCAGAAGGTATCAAAGGGGATGGCGGATCCATCCCTCAAAATGTGCATAATAAATCTCAAACCATGTACGGAATTAAACTTGAGAAAACATACTACTAATAAAAACGGACGTGCTGTCGAACAGTCCCCGTCATTTTCCAAGTGTGGTAGTCCACAAAATAATTATTTTGGAAAACGAGATAAGATGCAATATAACGCAAGAGGTATAGAAATCCCTACCTCGACGACGATTTGCCTTACCGACCAGAGCAACCAATTACGCAAGAATCGTATCACACTCGCTGAAATTGACCAAGCCTGACAAATGTATAAACGCGAGAATATCATAATTAAATTCTAGGAAAATAAGCGAGGGTCTCATACAAAGACCAAGCAACTTGCAAAGAATTCCAATAAAGTTTCCAACTTTATCTAACAACATTCTTTAAACTTAAAATCCAACTTTAACCAATATAGAACTCAAGACCAAAGTTCAATTCATACTCCTTAGATTACTTACCTTCAATTACAATTAAAATCATACATTCAAAATAACAACTCAAGTTAGGATCTCCAAATCCACCAATGACAAACAATAATTATTCTCTACTCTTTCGACTTCAACATTTTAGTAAACTCCAACTACACAAACGAAGTCAAACCTTTTCAAAGACAAGTAACTGAACCCAAGAACAGCCCTAAACTAACATATCAACATTCTTTACCGTCTTTAGGGCAGAAATCAAATTTAGGGAACCTAACAATTATTTCCAGCAGCATAATACATTCTGAAATTTCAAGCAGGAATTAAACACTGCAACATTCCCATCCAAACAACCAAAAACATCGATGACAGTTTATCACCAGCCATATTCTATAATCGCAGCAGTTTAAACAAAAACCTGACAGCTACGCTATTGATGGCAACAATCAGAATCAAATTATCCAAACAACAATACATTATCGAATTCTTTCCACCAAACAGAAACAACATCCAATATGGCAGAAAATCTTAACACAAGATAATCTAAACAGAGGATTTCCTGCGACATTATCTCACCAATAAAAATCCAACAGACCAGTAAGTCATTCATACAGTTCTTTCATCCAAAATCCAACCAAAATTTCCAAAAACTAATCAGAATCACATTCTGAAATCCATTATTGAATCAAAGGCTTAATGAGAATTGCTCACCCAACAGAACAGAACAGGATTGCGTTCTGTTTACTCGCCGAAATCAAAAATGTGCTCGGATTCGGAGTTGTCGTCGCCGAAGGTTGTCCGTCCAGAATCTTTCAGATCGATCGCTGTAAACCCACAACACAGATCAACCAACAATCTCTCAAAACGAACTTAACATCAGAGCAAAACTCAAATTCGAAAAATCTCACCCACCAAATAGATCGGATTTGTTTGTCGTCGGAATCGGGAAATCGGTTCGGCCTCGGAGCTGTCATCGCGGATCTGAGATCGCCCGCCCGCCGGAATCGGAGGAACACGCTCGGGTTGAGCTGTTCTGTCGCCGGCGTCGCTCGGGATCGGAAGCCTGCGGCCACCGGCGTTGTTCTTCGGCAGTCCGGGAGTCGACCATCGCTCTCGCCCGACGTCGCTGCTCGCCAGTTCGTCATTTGCAGCCCTCGCGCGGTCGCTGTTCGCCATTTTCCAGTCGCGGTTTCGTCCTTCCGCGAGCGACCGTCGCTGCCATCGCCGTCCTCAGCTCGGGAGTCACCGGTTTCGCTGGTCGCCGGGATCTTTCTCGCGAATGTTGTCGGGCAGCGTCTCTCTTCTCCCTCTCGATTTCTCTTCGGCCGACGCGAAACACAGGGGAGGGGGAAAGAATGGGGAAGAGGAAACCCTTGTTTCCTCTTGTCAAGGTTTTTTTTTCTTCAAATTAAACCTTGAACTTTCTATCTCAAATATTAATGACGGGATTTCTTCCCCTTTTTCCCCCCATTTCATCTCTCATCTTTTCCTTTTCCTATTTCAATTATTCTAACTCATTTATTTCCTTTATCCAATAATTCCCTAATTTCTTTTCCCAATTCAAATAAATGTATATAAATCAATTATACACATTATATATCACATAGGCTATTCAAACTCTCAATTTAATCCAAACATCATCTAACGATGTTATATATCCAATTTAACTGTCCAATTTCGTTCCTTAATTGAATTCTTTATTTGAAAAATTTCAACTTCACCGATTTTGACCAAATGACCAAATTTGCGTACGTGGCCGCTACACGACAATTCGGTCTACTTCAACGCTATGACCGATTTTCAACGCGAAAAATTTACACGTGGAATTTCTTATTTAAAAATTTCACGGCTTTTACAATGTCATTTCCCAAAGGCGATGACGGACGACATTCCATGGCCATTGGGTCGAGCGAGAGACGTCCCTCATAGAGATTGATGCCCAGGATTGAATCTGTCATTTTCCAAAGGCAATAGCAGACAACAATCCATGACCGTTGGATCAAACGAGGGACGTTCCTAGATTGGAATGGACTTCAAATTCTTTTTAGTTGAAGTGTCACGTGCAAGGCACACGCGTCTTTAAAATGCGCGAATTCCCTCAATTAAGTCTGACGTCCCTCTTCTATAACGGATGTTCCTTGCCCCAAGATTACGTCGTTCTGCCAACGTCTATCGTCTTAAGACGGCATCGTTTATGCCACAACGGATGTCTTTCTTCATAAGAAGGATGTCCGTTTTAGACCTAGGGTCCTGCTCTCGATTGACTGTATATCTCGAAGGACGTCTTTGCGAGTGCAAGCAACACTTACTTCTTGAACACAATCGAACTACGAAGTTATTGAGTGACTTTTGTAATTTTGTCGTCGTTTGGGAAGAATAATATGAAACCAATTATTTATTTGCCATTAAATAAATGAAATAATAATAATAACACTCGTCGCTTTCTGTATCCACTCTGAGGCTGAGCGAATACCAAAGCGATGATAAATAAATATTAATTTACCTGATTTTCTATGGCTTCTCCACCAATCCACATATCTGAAGGTCTTGCACATCTTGAATTGTGAGCTTTGAATAGAAGCTTCGCCCACCTTCTATGGCGGACATTTAGTGTAAAACATCGGCCATGGAATACTAAAACTATCTGAGCTACTGAGGTTTGAACGATGAAACGTGTAATAAATGCCATTTAAATCAAATTAATTGCCCGTTTTGGTAATAAAAAACAAATATTTTCAGATGGAGTGGGGAAGGTTCCCCACTCCCCTCTCCCTCTTTCACCTTCCCGATTTCATCATCGTCGTCTTCGGTGTGTTGTCGGCAGAGGGGTTGATTTTTCCCCGGCGGGTTAACAACTTTGTTCTTCGCCTAGGTAAGCGGCGACTTCCCCTGTTGCATGTATAATCTATTCGTAGGACTGAGTTCGAAGGATTGTTTTCTTTTAGGATTGGGTTAGGCGTTGACAATGTGATTTCTTATCGGGCGAGGAAGTTGCCGAGAAGGCAAATTCTTGAAGGAATCTCAAAATCCTTCTCAAATTTCTTCAAATTCTGAACTGGGTTGATGTTGAATGTTTGTGTAAATTAATTGTTAGATTCTCTTTGTGCTGTGAAGAGTATCGGAGGTGGGAAAAGACTTCCCGACCGGAAGCTTCGGCCTTTCGGCCAAACAGCTATGCAGTAGAGTCGCTGAAGGCTTCCTGGCCAACGAAATTTCCGGCAAGTCGCCAAGGAATGTGCTTTGGCTCAGAGTTTTCGTGGAAGAGTTCCGACCGGAACTCTTGACCCCCTTTTTCCTGCTGTCGGGCGTCGCCGGGATGATGGCGTTGAAGATGATCCAACTCTGTCCATGGAGAGAGCAATCCGTCCGCTAGCCGATTGGCTCATGGGCCATATTGCCCTTGGACTGCATGGGCCTCTACCCATGTGTTGGGCCTAGCCATGCCCATATTGTTGGGCCTAGGTCATGCCTTTATTTTGGGCTTCTTAGAACAAAACATCATTAGATCCGATTGTTCTAGGGTCGTTTTGCTGTCGTTATAAAATTTTATTGAATTAGTTGGGCCTCCGACTTTGGGTTATATTCATATACCTAGAAATTTAAATAAAAAATTTTAAATTAAATCTTAATTTTTAATAAATTATTATGGTTATATTTCAAGAATTAGACATTGTTATTAATTTCTTTTTTAAATTTAACACATGTATGCCACGTTTTTCTTTAGGTATTTTTCTATGGCTATTTCGAACTATGTAGATCTCTTAACGGTATTCAAGATCGGATTATAAATCATTGGAAGGGTTCTGATCGGAACTCTTGAACCCCTTTTTCCTGCTGTCGGCGTTGCCGGGATGATGGCGATCAAACTCTGGCCATGGATAGAGCAATCCGTCCGCTGGTTGATTGTCTCATAGGCCATTTTGCCCGTGGACTGCATAAAGCCATGGGAGCTGAGAATATGGGTTTTATACTCTTCCCATTTTGACACAAACCCTACTCTCGGACAATCTGACGTTTGGCAAATATGATAAGATATGACCCTGGAAAAACATGTGCAGTAGATGGAATTATATAACGAAACTGATCATTTCATCCTTGTCGTTTGGATCGTCAGGGTTTGGAGCTATCTTCCTCCGGTGCAATGGCGGAATTCCCACACCAGCCATCGCTCATCCTCATCATTCCTTGAGAAGCCATTGACGTCACAGCCTTAACTTCATCGGCTATTAATTTGCCCATTTATGCTCTAACCCTCCCCCTCTTCGGTGGAAAGCTTGCCTTGGGTTGCTTCGACTTACTACGATTCCCATTCCCGCCAGTTTAGTTAAATATTAAATACTCCTCGGTTAAGAATTGTTGACAGATAACATTTTTAGTTGAGATATAATGGAGTAGCTAGATTAGATTGAGGTGTAGAGTTAAGGAGTAATTTGGAGTGCTCTTATGTTTTCGGTTCTTAATCTTTCAATATAGTAGTTAACCTTGGTCCGTGGACGGAAGATCCATAATCCAAACCACGTAAATACTCTGTGTGCTAACAACGGATTGTTCTGTGTTTTCGATTAATAAACACAGCTATCTGAGACTATGTTTATTATTATTTGCATTATTTTTTTACCAATACGGACGTGACAAGGCTAGAATTGTTGAAATAACGAACGAAATTTGGAAAAGAGAAAGCGAAAACAGTGGACACCAAATTTACGTGGAAAATCCAAGACGGTAAAAAACCACGGGCAGAGGAGAAATCACTAATAGAAATCGATACAACAAGCTTTGCGGCTCAAACATATATTTATAGGAATAAAGGAAACTCTAGTCATACTGGAATTGGAAACCCTAATTCTACAGTAATTAGAAAACCTTCAATGTGAGCTAAATTGGCATGACCCAATTAAAATTTGGGTCACACTGAACCCTACCAAAAATTATGCAAGAACAAATATAAGAATTGGAACTAGACTTAGACGTGACAACTAATATGATTTCACACAGAAGTCAATTCAATGGTGGGAATGTTTGTTTGGTCGTGGTATGTGTCAAATTCACTATTCATGTGTGTGTTCTTTTGCATATTTATTTCGACCAGACCACACAGCTGACAAGAGAAGCTGGATTCGCCGGATTTGTCGGATTTGCCGGATTTGTCAGATTTGTCTTCTTGTTTTCTTTATTTTAGTTAAACTACTTCCACAAGAAGTAAACTTCCCACCATAACACTGCAATAATAATTATTTAACACATAAAGTAAAAGGTATCACATGACCTTTATAATTTTTAATGTCTATATTCGGTGACGGGTTTAACAAAAACGTCAAATCGAATGATCCGGTCTTTAGATAGAACTCAAATGCTCAGACTAGATTTAATCAAAATCAAAGTTATAACCCATAAAAATTGATTTTTACCTTTCTTTCAAAACTATGTTCGATTAAATATCATTTATGTTGTGCATAAATTTAAAATAATTCAAAAATTTCTTTATCGGTTCATTTTCAAACAGACTTATTGAGCCATTTATGAGATAATTAAACCAGAAAAAGAAAATATGATGTGAGACACTATTTAACGAAAAATATAATTGCAGTGTTTACTCTGTCAATTTTTCATGGTTTAATGATTAAATTATTAATAAAAATATTTTAGTAGTTAAATTCTATTATGATTATTTAATGGAATGTATTAAAGTTCATCAGATTATAATTGGATATGACACCTGAAAGAATATACACAGTAGATGAAGACTTTGTTTAACATAACTGAAAACCAAGGGTTGACAGAGACACACAGAGACAGAGACATCAATGGCGAGGAGTAATGAAACTGATCATTTCATCTTTATCGTCTGGATCGTCAGGGTTTGGAGGTATCTTCCCCAGAACTCGGAGATGGTGCAACGGCGGAAGTCCCACAGCAGCCGGCGATAGCCCTCTTCATCCCTTCACCAGCCATGGACGTCGCAGCAAAAACTCCATCAGCTATTTTTTTGCCCATTTGTACTTTAACATCCCCCCTCTTCGGTGGAAATCGTGCCTTCGATTGCTTCGACTCACTGCGATTCCCATTCCCGCCAGCGTTTTCCATTCTTGTCGACCTTGCAGAGAATGAAAACGGGAAGAAGAAGACGAAGAAGAAGAAGAAGAAGAAGAGTGGCATTTTAAAAGATACGAAGTTCTGGTTATATAATGATTAATATTAGTATTACCTTGGACGACGCCATGGACATGTACCTCAACTTTCCACGTTGCCTGAAATGAATTCTTTGTATTTAAATTTTATTTTTCAATAAATAAATTAATAATAATATTGAGAGTAAAATATCCTTTAATTAAAAATAGAATAAAAAATTTAATATTGAGAACTTAAGTTAATTTTTTTGACAAATTAAATTTTAATCTTTCAGTAATTATAAATTTAAATTTTATCATTAATTTATTTTTATATACCATATTGTCTATTTGATTAACGATTTTAAGTTAATTTATAAATCTTCCAACGATTTCTAATTTAAATTCAATCTCTATCTCTTTTTTGACAATTTCAAACCATGTCAATATGAAGTTACTAGAGTGATTAGAAATTAGATTAAAACACCTAGTTAAATAAAAAACATGATATATATATGATGAATTTCAAAAATATAAAACAGACCGGTTAGCTGAGTAACTAGTTATTGTATTAAGTCAACCCATCAAATACACCACCATTGAATCACCTTGGCCGTTTAGCCAATGCTATAATACCGTGGCAACCTTGATGATCAGGTTAGAAGTCCTAGAGTTGCAAATCCAACTTCGAACCACTTGAATTTGGATGGGGTCAGACCCAACAGATCATGACCTTGTTTTAGCACGTCAAGCCTAGCCAATCAGTCACGCAAATAACCCAAAGCAACCCACCTCTGGGACTCTACCCTCACTTGCGACACAACTCTCTTTGCATGCACAACCCAACCGAAACTCTTGCTGTAACGTAATTCAGTGCTCCTAATACAATATTGTCTGCTTTGGGCCAAATCCTGCATGATTTTTGTTCTTGGGATTAACTTAAAACGTGTTGTACTAGGTAGGGAGGAGAACTTTGCTTATATACCATACATTTTTTTACTCGCCCAAACAACGTGAGATTGTGCACTTCTACTCATATGGCTCGAACTTATACTTAAGTTTTTCTTAACCTTCACAAGGTGAGCTACCATGCCACACTGGCTAACTACACTAAGATTAAAAATTTGATTAATTTAGATTGTGAAAATGACTTAATTAGCTGATTAGTTCTGGTAATTGGGATTAGTAAGCTTGATGTTTTTATAATTTAGCTTAGCCATTAAGTTTCACGTGTCCGATGCATTGCAGACGTAAGCACGCTGACGTAATTTAATGGCGTCATCATGGCATAATTTGAATAAATAAAAATAAATGGAAATAGAATAGACCACGTCATCTATCTCTTTCTGTGCCCCCAAACTATACCCATTATTCTAATTAATTAATTAATTAATATAAAAGCTTTGTTAATTATAGTTTAATGTTCTTCTTATAACATTGGACATACTTTGAGAATCTCTGCGCTAAATTTATTTTATTGAAATCAGTGTAATTAATTAATTTATTAAATTATTAGATTAATTAATTAATAATATTTTAAATAATAAAATTAGATGATAAATATGTTATTAGCCTATGTATTTAGGATAACAATATTTAATTCAAATAATGATTTTAATCTCAAAATTAAAAAATAATTAGTTTTACACTTGTCACTTATTTATTGGGCGATCTAGCTCTCTTGCTCCCTCCCTTCTTCCATCCCTAACCTCAAGACTACACACTAATAAGAAGCCATAAATTACAAGGTCCAAAATTGCCAGACGCAAACGCTTCTCTTCGACTTACTTACTTTTAGCAAATATGGAAACTTCCCAATAAATGGAATGATTTGACATAACTGAAGACGAAGTTATCTTCCTCTGGATCGTCAGGGTATGGAGTCATCTTCCTCAGAGGTTGGAGTCAGAGACGCTGCAATGGCGGAAGTTCATGATAGCACTGTAAAGTTTGCCCACGTAATATGAAACGAATTATTTATTTCCCATTAAATAATAATAATAATACTCGTTGCTTTGTGTATCCACTCCAAACGAAGACAAAAGCGATGATAAATAAATATATTAATTTACCCAAAAAAATTTAAAAATTTTCTCTAAAATATGATTTTCTATGGGTTCTCCACCAATCCAGATATCTGAAAGCCCTGCATGGCTTGAATTGTAACTTTTGAATAGAAGCTTGGCCCACCTTCACTGGCGGATCCTTTAGGGTAAAAGTCGGCCATGGAATCAGAAATGTCAAAAATATGAGAGCTACTGAGCTTTGAACGATGAAAGGTGTAAAAATTGCTATCTAAAATAAGTAAATAAATAGGGTAAAATTTCTTTTCCCATTAATCCTTTGTTTCGAGCTGGCATGGCATGCCCAGTAAATGAAATTATTTAACATAACTGAAGAGGGAGGTTAAGAGAGAGAGAGAGAGAGTGAGAGAGACACAGCAATGACGAGGAGTAATGAAACTGATCATTTCATCTGTATCGTCTGGATCGTCATGGTTTGGAGTTATCTTCCCCGGAACTCGGAGACGGTGCAATGGCGGAAGTCCCACAGAAGCAGGCGATCACCCTCGTCATCCATTCAGCACCCATGGACGTCGCAGCAATAACTACATCGGCCATTAATTTGCCCATTTCTACTTTAACCCTTCTCCTCTTCGGTGGAAATCTTGCCTTCGATTGCTTCCACTTACTACAATTCCCATTCCCTCCAGTGTTGTCCATTTTTACCGATCTTGCAAAGTTTCGTAAGGACAAATTACCAAAAATTCCAAAACCTTAAGCTTGTGGGTTGAAGTATAATTTAATCATTTATGTTTTTCTTAATATTCCTCCTCACATGTAGGCCAATTTCTTTTATTGGTCATTACATGTGGATATTTTTTAATGAGGTTAATTTTTTTGACTTTACTGAGATTCAAACTTGATATCTCTAGCTCTGATACTAAGTTGAAGAAGATAGGTTTAGAGAGAATTTACAGAAAGGAATTGTACTTTCTTCTATATAGTACTATTCGTCTAAGTGTAACAGAAATAAACACTAAACAGAAAGAATCTCCATAATTTGCCCCATTCTTTGACACGTTTCCCTTCAAAACTTGTCAGCTGAGAAACTCTCCCTGAAGAGAATCTCCATAGCATAATGCATCCGGATGCAACCAAGAAGATAAGAAGAGAAGAGAAAAAAGTGAAAAAAGAGAAAGAATAGGGAGAATCTCCAATTTCGCTCTCTTTCTCAATTCTCCTTCTCTGTTCTCTTTCTCAATGCTTCTCTTCCCTTTCGCCCTCAGTTTTCATCGCTCGCATTCTCTCGAATGAAACATGAAAAGGCGATTCTGAAGCATTGAAGGTTAGACGCAGAAAGTGGGATTTTTCTTTAAATCTGTGAGATTGAATCTTGTTGGAATGTTATTCTAATTCAAAATTTGTTGAAGGAGACTAAGAATCGGTTTGATCGGCAATTTCCGATGCAGGAATTTTGGAAAAACATAAATCTTCAGGTCCGAGACCAGGGAATGAAATCGGATACCCAACTAAATTTAAAAAATTAGTGGCTTTGGATTTTAGACTAATTGAACATTGGGCTTTGTCAGTGTAAGCCACTTCGAGGTAGAGATAATTTATGCGTTGCATTTGCATACTTTTTATAAAATAATTATTTTAAGACGAGCCTCATTAAAACGACGCTTTCATTTTTATGACCGTCGAATTTTTATATTATATTTTAATTTCAATGTTCTCGTTTTATTCAAGCATGCCTATAAATATTTGTTAATCAACTTAATCGTGTGAATCAAGTTTGATCGACCCGATTTTATATCTATTTTATTTTCACACATTCCTTCTGTGCCTCCAAACTATACCCATTATTTTAATTTTTGACAAGTATTATTTTAATTAATTAATATAAAAGCTTTGCAGTTTAACTAATATTTTTTTAGCATTTATTTTACTTAATGATTGTAACCATGTTGGAATAAGACTTTTGTTTAGTCATTTTCATTATCAGACATTGTTATTTACTGTAGGTACAATATTTTATATGTACTTTTTTCATATTACACTATCTTAAGTTATGATAGAATTTTGTTAAGTCTAGATGTTTTGAGTCATTACTATTTATTCTTATTTAAGTCTTCCACTATTGATTGCAATATTGTAAAGTTAAGTGTTGGGCAATTTGGTGCATTTCTAGACCGAGTCATTTTGTGTTTTGTCACTCCTTCGAGGCGTGACAAAATGTGTTGAAGAAAAGTTGCTCAAAATTATAGTTTATACACTTTGATACTCTCCAAGTACGAACACTGCTGAAAATTACAAAATATAAAACCATGAAATTAAGACCTTAATATTTGAAGTTATTTATAAACAAAATTTTAAACTATTTTTTTTTTTAAATAAATCAATGTTCCACTTTTTAGCTATAAGTAATTTATACATTATCGTTAATTTTTGCTTTAAATCCAACACATGTATATCACGTTTTCTTTTAGGTGATTTAATCTGATTACCAACATCTTTGCCGATTTCAAAATAACTAGATCTCTCGACATGGTTTGAAATCTCCAGAAAATATATCGACAGAACTTGAAATCGATTATTTATAAATCACTTGAAGAATTAGAAATTGGATCAAAACACTTAGAAGACAAGAAATGTAATGGAAGGGTGTGAATTTTTTTGAGATCATAATTAAATTTCCAAATTGATCTAAAAAAATGTTGAGTGACTAAGTGTTGATAGATAGATAGTGTTTAACTGTGAAAGACTAGTTTCAACAGACGATTAAATCGGATTCAATGTTTCTGCTGTTTAACCAATAACGTTTGACTTGATTACCAGTGTTCTTCGTTCATGTCTGTAATTGAAATCTATTACATCATTTGTTTTCGTATTGTCTTCTTATAAAACAAATCACAGTCCAGAGCAAAGCACTTCCCATTTGGCACAAACCCTTCTCTCTGGGCTATCTTACTATTAGCAGATATAACAAGATATGACAGGGAAAAACACATGCCCAGTAAATGGAATTATTTAACATAACTGAAGAGGAAGGTTACGAGAGAGAGAGACACACACACACATACAGCAACGGAGAGGAATAATGAGACTGATCATTTCATCTTTATCGTCCGGGGCGTTAGGTTTTGGAGTTATCTTTCCCAGAACTGGGAGACGATGCAACGTCGGAAATCCCACAGCAGTTGGCGATCACCCTCGTCATCCATTGAGCAGCCCTGGACGTCGCAGCCATAACTTCATCGACCATTAATTTTTTAACCCTCCCCCTCTTCGGTGGAAATCTTGCCTTCGGTTGCTTAGACTTGTTACAATTCCCATTCCCGCCAGTGTTTTCCATTCTTTTCCGACCTTGCAAAGTCCCAGAAGAAGAAGAAGGAGGAGGAGGAAAAACAAGAGTTCTTTTTTGGAGTTTTGGTAGGAATGATAGAAGATAAGCCTGCGATATATTGCTTATAAACAGAGATTTTACAAAGAAAAGAAGGGAAGATTTGAGAGAGAGAGAGAGAGAGGTGGCTGTGTTTTAATGGAGGAGTGAGGGTCGAGAAATGTATTTAGCACTACTTCTCCAGTCTCTTTCTTCTCGGCTTCTGTGTAGGTAGAGTGATTGGGTGTAGGGTACGTCGGCTCTCGGGGAAGAGAGGAAGAAGACGATATTCATTTTTCAATTCCTCTTTTAATAATTTATTAAGCATGAAAGTTAGGCCACTCGCACATCAAGACTCGTAGGGGACTGTCACACAGACAGACGCCACGTGGATAATATCGGAGATAGCAGTACCTTCACTCCATCACCATACAAGTAGACCTTAATTTAATTGAAATTGATTTAATTTCCATAATTAGTAATTAGGGTTGTAGGTAATTTTAGAAGCCCGAAAATCTATTATTAGTCACTCACGGGATAAACATTAAAAATTATAATTAACGACTTATTTTAGAATAATTCGATGATTAATTGCTTTAAATTATGGGAAATATTTCTAAATCTATATTAATTTTTTTATGAAATTTGAAAAGAATTCAATTTTAATTGACTTTGGTCAATTGAAGTGTAGCACATAAATGAGTTGTAGGGGTGGGATCGGTTCGGTTCAAAATTGATTAAATTAATTGAAATTGATTTAATTTCCTTAATTAGTAATTAGGGTTGTATGTCTATTAAACATTAAAAATTATAATCAATGACTTAATTTAGAATAATTCAATGATTTATTGTTTTAAGCTATGGAAAATATTTCTAAATCAAGGGGTTGCGTTCGAGAGGGTTAATTACCAAAAACGGCCCGCAAGAAGATTGTTGGTTAAGGGTGGTTTTGTCTTTTTGATTTGTAGTTTTCTTCTTTGTCTCCCAGGCCACGCCTGCGTACTTGAATGGATGGGTGTGAATTATTTGAAATTATAAATTATTTTTGTATGTTTTTTTATTATTGAAAAAATAATTAATTTTCTATCTGATTTCATCCTAACCGTCACCGGCAATATTGAATTTAACAGATAAATTAAATATTTTTTTGACGTTCAAGCAAAAGTGTTCGACTCGATTAGTCAAATCCAATGCTATCTTAATTGCTCGAACATCAAACCAAAGTTAAGTTGATTATTTGAGCTTATTATATAATTAAACTAACAACAGAAAGTGATATGTTTATTGTATTTATTCTTCGCATTAATTTTTATCATATGAAAGTTTCAAAATTAAATACGGCGTGACCACTAACATGAGTTCACCCAGAATGTTAAAGTTTCAAAGTCAATTCAATGGTGGGGATTCTTATTTAGTAGTAGTATGTGTCAATGTCACTATCTATGTGTCTATTCGTTTGCACATTTATTGGATTATATCTATCGTTTATTTATTTATTTATATATTTCATCGTTCATCGAGTAACAAGATAATGCTTTGGGACCCTTTAATTTTTTTTATTTTTGACTTGCATTTGCAGGACTTGAGAACACAAGTCATCTTTCGCTTTTGTCCTGTCTTTGTTGTGATAGTTTGTTATTTGAACGTAAGAACGATTTTGATTTTGAATAAATCTTCTGTTGAAACTAAGTTTTGGTCTAGACGATCAGGTCGTTCGACTCAAAATTTATGTTGAGCCCGTATCTAAATCATAACATAAAAATTGTAAATATCATATAATACTAAATAATTATTATTGCAGTGGGTTGTTAATATAATAGTGGAAGGTTTATTTCTTGTAGGAGTAGTTATTAGGGTAGTAGAAAATTTAGCTTTGAATGCTAAAAATAACAATAATTTTAACTTAGAAAACTTATTATATAGTTCATCTTCACTTGAAAAATATGTTCTCAGTAATTTTCTTTGTTTAATGTTATACACATACACATACATCAACAATTTTAAATGAATTTATCACACATATTAAGAACAATGAGAATATAATTAAAAGGAAGGAAAAAGTCAATTAATTGTGATTGACATTTAATATATAAATATATTTGAAGAATGTAGAGTTCGTACATCTTTTAGTACAATATTGTTCGTTTTGAGTTAAAACTTACACTGTTTTATTCTTAAACTTAGCATGAAACGTGTTGAGGGGAGAAAGAAAATCGAGAGGGATAACAATTTGCGTTATTAAGAGATGAATTGCAAGGGAGAGAAATAGGGAAGGAATTACCTTCTCAATCGAAACGAGGAGGGATATCCAAGAAGCTACTACACACTCCAGTAATATTTTTGGATGGCTTCCAATCTAACATTGTTTCAATCTTAGCTGGATCTATAGATATGTCATTTTGAGAAACAAGATGACCAAGAAACTTAAATTTAGATATCCAAAAACTGCATTTTTCACATTTTACATATAACTGATGCTTACTCAGGTTTAGGGATTCGAAACCTAAAGACACAGCACATACAATTATCTTATTATCCATTTCAAGAACAACAAACATATTCTAACACGTCGAATGTGTGTAAAATAAAACAGATCTCAAACTGGGTTGATCAAACTCGGTTCACACCACTGAATTGATCCATAAATATAATGTGCATTCTTAATTTAAACATGTATTGTGAAAATATAATATAAAAGTCTGATGGCCATGAAATTGACGCATCGTTTTAATATGAGATAAATCTCAAACTATTCACTTTATGAAAAAGAATTATGCAATGCAATGCATAAATAAATCTCTGCTTCAAAGTGACTTACAATGCACTCGAGCCCAAAATTCAAATAGCTCAAATTCAATAGTTCATGAATTTTTTTAATCAAATATAATTGTTTATTCAAAAATTAGGGTATTAATTTCTTGGGTTTAATTTAATAATTTTAAAATGTTCATTTATCATACTAAATTGGTCAAAAAATAATTAAATGAAATTATCTAAAATCTTGATCCAAAATTAACAACAAACTTATAACAGACTCAAAATAAGTCTGGATCACGACCCAATAAAATTAGACCGCGACCCAGCCCACGACTGGACAAGCCAGTCTGGCCCAGCCCACTGTCTCCTAGTCTCTCATTTCGTCCCATATATTTCTTTCCTTCTAAGAAAATAATGATAATAATTAAAAAAAAGTTATCAGATTCTTACAGGTTCGTCTACAAAGCACTTGATCCACACCCTACAGAGGAAATGGTGATTGCAAGAGCCATGCTGCCACAAATTTCAACGGAGAGAAATTTGATGCGGGATGAGGCGAGGCAGTGGGGCGAAAAGAATACCAGATTGAGCTCGGAAGTTGATCTGTTAAGGAAGAAGGTGGAGGCGCTTGAGGAAGAAGTGCTGTCGAAGGAAGGTCAGATCACCATCCTTAAAGACGCCCTAACGAACAAACCCTTTGATTTATTTGCCAATTCTGACTCTCCTGCAGAGTTTCTAGTGGCATGATTGTGTTCTTGGTTTGTCTTCTTCTCTGTAGAGTTTGCAAGCTGAATAAACATCTCAGGCACTGTTTTTTGTATTGACCCATTATTTCTTCAAATGATGTGAAGGATTGTTTTAGACTGTTCGTTGATAGATTCATTTGTTTTAGCCAAAATTCTACTCAAACAAAAAGCATTGGACGAATATGCACAGTAAATGAATACTTTATTTAATATAACTGAACACCAAGGTTGACAGAGACAACAATGGTGAGGAGTAATGAAAACTGATCATTTCATCTTTATCGTCTGGATCGTCAGGGTTTGGGGTTATCTCCCCCAGAACTCGGAGACGGTGCAATGGCGGAAGTCCCACAGCAGCCGGCGATCACCCTCCTCATCCCTTGAGCAGCCATGGACGTCGCAGCCATAACTTCATCGGCTATTAATTTTCCCATTGCTACTTTAACCCTCCCCCTCTTCGGTGGAAATCTTGCCTTCGATTGCTTCGACTCACTTCGATTCCCATTCCCGCCAGCGTTTTCCATTCTTTTCGACCCTGCAAAGTTCCAGAAGAAGACAGAGGAGAGCAAAGACAAGAGTGTTTTTTTTGGAGTTTTGGTGGGAATGATAGAAGATAAGCCTGCGTATTTATAAGTCGTTGCCATAGACGATATTCACGTGTAGACCTTCGACGAGTGTGAACATAATCATAATCATTGCTATATCCATGTTCACTTCACCTGCTCCAGATAGTTGGAATTATTCATCATTAAGTGGGACAAAAGCAATCAACTTTGTCTAAACATGTCGCTGAAACGTCAGCCTTCTTCTACCTATCTGAAGATCCTGCTTCAGAGCTTGGCCCACCTTCAATGGCGTTTGCTCTTGCATTTAATCTAAAATTTAACTCAAATGGGGATCTTTTGTGGTCAACATCATAGTTTACAGACTTCGATACAATCCAAGTATGAACACCACTGAAATTTGAAGCTAAAAAACAGCAATTACCCTCCTTGTTCATGTTCATGTGTCAGTTCTTTTGCATTTTTTTTTATTATATCTATATTTTATTTATTTATTTATTTCAAACCGACACCACCACTGACAAGATAAGCTTCGAGATCCAGGATTTGCTGCATTTAATTAAGTAAAGGAGTCGTCTTTCGTATTTGTCTTCTTTCTCTTAATTTTCGTTAAACTTTCAAGCACACTACAAATATATTTATATAAAATTAATTGTGATTTCATTTCAATTTTCTTAATATACAAAGCTAAATTTTCTAAGTACCAGAATAACTACTTCTACAAGAAGTAAACTTCCCACCAATCCACTTCAATAATAATTATTTAATACATAAAGTAAGGAAGCATCACATTATATTTATAATTTTTAATGTCAACACTTGACGGCAGCCCTAGCACAAATGCCAGATCAAATGACAGCCCAGACCGATACTTGATTTGCAGTGAAAGACTTAATCAAAATTAAAGACATAACCTATAAGGAATGACCTAATGTCCACATAGTAGACAAAAAAAATAATACAATTCAGATAAAGTGGAAATGTTGTGCGTGAATATAGAATTAAACAACACCATTCACATAAATCTACAGCCATACCAAAATGGGGAATCCTCACCTAGTGAAACAAATAGAACACTAAAAAAATAGAAGAATAAGGGAAAAAAGGTCTTCGCTATAACTGCCACTCTTGGTCACCTCAATTTTACCTTGGAATGTGGGGGTCGTTAAGGTAAGTGATTAACTTAGTATGAAGACTTATATTATACTCTAATGCATAAGAAACTGCTTTTATCGTTTCATCTGAAAACCATGAATTAGTTAAAAATATTGTTCCTGACTTTACATTCATCAAAACTTTTTTAGTATTTTTAAGAAAACTAGCTCCACTAGCTACCAGTGGAGTCATAAAAAATATGGCTATATACATAGGCAACTATAAATAAAATATGTCTCCACCATTTTCCATAAAAAAACAGTCCTAGTGAAAAAGAGGTCACTCATCGACCCTAGCACATCGATTGCCCACAAGGTGCTTAAAAGAATGATGACAATTTGTATATCTATTCTGTCTCATGAGGCAAAAAGAAGTGACTATCTGAAGACCAATAAACGTGTATAAATCGTAAAAACAAACACCTCTGCTAGGTTTATGGATTTGAACCCAATGACACATCATCATTGTCTTATTATCTAATAGAATCATACAAACAAAACACCTGCACGCAACAGAAAATGTATAGGAATAACCTCATGTCGTTTTGGCTCCAAAGCCGTCCAAAATAACAGGAGGTTCATCCACAAATGCGTAAGTAACAATAAAATGAAATACCATACACATATAAAGTAAACGTGAAAAACTGACATACATATAATATAAAAACAGGCGTGTTAAAAAGTAGGACATTTAAGATTATATTTGTGATAGCTCACAAAATAGAGGTTTAGAACACTATGATGTATATGCAATACAATATTGAAATTCCTACCTTGACGACTGCTTTTGTTACCAGCAGAAACACTATTCTTGGGAATAAATTCAAAGTCCTTGAAATCTTCTAAACCTATAACAAACAAAATGTAAGGAGTTCATCTGCCAACACTAGGGAAAAAGAGGGAATGAATCCTATACCATAATTGAGAACCCAAATCAAAGGATTGACATCCAAAATTCTTGAACAAAAGTTTAAGAAAGACAAGTAGTTCTTATATCAAGACTAAAAACTTAAGCTAAAGAGAAAACAACAATTAAACGATGAAATATTCCATTCAAATTAATCATTTGGTCGACTAGGCTGCGACAACATCCCCGCGAAAGTCCAGACTGCTTTTGCGAAAGTCCTCTACAGAAGCCGACAACTACTGTGGAACGGACAACTATTGCGGAAAGGATGACTGTTGCGCAAGCCTGGACTGCCTCCATAGATGACAGCTGCACATGCCTAGATTGCTTCTACACAAGCTTGGTCTACTTCCATGAACATCCTCCGTGGTTGGGAATGATAGAAGATGATCCCATTAATTCATATATAAAACGATCCTAGGACGCGTGTGGCGTCGTCAAACACTGAAACCTTGAAATATAAATTATAAAGTAAGGTTTTTGCAATAGATGCTTATTTTTTGCTGCAGAAAGTAAGTTATTGACTACAACTACTTAATGTACATGTCCTTTAAAGAAAGACGACCTATCATATGCAGAAAAAAATTTAAAGTTTTTAACAAAAAATGTAACTTTGAGATTTGCGTCGTTCATTGTTAGTTGTTTATGGTTTTAGTTGTCAGTAAAATTAATTTAAGTTTTGACTTGTTGATGACTCAGAGTTAAGGTTTTTTTTTGTAGATTTCCCTTTAAAAATACTTTAATTAAAAATAGTATAAAGACTTTAATATTTAGAGTCATTTGCATATTAGACATTCTTTTTTTTTTTAACAAATTGAAACTCAATTTTTCAGTTTTTAGAAATATAAATTTTATCTTCAGTTTATAAGTTAAATTTAATTTTTGTATACCATGTTTTCTATCTGATTAAATGTTTTAACTCGATTTGTAACTTCTCTTGCAATTGCTATTTAATTTAAAACTTTGTCTGTCTCCTCTTCGGCAATTTCAAACCGTGTCAATATCCTCTTTGACAATTCTAAATTGTGTGCACGATAGAGTTTTGAAATCGGATTAAAAATTATAAAAAATATTACAAATTAGATTAAAATATTTGATTAAATTAAAAATATAATATATACTTGCGGAATTTAAAGATGAATTGACGGCAATGTCTGAATGACTGATAAGAAAAAAAATAAATTTATTAAAAAAAACTTAAAATTTAATTAAAAAATAACATCGATCGAACAAACGTTAAGGTTTAAATTATATTTTATTTTTTAAAATATTGTTTTTGTCTTCAAATCAAAATAACAATCATCTCACTAGGTTATCTTCCAGCCGTCCAGGTGTACGAAGATCTGCATAGCTTGAAGTGCTAGTTCAGAACAGGATCTTGGGCCCCCTTCCATGGACTTTATTGCCGACATTTAATGCTAAAGTTCATCATACTTTATACGCGTGACACTCCCCTAGGATCTACATCCTACTACATGTAAAATGGGCTCGTAAAGGCGTAAACCCTCCTTGCATCGAGTCAGGTGTGCTAGTGGTGTCTAATGGGCGGGCTGGCGAGCCAGCCCGCCCACTCGGCTCGGTACTGTAGCGATCCGAGCTCAGCGGGCTCAGCTCGGGCCCGGTAGACGGGCCGAGCCGAGCCCGAGCACCCGGGCTCGCGAGCTCGGCGAGCCTGGCTCGCGAGCCTAGCGGGCTGGCCCGGCTAGCCAGCAGGCGAGCCAGCCCGCCAGATGTTCACTGTGAGCCCGAGCTCACGACTCGGGGAGACGGGATCCCAGGACGACGGGGAGACGGAATCCCTCTGGCCTGAGCTGACGAGTCGCGACGACGGGGACGGAGCTCGCGTGAAGGACCGGGCTCGCGACGACGAGGACAAAGTCGGGACGACGAGGACGACGAGGACTGCGTCAATGGCGATCGCCGGCAAGACAGAGCTCGCCGACTCTGTCCCGACGTCGTGAACTCCCGACGCAGAGAAGCCTACGCGAACTCCCGACGCAGAGAAGCCTTCGCGAACTCGCGACGTCGCGAACTCCTGACGTCGCGAACTCCCGACGTCGCGACTCTGTCCTTCGCCGCTTCTCTGTCCCGACGTCGCGACAAAGCCTTCGCCGCAACGGTCTTCAGACCTTTTCTTGCAACGGTCTGAAGACCGTTGGCGAGCAGGCGAGGGGCGATGGCATTGGCAACGGTCTCTAGACCGTTGCCTGGAGCGCACTGGAGTCTGGAGGTGAGCTCCCTCCCTGTGGCGAGCCCCCTCACTGGCAGTGAGTCACTGCCAAATGCCAACGGACCGTTGGCAACGGTTGAAAAAAATTTTTCTATATATACTCCTCATTATCTCTCAAATTTTTCATCCCAACTTTCTCACATTCTCTCAATCTTTTCACAAATTCTTCTCTTTTTCTCTCAATATCTCCTTCTCAATTGCTTAATCTCTCCATCATTCTCCCAATTTCAAAGGTGTATTTTATTTTTATAATTTTAATTTTTTTAATTTAATGTGTATTACAAAACAATTAATTTTTTTTTTTTGCAATTTTTGTAGGACTCGTATTCGGGGAGGAGGTGATCACAATTCACAACAATTGCATACTATTGTTGCGTAATTGGTGTGCGGTATCATTTTATTTATTAATTGTTTCGTAGTAGTCAATTTTTTTAATTATGGATCCTCGTGATTTTTTGATTGACACTTTTAATGACACTAACGATGATATTGAAGAAATTAGAGAAGATAATCTCACAATTGCAATTGATCAATCATCGGCACATGCATCCACATCGTCACCTAGAAAAAAAAGAAGTAAAACATCGGAGGTATGGAATAATTTTGAAATAAAAGATATTAAAATTGGTGGAAAAATAGAAAGTAGAGCACAATGTAAATATTGTATTAAACATTATGCATACGTATCCGGTAGTTCTACTAGCACACTTGGTAGGCATTATGAAAAATGTCACGCTAACAAGCAAGTGAAAGACCCTACACAAACACTCATAAATGCTAGTGGCAGTGGCAATTTTATGTATTCACATAATAAAATGAGAGAAGGAGTAGCAAAATATATATCACAATCTGAAGCACCTTTATCTATGTTTGATAGCGAGTTATTTGAAAATTTTATGAAAGAGTATATTAATCCTAGTTTTAGACGAGTCCCTAGAAGTACGACGCGAAGTGATATTATTAAAATGTATAATCATATGAAAAATGAATTAATTGAGTTTTTTTCAAATGCTCTGTCTATGTCTATTTGTATTACTTCTGATTTATGGAGTGCACCTAATGCTTTAGGATATATTGTCGTAACTTCTCATTTTATTGATGACTCTTGGCAATTAAATAAAAGAATATTAGGATTTCGTAGTTGTGAATATCCACATAGTGGCGTTACCATTTATAGATATATTGTTGGAATTTTGCAAGAATATGCTATTAGAGATAGAATTTTTAGTATTACGCTAGATAATGCTGCTGCTAACGATGTTGCAATTTTTGAATTTAAAAGGTTATTTCAATTAGATACGGCTCATAATACTCTTTTTCATATGAGATGTGTTTCTCATATTTTAAATTTAGTTGTTCGAGATGGCATGTCACATATTTCGCTACATATTGAATCTATTCGATCTGCAATTTCTTTTATTACTTCATCTAATACGCGACAACAAGAATATAAAGAATATTGTAAAATTGCTCAACTTAAACCAAGAAAATTAAAAACCGATGTAGATACAAGGTGGAATTCGACTTATTTAATGTTAGAAAATGCTAAGCCATATTGGTTAGTTATTTGTGCTTATATTAGTGAAAAAACAAAATGTATTACTCTTGATCATAATAGTTGCGATATTGCTAATTTATTTCTTGATTTTTTAAAACCATTTTATGAAGCTACAAATAAATGTTCGGGAATTTATTATCCCACTACTCATCTTGTTCTCCCAATTTTTATAAAATTAACGGGTACTTTTCAAATATTTAAACAAAGAAACGAATTTTGTGCATTAATTGAAAAAATGGGAAAAAAATTTAAAAAATATTGGCTTAACATACCTCATATTTTTTGTTTTGCATGCATAATGCATCCTAGATTTAAATTAGATGGAGTGCGTATAATGCTTGATAGAATTTCTTCTAATTTAGGTATTTCTTCTTCAATTAATGGTGCTCAATTAAGAAATGAAATTGATAATTTATTTTCTTCTTATGAAATTAAATATTCTAATAATCGTTCAATTCCGTCATATGATATGCATGCTAGTTCTAGTAGTGGTGCTTGTGGTGGAGATCCACAAGATTTTATGTATGATATATTTAAGCAAATAGATAGCAATGTTCATTCTTATAATTCACAAAGAAATGAACTCGATATTTATCTTAACACCTACCATAACATTTCTTGCCCCGAGGATTTTGATATTTTGGCTTGGTGGAAAGTCAACTCTATTTCATTTCCTATTCTTTCTAGAATGGCACGTGATCTACTAACACCTCCGGTCTCTACAGTAGCATCGGAGTCTGCTTTTAGTGCAGGTGGACGTGTACGATGATAAACGAGGAAGACTTGCACCAGAAATCGTTGAGGCACTCATTTGCATGAAGGATTGGAACGACGCTGTGACGAGAGATCAACAACGAGAAGATGACATAGTTGAAGAATTCAAAAATTTGGATGTCGAAGACTAAATTTTTATTTAAATTTGAAATTGTAATTTTCATTTTCATATATTTTCTTTATCTTGTAAGTTGTGATTTGAAATTGTAATTTATATTTGAAATTGTAATTTTCATTTTCATTTTGAAATTGTAATAAAAATATTTATTCAATTCAATAAAAATATTTATTCAATTAAATTATTAATTATAGTATTTTTACATTATAATAAATTATTATAATAATAAATGATACCGCACACCCATTACGAAACAATAGTATGCAACAATAGTATGCAATAGTATGCAACAATAGTATTTATCAATTACGAAACATTATATAAGATATTATTATTTATGTATATTTGGCTCGTTAGGCTCGGCTCGTTAAGGCTCGTTAGGCTCGCTCGGCTCGTTAAGGCTCGGCTCGTTAGGCTCGGCAGACTCGTTAGGCTCGGCTCGTTAGGCTCGGCTCGTTAAGCTCGGCTCGTTAGGCTCGGCAGGCTCGTTAGGCTCGGCTCGTTAAGCTCGGCAGGCTCGACGAGCCAGACTTTTTCAGGCTCGGCCGGCTCGGCTCAGCTCGTTAGCCACCTCTAAGGTGAGCTCACCAATGAATCACCATGTTGGTTTAGTCTGTGCTATAATAGTGTAGCGTCGGGGACGATCGGGTTAGAAGTCCCAGACTTGCAAATCTAGCTTCGAACCATTCGAATTTGGATGGGTGAGACCCAACCGACCATGTCCTTGTTTTAGCGGGGTCGAGCCATGCCAATCAGTCAAGCTAATGAAGCTAACTCCACATTACCTTAAGCCACCGACCTCCGAGACTCTACCCTCACTCACTCACCTAACCGTCAATCGTCAATTGTACACCTATTACTCATTTATTGA